>QGSO01000231.1:1805306-1861430 GCA_011037825.1 Carya cathayensis | reverse complement strand
ACATACACAATAAACTGATAGTAAGTTAGAGGCTAACTTACCTCGATCGTCGCGTTCTATGAGAATAGAGCGCGAGACACGAGGAACTGCACAACAGCTGGAAGAGGAACACTCAAGTCCTTAAGATTTTCACTTCTGAACTCAATTGCCATATTGTAAGCACTTGCAACACCACGGCCAACTTGAGGTTTCACTATACTCGGAAGAGATAAATTGACTTCAGAAAGCCTTTGCACTAAAACAAGTTCATTAAAATTATCAATAACAACCAAACAAACAACTCATTTCTCAATCCATATACTCTTAGCCATAGTCAACCACAAGATGACACCAGTCATCCCGGACTATAATCCATATCATCACTGCTTCGGGACACTGTCATACAGTTTCCCAACATTACACCATACGCTCCACACTTCTCTGCTACGCCATTCAACCCTTCGTGACACGCCATCCGGTGTATCACGACTTAGTACAGAGTACACTCACGTGAACTCTCTTCCATTCACACTACAAAACCCATCACTGCGATACACGTCTCACGGTGCATCGCTACGCGACACGGAGTACGCGCTACGCGTACTTCCTTCGCTACAACACTCATCAACACGATGCACATCACACGATGCATCGCCATACCACACGGAGTACACTACATGCGTACTCCCTTCCTTCTACGACCCACATCACTACAGCGCATGTCGCGCGGCGCGTCGCTGCATTACACAGAATACGCTACACGCGTATTCTCTTCACACAACCCGCCGTATCACATCTACGGCATCCATCTCACGCCTATACTTCACAGCACAGTCCACAAAACTACAAAATCAAGCCTAACACTTCACAACCACACTTCGTTTCACAACTACGCAGCGAACTCCACAAACACTAACTACACAGTCTACAGCCAACCAAATCAACTATGTTAAACATAAATAACTAAAGATAGAGGGTTAAGACGAGAGAGATGTGATTGCTGTCGGGAAAGAATCCAAAACTGATAATTTTAGCGGGCTGTTACAGACTATGCAAGAGACTTGGATGATAGGAGGTCTACCACAAGTTATGTATTCACTCTTGTAGGTGGGCCTATTTGATAGAGGTCCATGGTTTAATCTCTAGTTGCAATATCTGCTACTGAGTTAGAGTATATCGCAGTGGTTGAGGCTACCAAGGAAGCTTTGTGGCTTACAGGGTTGGTCAAGGAGCTGGGTATTCAGCAAGGTGGAGTCCAGTTGCATTGTGATAGTCAGAGTGCCATTTATTTGGCAAAGAACTAGGTGTATTATTCTAGAACCAAGCACATAGATGTGTGGTTTCATAGGATCAGGGAATTGGTTTCTTCTGGAGAACTTTTGGTTGAGAAAGTTCACACTTTTGAGAATGCAGCAGACTTGTTGACAAAGCCTTTTACCACAGATAAGTTCAAGCATTGCTTGGACTTGATTACTCTCTTCAGGTGCTAGATGGGAGATGTCCCAACCTATTGTCCCAGGTGGAGTTTTAGGATATGCTTTCTTTTCTCTTAAAGGGTGGATATTCGCCAAGGTGGAGATTGTAATTTTCTTAAATACGTCTGTACATCTAAGGTTAGTATAGATACACACTATGTAACCCTAATTGACTGATAGTGAATTTCGCACCGCTCACTCCCTGTGAATGTAGACACATCATTGAACCACGTTAAATCTCTATGTTGATTTCTATTTTTCTTTTTTGATCATTCCTTACAATTCATCAACAATTGTAGCACGGTTTACAACAGGTGATAAGTGGCATCTGGGGGTGTGCTCTAGGGTTTGGTGCCTGAAAAAATGAGGGTAAACTTGTCATTTGGTGTAGTTGTCTTTTCACATTCCTTCTAAAAGGTATTTGCATGGTTAACATGTGTCAATTTCTAAAGAAAACTTTGTTTGCAAGCCAAAATTCAAATCCCCTTGAGTCCCTTCGGTTTCTCCACGCAAATCCCTTGGAAACATCTATTTGTCTTCCCTAGGCACCCTTTTCACATGTACATCTTTCTTGAAACTTAAAATTGTGTCAAACAAGGAGCTGTAGGTGTATGAGAGGGCTTGGCTGAATGTCTCTTGGTTTTCCGTAGGAGATCTTGTCATTTGATCTTCCAGAAGGCTTCTAACATGGATGACAAGTGGCAACTCCTCTAGGGTTGGCGTGGAAGACTTTCCTTTGGCCTCCCAAAACTCATCTTCCCCCTTAGCCCACTATTAAGAGTAGATACACAATGTCTTTTATGTGTGACACATGGCACTAGAGGTGGCAAGGATTTGAATCATGGGTGAAAAGCATGTAGTGTTTATGAGCTTGGGCTTCCTATGGTGGCCGAAATTCACATGGCTTAGTTGGTCTTCTTTTGGGCTTAGGTTGCTAATTTACAAAACCAAGGCCTAAATCCAACAAAATATTCCCTTGGCCTTAAAATATCACTAAGGCAATGAAATCAAACAAGGGTGCAGTTCTAATCAAATCTCGGGTTATCACATGGGGCTTGTCGGCAACTAGGGTCTTAGAAATAGCGGCAACAACAGAACCTAACCAATTGAAGGGATGAGTGGAAGATGAGGAAAATTGTTAAGAGAAAATTTTATGGGTATAAAATTGAAATGGCGTGAGAGGGGAAGGTGTCGGGGAAAAGAAAAACTGAAGTGGGAGAGGAAATTGTTGGGGAAGGGGAAAGAAAATAAGAGGGAAAAAAAGACTTACAAAAAATGGTGTCGGTTTTTTAGAACAGGTTGACTCTTCGTGGGTCTAGGTTTGGACTTGGCCTTGAACATGGTATTACAATATAGCCTATCTTCTAGCAGTTACAGTGTCTATTCTACTTGCAGGACCATTTTTGGTTTAGTAGATGGTTGCAATATGAAAAGATGGCGTAGTGGTTGTAGAATGAGGCCAGTATATCATTATAGAATGAGCTGTATGAATCGAACACCTTGAGTTGAAACTGAAAGAGTTTGTGCTGCAGTCGCAAAAAACTCCATATAAAGAGTGGGCCCAGCATCCTGACATTCCCGAATCCCTATGGTTGTTTAATAGGAAGAGCGTGACTTCCTTCTGCAGCAGCTATATCTTGGGAATATTGGAAGCGAAAGGTAAGGAAGCCAACACCAATGATTTTTTATTTGCTCTCAAACTTACAAGAATGTGCTCAAAGGACCTGATTTTGTAGAATTGGAGTGGATGGGAAAGCCCAACATCACTCAAGAATACAAGACTCGGCCAGTTTTACTTCTCATGATCTAGTTAATTTGTCGTGAAATGGACGGCCTGGTGTCGATCATGTGTGGTACATTTTGCAACCAATCTTTATTGGTTGGCGAAGTTTCTTTGTTGACTTCTTTGTATCTTCTATATCAATATTATATGTTAGCAATAAATTCTTCTATATAAGTTAGTCTAGAATTCCTTATTATTCTACACTACACTATACATGTTAACCTTTACTGAAGTTTAAATATTCATGGATCAAAATCCTTTAAAATTTTTAACTGAAGTTTAGAGGCTAAAGTTAAATAAAGATAAACACTTTACTCAAGTATCACTAAATATTGTGAGACAAACATTATGTGTCTTATCTCTTTTATTTAAATTTTAAAGAATTCATCAACCTCAAATTGGTGATTTTTTGGGGAACATTAACCAACTCACATGGTGAACTAGCTTAATTCCTTAAGTTGCATTCATCATCAATATTGATTAACAGTTCAACCTTAATTACCAAGTAGTCGGTTAAAGCAATAATGCTTGTAAACACGTGATAGGTTTATGCAGTAGCAAGGAAAGGGATCATCTTATGTGGACAATGCATGCTGGGGCTTAAAGGAATTAATGGAAATTGGACCATCAATGGAACAGATAGGTGAATTGGTTTGATGTCTTTTATATGTAAGAAATGAATTATGTTATATAGGTTAATGGAGAAGTTCTAAAGAATGAGAAATTATATCTCTAGTTTGTGTGGTTTTTTTTTTAAATGAAACTTTAATTCATTGACTTTCAATTGATATAAGATTTATCAAAGATAACGAAGAGGAGGACCTCGACAGGTACCTCCTCCGTCCATACATACTTAGAGCCTAAAGATAATGCAAGCTTTGCAGCTGCACGGGTAGCTTTGTTCCCTTCTCTACACGAGAATGATAAAAACCAATTTGGATGAGAAGACATAACAGACTTGATGTCCTCAATCACTTGCCCTGACTAGGAGAAGTGTTGAGGTCCACCCATGTGCATTGGAAAGCATTTACCATCTCCAGCATGTCTCCAGCTCATTTTATGTGAAGGGCTAAACTCAACCTTTCCTATAAATAGGAGAGGATTGTTGAAGCTAAAATCATCCAAGAAGAGGAGTTCTGAGTGTGAGTTTGTAGTGCCATTTGAGAGATAGAGAGTTGTTTTGAGAGAGTATTTGTAATCTTGTACAAACATATTGAATATCAAGTTTCCGCTCCAGTGGACGTAGGCAAATTGCCGAACCACTTAATTACTATCTCTATCTATTGTGGGATTGTTTTTTGGGCGGCCCTGGGTACAACAATTGGTATCAGAGTTTCGGTTCGTGCTACCTAGAAAATTTCAGTTGATCAAAATCAACTTTTGATCACACCACAACGTTCCTCTCGTCAAGACGGATCTGTTGCTGCAAACGGCATCGAAAACGAACACCAGAGGAGCCTCTAAGCGCCTCTAGAAGTCGGAGAGTGAACTTCATGCGCCTTAGTCGCAGCCAGAGGAAGAAGACGACTAACGCCCATGCACCCACACACCACCACGTGCACTGGAGGTTGAAGACGCGTGACACACACTTCCTCACGTGCCCTAGGGAGCTTTGTACACGCGCCCCCCACGCGCACAAGAAGCTGTCGTGCATGTGTTCCTTGCGCCAACGCGCAGACTAGAAGCCTTTCTTAGCGCGTGTATCCCACGCGCACGTGATCAGCACCGTCTATTTTTTCAGATCCTTGTTAGGCATAATCTAAGCCATTTTGAGTCCGATTTCAACAATCAAATAGTGCTTTTCTACTATTTGGATCATTCCAGACTCATCCGTATGGTTAGAATTTTGAAATTTTTTGTCTAAAGTTTTCTAAATTCATATGGAAGGTTCTGGAAGAGATAGAAACTCTAGAAATGCGAGTAGCTCTGGGTGATGGAACAAGTAATTTCGGCATGTGACAGTGTGAAGTTATGGACGTTTTGATCCAACAAGAGTTGGATATTGCACTGGAAGAAAAACCAGATGATATGACTGAAAAGGATTGGAGGAAGCTTAATACTCAAGCTTGTAGTACAATCTATTTATGCTTTACCAAAGAACAGAAGTATTTTGTCATGAGAGAGACAAATGCAAGAGAACTTTGGCCGAAATTGGAAGATAAGTTCATGAATAAGAGCATTGAGAGCCGTTTGCTTTTGAAAAAAAGCTCTTTAGATTCCAGTTTCGTGAAAGTATTTCTATATTTGAACATCTGAATAGTTACAATCAAATTTTTGTTGATTTATTAAACTTGGATGTTGAAATCCAAGATGAAGATAAAGCTTTACTTTTGTTAAATTTTTTGCCTGATACATATGAACATTTAATTACTACACTACTGTATGGGAATGAAAAAATTAGTTTTGATGATGTATTTAGTTCTTTAATTAGCAATGAGTACCGTAAAAAGGATAAGCAGGTACAACTAGATACATTAAGTGAAGCGTTAACAGCAAGGGGGAGACCACAGTCAAGGTATCTTGGAAAGAAGAAAGGTTTTCAATCGAAAACTCGGGCCACATCACGTGGTTCATCAGTTGGAAGAAAACTCACTAGAGACGAGTGTTCCTTTTGTCACAACAAAGGACACTGGAAGAATGATTGTCCCAAGCTGAAAGGACAACAGCAGAATTAACCCACCACAGCAAATGTCGTAGACATAGATGACGATTCAGATTTTGCCTTGACAAGTTCATTATCCATTTGTCATTCCGATGAATGGATTATGGATTCCGGATGTAACTATCACATGTGTGACGCCCCCAAATTCCGCTTGGGATTGAACGGACATTTGAAGCGTCGAGACATGCAACACAACACAAGGTTACCTGCCCCCGTTCATGACATATAAGATGCAATGTTCCTAACATGCATCTAGCATTATGCAATATTCGCAGCGGATAATTTTTATCTTTAGCAATACTATGCACCAAACTAAAAATATCCCAAATGCTTGAAACATATTTCATACATAAAGGCATACTAAAAAGCTGTGATCACCACACTAGTCTAAAATGGTTGTGATCAAAAGAATACTTGAGATACAACTCCAAAAGTACAAGTAGTAAACTAAGTTAAGTACTATGCCATCATCAACATCGCACCGTGGCCTAGTCGACCGTATTCAGTTGGTCAGATTCCAATTCTCCTTCGGGTCCTGTAACAAGATCTACCATTCGGGGGGAATGGTAGTTGGGACTACCACAGTGAGATTTGATTACAAATCTCAGTAAGTTAACATAAAACTCACACACAGGTTAAAGATGCATGCATGGCAGTAAAAGCATAAATGCATAAGTATAGTCGTACATAAGCATAGCATAACTTGACATATAGCATGACATAACCAGAACTTAAACGTGAACTGAACTTGACTTAACATGGCATGAACTTAAGCTTAAAACATAACATGAACAAACAACATAACATGAACGTGAAACATAACATGGACTTGAAATATAGCATGAACGTAAACATGCATAACATAAATAAGAACTTGAAAATAACATAAACTTGAACATAACATGACATGAACATAACATATACGTGAGCATAACATAACATGGACTTGATCTAAAACTTGACTTATCATGTATTTGATCTGAAACTGGACTTAACATAAACTTGGAATATTATTCAATTGTCTTGATTAATAACGTGCATTAATACGTACTCCACAGTTGTTGTGGCCCCACGTATTCAAATAACATAAAACATAATACGTACTCCACAGTTGTTGTGGCCCCACGTATTCTACGTGTCACAATTGCTGTGTCTCACGTAGTGTATGCTCCACAGTTGTTGTGGCCCCATACTTCATGTAACATAAAATATAATACGTACTCCACAGTTGTTGTGGCCCCACGATTATAAGTAACATAAAATATAATACGTACTCCACAGTTGTTGTGGCCCCACGCATTATAAGTAACATAAAATATAATACGTACTCCACAGTTGTTGTGGCCCCACGCATTATAAGTAACATAAAATATAATACGTACTCCACAGTTGTTGTGGCCCCACGTATTATAAGTAACATAAAATATAATACGTACTCCACAGTTGTTGTGGCCCCACGTATTATACGTAACATAAAATATAATACGTACTCCACAGTTGTTGTGGCCCCACGTATTATAAGTAACATAAAATATAATACGTACTCCACAGTTGTTGTGGCCCCACGCATTATAAGTAACATAAAATATAATACGTACTCCACAGTTGTTGTGGCCCCACGCATTATAAGTAACATAAAATATAATACGTACTCCACAGTTGTTGTGGCCCCACGCATTATAAGTAACATAAAATATAATACGTACTCCACAGTTGTTGTGGCCCCACGATTATAGTAACATAAAATATAATACGTACTCCACAGTTGTTGTGGCCCCACGATTATAAGTAACATAAAATATAATACGTACTCCACAGTTGTTGTGGCCCCACGTATTATACGTAACATAAAATATAATACGTACTCCACAGTTGTTGTGGCCCCACGTATTATAAGTAACATAAAATATAATACGTACTCCACAGTTGTTGTGGCCCCACGCATTATAAGTAACATAAAATATAATACGTACTCCACAGTTGTTGTGGCCCCACGCATTATAAGTAACATAAAATATAATACGTACTCCACAGTTGTTGTGGCCCCACGCATTATAAGTAACATAAAATATAATACGTACTCCACAGTTGTTGTGGCCCCACGCATTATAAGTAACATAAAATATAATACGTACTCCACAGTTGTTGTGGCCCCACGCATTATAAGTAACATAAAATATAATACGTACTCCACAGTTGTTGTGGCCCCACGCATTATAAGTAACATAAAATATAATACGTACTCCACAGTTGTTGTGGCCCCACGATTATAAGTAACATAAAATATAATACGTACTCCACAGTTGTTGTGGCCCCACGTATTATAGTAACATAAAATATAATACGTACTCCACAGTTGTTGTGGCCCCACGCATTATAAGTAACATAAAATATAATACGTACTCCACAGTTGTTGTGGCCCCACGCATTATAAGTAACATAAATATAATACGTACTCCACAGTTGTTGTGGCCCCACGCATTATAAGTAACATAAAATATAATACGTACTCCACAGTTGTTGTGGCCCCACGCATTATAAGTAACATAAAATATAATACGTACTCCACAGTTGTTGTGGCCCCACGCATTATAGTAACATAAAATATAATACGTACTCCACAGTTGTTGTGGCCCCACGCATTATAAGTAACATAAAATATAATACGTACTCCACAGTTGTTGTGGCCCCACGCATTATAAGTAACATAAAATATAATACGTACTCCACAGTTGTTGTGGCCCCATGAATACACATAACATAAAATATGGCACCATCGGCGTTAGTGCCTGGCGCGCTCCGGTGACCAGTTACTTAGGCCCCATTCGCAACCTGTTGACTGTACTTCGTCAACCCAGGGAATTTCACACCTATTTAGACACTCCAGCGTGAACAAAGGAGTTCCACTAGGATATTACCCCATCCTAGCATTTAGGGTCGTGATTGACATGAATAACTTAACTTGAACATGATCTGAAACTTATATGAACTTTACATAAGGTGAACCACGCTTGAGTCCGTGGCACCGCATAACATAACTTGTGGTGAACATGCTTAGATCCGTGTCACCCTTAACATAACTTGTGATGAACACGCTTAGGTCCGTGCCATCCTTAACATAACTTGTGGTGAACACGCTTAGGTCCGTGTCACTCTTAAATATCTTATCTTTCTTAATACATGAGATATTATTTAATATCATGAACTTTTCTAACATGGCGTATACTTGTAAATGGCACAATATGATTTAAACATAAACATTCCATGACATACATGTAACATATGACATACTTAACATGGCATACTTATAACATACAACATTGCATGACATAAAAGATTTTGTAACAGATAAATATTCATAAAAGAATAAATCATGCGTAACAGATAAACATGTAATGACATGACATATATGATAACATACATACATAAATTGTAGTTCCCTTACCCATCATACATACACAATAAACTGATAGTAAGTTAGAAGCTAACTTACCTCGATCGTCGCGTTCTATGAGAATAGAGCGCGAAACACGAGGAACTGCACAACAGCTGGAAGAGGAACACTCAAGTCCTTAAGATTTTCACTTCTGAACTAATTGTCATATTATGAGCACTTGCAACACCACGGCAACTTGAGGTTTCACTATACCCAGAAGAGATAATTTGACTTCAGAAAGCTCTTTGCACTAAAACAAGTTCATTAAAATTATCAATAATAACCAAACAAACAATTCCTTTCTCAATCCATATACTCTTAGCCATAGTCAACCACAAGATGACACCAGTCACCCCGGACTATAATCCATAACACCACTGCTTCGGGACACTGTCATACAGTTTCCCAACACTACACCATACGCTCCACACTTCTCTGCTACGCCATCCAACCCTTCGTGACACGCCATCCGGTGTATCACGACCTAGTACAGAGTACACTCACGTGAACTCTCTTCCATTCACACTACAAAACCCATCACTGCGATACACGTCTCACGGTGCATCGCTACGCGACACGGAGTACGCGCTACGCGTACTTCCTTCGCTACAACACTCATCACCCCGACGCACATCACACGGTGCGTCACCATACAACACGGAGTACACTTCACATGCACTCCCTTCATTCTACACCACACACACTACAGCGCACGTCGCACGGCGCGTCGCTGCTTTACACAGAATACGCTACACGCGTATTCTCTTCACACAACCCGCCGTATCACATCTACGGCATCCATCTCACGCCTATACTTCACAGCACAGTCCACAAAACTACAAAATCAAGCCCAACACTTCACAACCACACTTCGTTTCACAACTACGCAGCGAACTCCACAAACACTAACTACACAGTCTACAGCCAACCAAATCAACTATGTTAAACATAAATAACTAAAGATAGAGGGTTATACCATCGACGGGATAACCCGTGCGTCGCTCGCTGCTCGTCACGAACATGCGTCGGAGGAGCGTACGTGGCGGTAACACCGCGTACGGTGGCTGTCCACCACTTAAAGTGGTAGTTTGGGCTTGAGAAAGGCTAGGCGTGGTCTTGGAAGACTCACGGTCGCCTTGTGATGGTCAAAGGTGCGGAGCACGGCGGCATCACGCCGTGAACAGTAAATCCGAACGGTGAGCGGAAACGCGAGTAGCGAAATTTCATAGAACTTCATGGCAAGCTAGGGATAGGTAGATGAACATGTGGTGGAGCTGTGGTAGCGAGGTGGTGGTCGGACGGTGGCTAACGGCGGCGGATCGGCCGTTTGAAACCATTTTTGGCCTTGGAGAGTGTAGGAGAGTGAGAGCTCTACGAAGCTCCGTTGGTCATGAAATTTCTTGGGGAGGTTCATGAGGATGAGAGGAACAAGATGGTGGTGGTGAAACACCACGGGTGGCCGTGTACGGCGGCGCACGGTGGTGAAACCGAACATGTATTTTTGAGAAACCCATATGAAAAAAGTGAGAGTTTGGGAAAAAGAAAGACATGGGGAGGAAGCCCTTGATGAGGTGAGTCCAATGGTGGTGCTTGGTGGTTGATTTGGCCGTGTATGGTGGTCCAAAAATGTGAAAAACCCCTAGAGACCCATATCTTTGAAGGGAGAAAGAGAGAGAATGAGAGGTCGGTTTAGTACACCACCGGCGTGGTTGTGCTCGCCGGAGGGAGAGGATGAGGCCGGAGTGGGAGGTGGGGTCCGGCGGCCGGAGGTGGCGCCGGCTGGAGCTTCAAACCGAACGGCAATGGGGAGTTCATCCATTCCGTCGGCCAGAGAGAGAGAGGGAGAGAAAAAGAAAAAAAAAAGAAAAAAAGAAAAAGTGAAGAGAAAAAAGGTAGGGCCAGAGTATACGCTTCAATCCTACATTTCGGGATCCTCAAATAAACCAACGTGAGTTAAAACACTGATTAAAAACGCGTAAATGTTTTATTTTAAATAAAACACTTTAAATAAAACACTACGATGAATTAAGGTAGAATATTATTTTATAAACTAAAATTTATAAAATAATATTTCCTCATCATTATATAAAAATGATAAAGTACCGTTAATTAATCGAAGATGATAAAATCATTTAAATTAATAAAACACTTAATTACTACACTGAGAAGAATTAAGATAGAATATTATTTTATAAACTAAGGTTTATAAAATAATATTTTCTTCATCATTATATAAAATGATAAAGTATCATTAATTAATCAAAGTGCATAAAACACTTAAATTTAAATAAGAATTTTCAACGTAAAATTAAACCTCTTAATATCTTAAAACAAATAAAATATTTAATCTAAATAATTATCCACAATTATAATATTTTCAGAGCTCATTAAATTATTATAATTGTGCTATTTTAAAAACAAGCTTATCTAATACTTTGAAATTCGGTGGATAAGATCCGGAATACGCCATCGAGGTACAACGCTTAGGATAAAACTGTTCATGATTTTACAGTTGTCGGTGAAGAACAAATTACATGATTTACGGAAAAGATAATCTATACGCGTGATTCCAGATGAGGGTAAAGACGAGAGAGATGTGATTGCTGTCGGGAAAGAATCCAAAACGGATTGTCTTGCCGTCTACTATGCGTGAAAAGAAAAGGAAGAAAATGGTACAGAGATAAGAATTAGCGGGCTGTTACAACATGTGTCCCAATCGGGACTGTTTATTGACTTCACAAAGATTGAGGATGGAACAGTACTTATGGGTAATGATAGTGCTTGTAACACTCAGGAAATAGGTAGCATTCGGTTGAAGATGCATGATAAAAGTGTCAAGATTCTGACAGAAGTTCGGTACGTTCCGGACTTGCAAAAGAATCTCATCTCACTTGGATCACTGGATTCAAAAGGATTTAGGATCACCATTGAAGACGGAACTCTCAAAATAGTAATGAGAGTTCAGGTGGCTAAGAAGGGTTTGAGGCGAGGAAACTTGTACTTATTGCAAGGAAGTATTGTATATGGAAGAGCTTCCACATGCTGTGAGAAGCTAGATGAGACTGATGCCGACACCACCAGACTTTGGCATATACGTATGAGACACGCTGGAGAAAATTTTTTTGCAAACACTAGTGAAGCAAGGCTTACTCAAAGGTGCCAAGACTGGTAAACTATCTTTCTGTGAGCACTGTATATTGGGGAAGTAAATGTGGATCAAGTTTGGAACTGCTGTACACAATACATAGGGGATACTTGACTGCTGTACACTCCGATGTTTGGGAACTACCCAAAATGCATTTTTGGGAGGTAAGCATTGGTTTGTAATTTTTGTAGATGATTATTCTCGTCGTGTGTGGGTGTATACAATGAAGAATAAAGATGAAATGCTGAAAATTTTCCTTGATTGGAAGAAAATGATTGAGACTCAGATTGGCAGAAAAATCAAGCGGCTCAGATTTGATAATGGAGGTGAGTACACTTCAAACCCCTTCATGGAAGTATGTCGGAGAGAGAGAATTTTCAAACACTTTACGGTACGAGATGCACCATAGCAGAATGGGGTGGCAAAACAAATTAACTGTACTTTATTAGAGAAAGTGCGATATATGTTACTAGATGTTAGATTCAGTAAACAATTTTGGGCTGAAGCTGTGACATATGCCTGCCACCTCATCAACCAACTACCCGCAGCTACCAATGACGGGAAGACACCCATTGAAATGTGGAAAGGTACACATGGTACTGATTATGACTCTTTACGCATTTTTGGATGTCCTGCTTACTAATTCTAAAGAAAGTAAGCTTGATCTTAGAGCTAAGAAAGCAAAATTTTTTGGCTTTAGTACTGGTGTAAAAGGGTATAGACTCTGGTGCATAAAGTCTAAAAAGGTAATTATCGGTAGAGATGTTACATTCAACGAATCTGAGATGCTTAAGTCACATAAGCATAAAAATTCCAATGAAGGCAACCATGATAGCGAAACACCAGATGATTCGCAGAATGTGAAGTTTATTACTTCAAAGGATTCGGGAGAGCATGGACAAGATAAGCTTGATAGTCCAATCACAGTACCTCCATGTCAACCCGAATCAATAGCAATCAACAGGTCGAGACGAGAGAAACGTGTACCAACACGTTTTGCAGACTATGTGACATATGCACTACTAGCTGAAGGGGGTGAGATCCCAACCACTTACAAAGAAGTCATACAATCCAGTGAACAAGTCAAATGGATAAAGGCGATGAATGAAGAGATGCAGTCTCTTCACCAGAACCAGACTTGGAAGTTTGTGCCACTTCCACAAGGAAAGAAGACAATTGGCTGTAAGTGGATTTTTAATCAAAAAGATG
The DNA here is from genome assembly GCA_011037825.1 of Carya cathayensis. Taxonomy (NCBI): domain Eukaryota; kingdom Viridiplantae; phylum Streptophyta; class Magnoliopsida; order Fagales; family Juglandaceae; genus Carya; species Carya cathayensis. The sequence goes on along the minus strand of QGSO01000231.1, from coordinate 1,847,741 downwards.
ATCAAGCTGCTAAAAATGGAGTGCGATACAAAGCTAGGTTGGTAGCCAAGGTCTACGCTCAGACAGAGGAAATGGACTACAATGAAGTATTCTCTCCTATTGTGAAGCATTTATCCATTTATATTGCTAGCTTTGGTTGCACAATTGATCTTGAGTTAGCATAGCTTGATGTGAAGACAGCTTTCTTACATGGTGATCTGGAGGAGGAGATCTATCTATCTCAAGTAGAAGGTTTTAAAGAAGCTGGAAAAGAAAATTGGATCTGCAGTTTGAAGAAGTCACTCTATAGCTTGAAGAGTCACCTCGGCAATGGTATAAGCGGTTTGACCGCTTTATGATGGACCTGAAATACACTCGTTGCCAATACGATCACTGTGTGTATTTCAAAAACTTGCAAATGGATCTTTCATTTATTTGCTTTTATATGTAGATGATATGTTAATTGCATGTAAAAGCAAGGGGGAGATAAATCGTTTAAAAACTAGTTGAGTCATGAGTTTGAAATGAAATATCTGGGAGAAGCACGAAAAATATTGGGGATGGAGATCAGCAGAGATAGGGTGAAAGGTACAGTTCACCTTATTCAGAAGCAGTATCTGAAGAGAATACTGCAACCCTTCAACATCGACTTGAAGACGAAGGCGATGAGTACTCCAATGGCCCCATATTTCAAGCTCAGTGCATTGCATTCTCCTAAAGATGATGAAGAGCGGGACTACATGAGGAATGTCCCATATGCAAGTATTGTTGAAAGTTTAACGTATGCCATGGTGTGTACACGACCTGATATCTTCCAGGCCGTTAGTTTAGTTAGTCACTATATGCATAATCCTGGAAAGGATCATTGACATACGACTAAGTGGATTCTACAGTATATTTTAGGGACCGTAGATATTGGTTTGAAATTTAAGAAGAGTGAAGATAGTCTAGTAACTGGATATGTTGACTCAAACTATGCAGGTGATATTAACAAATGCCGATCGACAACTGGATATATGTTCACTATGACTGAAGGACTAGTTAATTGGCGATCAACTTTGCAGTCTACAATTGCACTATCATCCACTGAGGCTGAATACATGGCTGTAACAAAAGTCGTGAAAGAAGCCATTTGGTTACAGGGATTGGTAATAGACTTGGGCTTTAAGCAACAAGAGGTTACCATTTATTGTGACAGTTAAAGTGTAATTCATTTGGCCAAGAATCAAGTGTATAACTCTTGAACAAAACATATATATGTTTGTTTCCACTTCGTAAGTGAGATATTGGAAGAATGAGACATTCTACTTTAGAAGATTGGCACTGAAAATAATCTAGCAAATATGTTGACGAAAGTCGTCATTGGGATCAAGTTCCAACACTGCTTGGACTTGATTAATATCTTACACTGATAAGTACTTACGGGTGCATTGGTGCCTTAGGGCGCATTTGATAGCGGAAACCTTTCATGGCAAAAAACGAACGAACATTTCGATAGGGGGTGCAATCATTGGAAGGATGTAACATGTAATATCCTAGTATGGCACACTTGGTGGAGGGGGTGATTGTTGAGGTCCACCCATGTTTTGAGGTCCACCCATGTGCATTGGAAAGCATTTTGCATCTCCAGCATGTCTCTACCTCATGTTATGTGGAGGGAGAAGCTCAACCTCTCCGATAAATAGGAGAGGATTGTTGAAGTTAAATTCATCCAAGAAGAGGAATTCTGAGTGTGAGTTTCTAGTGCCATTTGAGAAATAGAGAATTGTTTTGAGAGAGTGTTTGTAATCTTGTACAAACACATTGAATATCAAGTTTCCGCTCCAGTAGACGTAAGCAAATTGCCGAACTACTTAAATACTGTCTCTATCTATTGTGTGATTGTTTTCTGGGCAGCCCTGGGCACAACAAGAAGTTAGTAGGAGTAGAATTGACAGCATCCACCACTACCTTCGCATCTCCTTCCAGGAGCACCTGCCTATAACCCAGTTTATTACAGAGGAAAACAACTCGCAACAGTGCCAATCCCCATCCTTCCCTGCTTATTGTCCAAAGCTACATCAACATTAACCTCAACATTAACCCTGTTCATTACAGAGGAGAATGTTTTAAAGCAGCACTAGCTTGTGTGGTTATAAATTATAGATGCTACAATAATTATATATAATACGACTAAGACCATGATCTTAATTACTACATCACGACCCAATAAAACAATGTTTAATTACTTGGTACTTTACGGGAACGTTTACTATGACTCGAAATGTTTATCTTTTCTCATGTACTAGCTGTTACACAAGTCCTGATATATCATGATCATGAAGATAATTAAGGAACACGCACTAACAAGCTAGCTAGTGCCGGATCCACGTTTTGGTGTGGGGCCACGCAAATATTGAATTTTATATGAAGTGGTTTCCCCGAAAGTTAGTATTTTAGTCCCTTTTTTTCACCGTGTGATGTGAAAAAATGAAAATTAATTTTGTATTGTATGCAAATGTTACACAGTTTCTAAATTTCTATCGACTATGCTTAAAGCATATATATATATATGTATGTTATAGCTATATAAATTGCGAAAATCTCATGTAGACTAAGTACACGATCGTGACAATTACAAATTAGGATCTTATAATTTTCTATTGGAGAACATGATTATTGGTCTAAAGATCAACATCTTCTGTCAAATTTGACTTGGAAAAAAAATAAAGTAGGACAGTTTGCAAGTTGCAACGGCTGGAATATTTAACCCACCTCAAAGGGAATTAGCTAGCTATGAGGATAAGATTGTAGGAGAGTGAAAGTGAGATTGCCCCCAATTGAAGTCAAATTTGGAGGTGATCTCCTCCACATCATGATGTGCTTTGGAAGTTTCACAGATGACAAATCATGTAGTCCGAGAACCACGTACACGCACATGATGTTTAAACTAATTTCCACGCACCTCCAAAGACGTTTAACAAGTTGAATTCCTAGCTCTCTAGATGCCAACCCTTTAAAAAATGATTTCTTCTTTCGGTACGATTGAATCTCTTGATTGTTATATATGAAAAATTTAGTAGCATATTTATAAATTAATCTAAAAGAAGCTTTCTAATTTTGTACGTTTAGGATCGATATTTATCCAATAATTATAGAGTTTTGATACATATAAATAAAGTCGCGTACTAATCTACATACCAATACTGCTTTCTTCATATTCAAAATTTAAATTAGTATTGTTTTTAATAAAATCTATTTTTTGATCAATCACATTAGATTGGTACACATATTAGTGCGCAGTTGTGCTTGCAACTAGATTTTTCCATAATTATATGTTTCTATACTTGTAATTTTCTAATATATGTTATACTTTCTACATGACCACTACTTCTTCAGGTAATTAGATTTTTCAGATTAAGAGACATATGGCCATGACATCTTGTAGCATTGAATGCCATTATATATATTGTGGTAGGGTCGGCCAGTATGTACTATATATGTACATGAGATGCCTTAGAGTACTAGTAGTGGATTCAACAAACCAAATTTTGCCAAAGAATAGCTAGGATATACAAGTAATACACTGTAATAGACTCAATAAATGAACAATGAATATAGCCAAAGATTATTTGGCTGGCCAGGGCTGGCTAAATATTATTTTGAGATTAAAATATTCACTTCTTACTGTCTGTTGCTCTCCCGTGCAAGAACAAAATTGCGAAAATACCACAAACACCTGCGCAATAAGAGAAAGACAAAGCTCATTTTGCACATTCTTTTGTTTGTTTTTTCTTCCTAGTCTTTAAGTGAAACCACAAAAATGCTACTTTTGTTGATAGGAGAGTTCTTCGTGTTCATAAATGATTTCTATATGAAGATTTAATCTCAATTCAAGAAAGCCTACCAACTGTATGATAAAATTATAACCTCTGCCAATCATAGTGTCTATTACAATTACATAAATATTAAAAATTACAATTAAAATTAAAAAAATTAAAATATGAAAATCAATATTTTAATAGAATAATGATAGATTTAGAGAGTCTATTATTTGGTATTGTAAAAAGTGGCTAGATAAAATTTATAAAAGTGAATTTCTTAACTAAATTTTAGGTAAAGTTTGCTGAGGTCACTACTAATACTCTTAGAAAACCCAGCGGCCACCAATTATCACATAATGGATGCTCATTGCTGATTGATTAGTGGTTCTTATATTAAGATTGATGTTCCCCAAATAAAATAATTAACTTGCCTTGACCTAATTTTATATTACTTCATGACTTAAAATTATAAGTACTGTTGTTATTTTCCAAATACTTAAAAATCCAATCCCAACATGTAAATTAATTAATTAACAAAATTAGATTATCAAAATCATGATCCAATCAAAATGAGCAATATAAAAAATATATATATATATGTATGTATGCATGGTCTTCAAGATATTGCTTGACTTGGAAAATTATCAAGAAAAGAGCCAAGTACTCATGAAGTGGTATATTTCCTGGAAAATCCAGGCGATCATGCAAATTGGGATCTCTTTCCCGGTCAGCTAGCTTCACGGGAAGCTTGTCATGACCTGATCTTGACAGCCACGAATTATATTTCAAACTCACTTTCATGAAAGCATTAATTAGTACGTTTTTTCCGAGCTCATTCCTTCCGCGTGCGACACATTCTCGATCACTAGTTACACGTACGTTGAATATTCAACGAACCCAAATCCCTCTAGAAGACTAGCTCGGATCGTTGAATGTCACTTGCGTGCACATGACTCTTATATTCATTTTACACCATGGAAACGGACCCACTTAATTTATTGCTCTTTTAAAGTCAACCAGTCAGTCAAATTGGTTACTTAAGGTTGGGTATCTTACATTAATATTATCTGCGCTAGCTTAGTCTTTTCCTGTTCTTAATTTTTTTGTTCTTTGGTATAGCTAGTGCATGCATGCCAAAACTAGATCAATAGGCCGATGATCCTCTCCATTCATTCTTGTCTTCATGTCCTGATTAACTAATGGCTGAACAAATGCGATGGCTTAAATCCGTGATCAATTAATTATCTCATTAATTAAGCCGCCATAGTTCAAGAAGGAGCATAATATATATATATATATATATAAAGGCTAATTAGTCATATAAATCATAATTAATCAGCTTTAATTTCACCACGACTAAGATAAAGGAGCTAGCTAGCATGACTTTCAATAGAAGAAAGAGTTACCATATATATAAATATATATATGTATATATATATATATAATCATTCTCTTCATATACGATTAAATATGCTAAAAATTAACAGAAGGGTTTAATTAGACAATTGGGATAAGAAAGTTACAAACAACTATCGCATAATTAATTTGTAGGGCCCTTATCATAAATTATATATAACATGATAAACCATGGCTGGCTCTATATATATGCGTACATCTTCTTGCAGCCAATAGCACGCAATTCATTCCTGCTTAGTTACCCTATTATCAATATTCCAACCCAGCACAAAGTTCCTCCTACTACAGTAGTACTACTGATCATCTTTGTGAGAAAAGAAAACCGGCTAAGATGACTGGCGACAAAGATGCACGTCGTAAAAGAAACATGAAGTGTTTGGCATTCATAGTTGCCGGGGTCATAGCACAAACCGCAATCATAGTAGTCTTTGTGCTGCTGGTTATGCGCATCCGGAATCTTAAGGTCCGGTTAGATTCAGTCACTGTGGAAACTGTTAACGCGACTTCCTCCTCCTCCTCCTCACCCTCCTTTAGCATGAAACTTACTGCTCTTGTCACCGTCAAAAACACCAATTTCGGTCACTTCAAATTCGATGACAGCACGGCTACAATTTCATATAACGGTGCCCAGGTTGGAGGGGGCCCTATACTTAAGGCGCGCGCCAAGGCTCGATCGACCAAGAAGTTTAATGTCACGGTGCCGGTGAGTTCAAGCAATTTATCGACGAATTCTGGCAGCTTGGTTAGTCATGACATCAACTTGGGGATTTTGCCGCTTAGCAGTCATGCCAAACTCAATGGGAAGATTCATTTGTTCAAGATTTTTAAGAAGAAAAAGTCTGCGGAAATGAGTTGTACCATGGAGGTTGATACCAAAAAGAATGTTATCCAGAAATTGACATGCAAATGAAAGCACTCGAGCGATTTTTCTTTTTTTCTTGGTTCTTTATAGTACTGGATTGGATTGCGGACAATTCTATTTTATTATTTGTATGTTAAAAAGCATTAATTAGTGTCTGTCTGTGTTCATATATTCTTTTAAGCTTGTGTAAATAGTAAATTTGTATGCGATTATCAGCTTATCAGTTTCGGTTTTTTTTAAGGTCATTTTAATACCTGTAATATTTCAGATCTTTTATGTTTTGCTTCAGATTCTGGTTTTCCGTACTTTCAAGGAAAAAGTTGTTTCCTTTTATATTAAGTTCTCAACATGTGAGTACTATTTCCTGTGGTTCAGATCTTTGTTGTTCACTTTTTTGGGCTTTCAGGTCTCTAGCTATATCCGTCTGCATCAGTTCATTTGTGGCCATTCCTTTTCGTCCCTCCTCACCAAGTAAAGAAAACAAACATTAACCCAAATGATCTGATTAAGTTTGCAGATAAAAATAAAAAATATGCGCTCGGAGTTGAAGATTGCCTTCAGTAAGCTGAGACGTCCTACAGTATACATGATCACAAGCATTTATTATATTTTATTTATTATGCGCATCAGATACGAATTAAAAGAGGATGCCATGCATTCAATTCAGTTCAAATCTCAAGGCAAACTTCGCACTTAGCCAAGAATGAAATTGAGCATGCTCAGGAGAAACTTCACAGTTAGAATCACTGTCAGTCATATACATACACGTATATATACAAATATATATATATATATAGGAAAATTCTATATACCACACCACCATCTCACTCACACTCTATTATATATATGTAAGATCATGTGACACATTTATCACTATTAGATGATGCTTTATTAGATGATTCTTTATCATCCAATGATGATAAATATGACACATTTTACATAGTGGGATGAAAATAGAATGAGAGTATATATATGGAGAATAGCATTACTAGTCATGTATATATATATTTTAAGTGATTGTTAAGGAGTAGATATGTAAAATTATTTAATATGTAATGATGTTAGCAATAAGTGTGGCAAAATATGAAAAAATCTAAGATAAAGTATAGCATAGTACCTGAAATATATTAGCTAGCTAATAGAAGATCATAAGCAATAGCTGGGAAAAAAATAAAAAAATAAAAAGTAAAATAAAAAAGGGCGTACGTTTATTTTTTGTTTCCATAGAAAGTAAAATGGATAAATGGGAAAATCTCAAAAATAAAAGTGGGGGATTACAACATACCATATGCCAACTTCCGACCACCCGTCAATCAATGTCCAATTTATAATAGAGATGCCCCACTACGAGTGCTGCCATTTTCACGTGCATAACAATTATTTCATTCACGATAATCATGAATATAGAAAAATGGTATAATGTTAATATCTTGTCATATTTTAGGTCATTCAGAAATAATGATTGGAAAGAAAGCTAGCTGTGCGAATATGACCTGTTTTTGGGTTCCAAACGGCCAAATTTAATTCATCTGAACATTTTCGGTGGAAAGTGCAGAGGAAGCCCAAAAACCAGTAAATGAGGGTCACCACCCGGCCACTTGCTCGGCCGATGGTAGAAGTTTTCTTATTATATCGGAATATGGATCGGGCAAATATGATGCAAGTAATCAAATCATCACATGTATGGTAATATAACAAACAAAGCACAGAGAAGCAGAAAAGCCTGAGCCTTGAGAAATAAAGAGAAAGGCGCCCTACCATAAAGCTGTTGTACAATAAGAATAATTCTGAGACATGAATGTGGTATTACAGCTTGCTTTCGATTAGTCTAAAGAACAGTAGTAATTTAACATTTTCTCTTATAACATTTTGTGGTGGTAGGCCTAACCTGGGCTCTCTAGCTAATTTGAGAAGCCTCATAATTTCATATTGTCTGTACGTACTAGCTAGCCATATATAATGCATGTTAGGTTGAGGTCGTTTATCCAAATCCATGAATCTCATGTGGTCTTCACTTTTGCTGATCTTGCAAAGTTACCATAGATCTGCTAGGTATTGATCACCTCTCTTACCTAATTGTTTAAATTTAAGCTCATATCGTAATTTTATTCAATTGTTTCATCTTTTTTTCACTCCTCCATCCAGCACTCATGATGATCTCCTTTGCTCAACACACCAATGATACGTACCCAAGAGAAAACTTAGCTTTCTGCAACCATTTACAATAATATATTATTAATATTAGCCAATTCTTATCCCGTCTTAATTACAAATTAGACCGGTTCGACTGTAAATTTACATATATACCTCTATCCTGATCATGAGTCCAAAACAGGCGATAATTTAAGTAAGTCTGGTGTATCCTAAGCAATCTGCATGTACAATCCTAACAAATTATCCCAGGTTAAACCACGATAAAGAATTTGGATGTCTTCCATTATCGATCAGTTTTTCTACTTTGGTCCCGCATGATGGCTCGATTCACTACCAAGGCATCTCCCTAAAGAATTACATTCACTAGTCAAAATGTTATTACTTCCAATATATATGGCCATTAGGGCAGTGTATACACTGTAGCGGAAATCATTTCTACCATCGTTTTAGGCTTTGAAGCAGGCCAAGTTGCTTCATCCAAGTACTTCTGGTAATTTTTTTCAAAGTCTGAGAATTCGCAAATCACCTTATACGTACTATTCATATTTATAAACGATAATTGTGTAATATTCTGGTAATCTTTCCTTGGAACATAGGCTTAATTTAAGGGATTTAGATTACTGTAATTACGTTAGTAATTATTTATAATGAGGGAGAGCTCTCACATGGAGGCATCCAGTAACTGTAATTCACCATAGAAATGTTCTTATGTTCTCAACTTTCTTTTGCTTGTTACGAGATTTTGTCATTCCCGGCATTCTCTTGTGTGTGGTAGTTTTGTCATGGCATCAGAGCTACACCTGTGACCATCCCATTTGTGCAATTTTTTTGTGATTTGTACTTCGATCCGTTGGCAATCAAAAGTGGTCTTCTTTGGTACTTTTGGAAAATCCAATCCTTGGATTTATTGTGACATTAGCTCTTGACACGGTGTGGAAACTCTTCATTGCTGGTTTTGTATATGGAGTTCATAAGCAATTTGCTTCTCTTGCAATTCTTCGACAGTTCACATATGGAGAAATCTGATTTCATGTGCATCAGGTTTTCAGATATTACTCTGCTTGAAAATGTCAATTCCACATTTATCTTAAGGGGAAGGAATTATGGGGGCATATCGATGGTTTTGACACCAAGCCCACTGATTCGACCAAAGTTGATGATTGGGAGGCAATTAAAAGATGCTTGTATTATGATTTGGATATTGGGATTTGTGGATCCCTCCATCATTCTCAATTTACTACCATATCTGATGGCACAAACCAAGTGGGATTATTCGAAACAGGTTTATAATCAAGATAGTTCAGCTAGGTGTTTTCAATTGGAGTATAAAATTGCTAATTATTCTCAAGGAAATCTGTTGATTCAACAATATTATTTTGGATTTATCAATTTATGGACTGAATACACAAACATTTTCTATGCTAAAAACCTCGATAACTCTTTTGCCACCATTCAAACAGTTCATCAAACTAGTCAGCAAGATCAATTTTGGAAGAAACTGCAACACAAGTTCAAAAATATCTACTTCAACCTACTGACCCGAACTCCCTCACCATCCTTGGATACTTATCTGAATGAACTCCTGTGGAAGGAGCATCGTTGCATGACATAAGCAACCTTGGAACAACAAGAGAGTTCCAACCATGTTCTCAATGTTGCATTCGCTGCACAAGAAAAATCAAGGGGTCCGACTAATATCCAATTTTATAGCTGTAAGGACCTCAACCATATTGCCAAGCCGAGCCAGAAGAAGTTCTGCAATTACTACAAAGGAAAAGGAGGTCATTTTTGAATGACGAAAACATTCTTAATCGAAATCTTTGAGCTTTTCACACCACTATGGAAGATGTAGTTTTTGACCCCATCGCTTCAACCTCCACATCAATGCCTCCACAACCAGCTGCATCTTCTCTCATAGCTAAAAGTGTCCAATAAATTATCTTTTCTGCATTTTTTACACGTTTTTTTAAGAAAATGATAGTACTCCAATTTTATTGATAACTTTTATTTGTGTCGAAGGAAAATCATGGTTACAACAAGACTCTTGGGTCATACAATAGAACATAAAACAAATCCCATGAGTCAAAAACCAACTAGCCAAACCTAAAAAAATCGCTATTGTTCTGAAAAATACAGGACAAAAACAAAATATAACCAATCTTGGATAAATAAACTAAAACCTGCAACCTGCAATAAAGATCGCACATAATAATAATGATATAAATTAAAATAACCAAAAGACAAACTTACCAAGGACAAACCTATGAGATACGCAAATGAGGAAGACCAATTTTATCCAAACAAAGAAGACCTCTTAACTAACTAGGTAAAGTACTGTCACTAACAAAATCCATATTTAAACTCCTAGCACCCCACTTAGTAAGGAAATCAGCCACATATTACTTTCACAAAATACTGACTGTAACGTCTTTTCTCCTCGTTCTGGTTGCATTGTGTAGGATTAGGTGTCATGGAAGACACTCGCAAATGGTCCAAAATGTGGACTTCTCTTTCCTTTTAGTTTTAATAAAATTCCTAAAGATTTAACTGTATTCTATTTCTTTTGTTCCTCTATCAAGAGTCAATGTTAGGTGTGGCACCATAGGTTGGGCCATCTCAATCGTCGGACCATTAATTCTCTGTAAAATTCTAGTTTGTTGGATAATTATATTCCAATTTCTCTAAGAGATGTTGATTAGGGCTGTTCATCCGGGTTTCGGGCCGGGTATATCAGGATACCCGGCCCGGAACCCGAATTTAAAATCTGGGCCGGTTTTCGACCCAATATATGCGGGTTACAACCTGGGCCGGAACCCGGGTCAATTTGGATTTTTTTAAACCCGGAATCCGGGTTGGTTTTTTTTTGGTTTTATTTATTTATTTATTTATTTACAGAAACCTATATTATTTAGTTTCTTTCAAAAAGCATTTTTCTTTTAAATCTAAGAGCCTATATTCTATTGTAAATTTTTCAAGAAAAAATGTTGAAAAGCATATTCTTTTATATATAAAACTAATTGCCTTTTTAACTAAATGCATCTAAAAATACATAATGCAATCACTACATATTTCATTATTTGGTATTTATACATTACAAAACGTAAATTACAATAAATAAAATTACATATAAAAGGTGGATTACTAAAATGAAATTACATATCAAAAGCCACCAATACATGATATGTTTGCTTCATGCAATCAATGCATTCCTACACAATTGAATTTAGTTTCTGATGAATTTCCTGTCTTAGAACAGCCATTGTTGGTCCAAGCTTATCTGCAATATGTATTCAACAGAAAGGTTTGTGATTATCTACATGTATGTACATGTTGAAAAAAAATCAATCTATCATCTGAATTATTAAAAATTATTAATTATTAAAGAAATAACAAGGAAACAAAAGAAAAAGGTAGAAATTAATATATTACCATAACTGATAGGGGTGAGGCACATACATGATATTGGAGAATATGGTAGTACCAAAGCCACAAAAGAATGATATTCAAACATTCTCACGCATCATTTAGAAATTACCAATCTAGCAGTTCTGTTTGGTGCTGGCTACTAATGGGAATTACAGAATTAGTATCACAAAAAGAATATTGGCAAAGAGTAGGAGCAGCATCAAAGGAAAGTGCAAACCCATTCATATGAAAACCATGAAATGCCTTACATCAGCTTATACTGGTATACTCCTTCCGATACACTTGTAGTCAAAACATCCTACAGAGACCAAGATAAAACATCCAACAGAGACCTACCATGAGCAAAAGTTAACAGAACAGAGACGAGTTCCACAGATTTGAAAACATCAGTTCAGACTACAATAAAAAGCAATGGGCAAATATAAAAACATTATTAGAATTTAGAATAACCATGGTACATCAGACCTTCACTATCTTCTTTAGAAAGTATAGAAGAAACAAAAAAATCTCATACAAATACCATCTTCTTTAGAGAAAATATAGAAGAAACAAAATACTAGAAACAGAATAATCAAAACAAAAATGATCAAAAACTTAAAAAAAAAAATTTTAAAAAAACTCATGTTTAACAAAAAAAAACAGATCTAACAAAATAACAACATATTCTTTATACCCACATCAGATTTGTTCAAAGGCACTGTTAAAGGTATTATATGTCAAATAAAAGTTTAAATTACAATAATATTTATCAAACATAACTTTATAATAAGTTCAGTATTTTTTTAATAAAAAACAAAGGTACAGTCAGATTATCGGGATGAAGGCTCTTTATGAGACTAACAGGAACCTCTGACTCTACTTTGGGCCCACTTAAAGCAAACCCAACTATGGGTTTTCATCCAGGTTCCGACCCTCTTTACAACAACATAATACACATACAAAGGAATTACACAAATAGGTACATACAAGTACGCAAAAACGAATTTATAAAAGTACATATGCATACATAAACGCCTAGGTTGAAGCTTCCATCACCACATTAACTAGTTGCTTTTAGTTCCTTTTCTCTCACTTATATGTGTTAATTGGAAACACAAAGGAGCTGCTTGACACAAACTTGCCTAAAAATAAGTACTAGATATTACTATACAGCACATTTAGGGAAGGTAACAAAACCAATTAGATCAGAAAAACAAAGTAAACTATTAAATGTGATCATAGAAATAGAAGAAGAGCATAGAGCTCAAAGACGAAGTACAACATTACCAGCCAGGCCAATTTTCAGTCCAGATTTTGGGCTTGTTTGGTGATTGCCTTAATCAATAGAGAATGTGAACTTTCATTTATATACTTTTCTTGTACAAACATTATCTGCAAAGTCTATCTGTTAGTATTTGTAAAGCATTGGCCTCAGCAATATAAGATAATAAGGATGAGGCCAATATAGTATTTATCACTTAAGAAAATTATCACTTAACTATGCTCACTCAGATGCACCAATGAGAATAATGTTTGTGTTCAATGCTAAAACATGAACAAGAGGGCTGAAGATAGAAATTAGTGTGGACTAGTTAGAATAGAATTGAATTTACCTGAATGATCATCCCATCATTTACCTGAATGATCAAGAACAAAACAAGTTGTGCTTGACCAAAAGTTACGAACATGAGTACTTAAATGAGTAGCTCGAGACAACATGGGTCCAACTTTGACTATCAAACTTCTAACTAACATCTAGCACCCAATATATAAATATAAATGTTGACCCATATTTAGGAACATAATAACCAACTTGAAGAGGTGTATAGATTTACAGAAATCAATCAACAAACCAAAAATTGTTGACCCATATTTAGCCACATTATTTTCGTTAAGAATTTTTCACAAACAGTTGGTAGTATATCTAAGTTTACTATATTATGAAACATTTTAACATAAAAATTAGTTAATTCATAAAGAAATTATGGTTAAAAGTAATGCACGCAGATCAAATAGATCTTCAACTCTTACAAGTCTTACAAAATCTTCAACTCCGAAGTTATCCAACAGATCAAATAGAGAATAGAACCCACTTCAATATAAAATCAAAAGACCTTAGCCACTTCAATCTATCACCTTAAACACGTACATATTTTTTTAAAAACATCAGTTTTGCCCAAACTTAATACAAGATATATTCTAAAACCCAAATTGACATAGATCTATATAAGATATACTCTAAAATACCCAATGCACAAAAAGAAAAAAAAAATCAAAATCAACAAACAGATTTCTTCCTATATAAGATATACTGACTAAAGGGGTTCTTCCTAGATCTGGGCAAAGTAGTGGAAAACGACCCATGTTAAAGGAATTAAAAAAAAAAAGTTTTCAGAAACTTAGGCTTGCTGAAATGCTCAAAGATGGGGAGAGAGAGAGAGATAGGCTTACCGAGAGGAGAAACGGCAGAACAGACAGAGGGTTTAGGCAGATCTGTGAGAGAAAACAAAAGAAAACATGCGTCTGGAGAACCTCGGGAGCTGAAGGGTGGGAGAACCAGAGGGGTTTGAGCTTCGCATTCTTGATGGGTGTGAGTGTGTTGGTGGGAGAAGGGGGGGTTTGAGATCAACACAGCAGCGACGGCTACGGTTTCGTAGCTAGGGTTGAGAGAGAGAGAGAGAGCAAATGAGAGACTCGAGGGGAGGGGGGGAAACCTCTAATTTATATTAAGCACACTGCACATCAGCTGAGGTGGACTAAATATATTAATAAAAATAAATGAAAATGATAAACACACATTATTTTTTACAACACTTGACGCAACGTATTTCAAAGTAAGGAGTATTTTTGTAAATATCTTATAAAATAATATCACTTTGCAAAAATATCCTCATTTTTAAATATTTGATGTGAAATGTATTGTAAAATATGTTGTCTAGTTATCATTACTCACGAACAAAATTCAGAGCAAGTTCAAGTATTCTTCAACATCTGAAAACTGAAAAAACAAAAATGCAGAAAAAAAGTCAAGAGACAGAGTTGGGGCCTCTACATAAGCAAGGCGCGCCCCTCAAAATTTGAAGTTTAGACCTTCGCATTTGACCATTTTGTCCCTTCTTTCATATTCTACTCTGAATGTCAAAAACAATGAGAAATTGGATTCTTTTGGTTCTCATTTTTGCAATTCCTTTCGGTGGATTTCCTTCAGTTTCAGCCACACATTCTGCAAGTGAGTATAAATTTTTGTTTTCTAATTCTTTCTAAGTTTTAAATCTTCCTTACGTTCTGAAACATTTATAGAAACTATATGTGGTGTTGCCTCCAATGTGATCGCTACACTTGTCATAGAAGTTCATCAACAAGACAGGTACATGTATATTAACGAGCAAACAAGTTTGTGTTTTAACCTGTTTTGGGTTTTGCTTACCAGAGGTCTAGAGACTGTGCTTTGCAAGTTAGTGGTCGAAGGGAGTTCTCACTAATAAGGGCCTATACACTCTTTTATCTATTCTTGAAACCCCTTGGTTCGATGTTAGTATGGATTTTGTGTTAGGCTTATCCCGTACCCAATGGGTCTTGAATTCTATTTTGGTTGTGGTTGACAAGTTTTTCAAGATGCCTCATTTTGTAGCTTGTAGGAAAACAATGGATACAACCCAGATCGCCCATCTTTACTTCAGGAAGATTGTGCGTTTACATGGTTTTTCCTGATCAGTCGCTTCAAATTCTGACACCAAGTTCATGAGTCATTTTTAGAGGAGTTTATGGAAGAAACTGGGGACAAGATTGAATTTCAGCAGCACCTACCACCTCCAGACAGATGGTCAGACAGACGTGGTGAATTGGAGTTTGGGTAACCTTTTGAGGAGTTTGGCAAGAACTAAACCGAAGTAGTGGGATCGGGCTTTACCTCAAGCAAAATTTGCCTATAACAAATCCAAAAACAGAACGATAAGAATGAGCCAATTTGAGATTGTCTATGGTCAAAATCCATCCGGGGTGCTTGACTTAGCCCCTATTCCACGTGTAGGTTGTTTGGGGGTGATTGTTTTCATGTTGGGGAGTATAATAAGTTTAAGGAGTGGAAGATTGAATCTTATGAGATTCTGCAAAAGATCAGTGATAACTCCTACAGGTTGTGTCTCCCCAATCATTTGAGGACTTCTAATGTCTTTAATGTGAAACACCTGAATCCTCATTTTGTGGATTCTAATGAAGCTAGTGTGAACTCAATGACAAGTTCTTTCCAACTCGGGGTGACTAATGCAAGAGGATCCGAGTTAGATGATGCTAAGCTGTCAAATGACACATTGATGGCATTGAGATATATACCTTGAGTTGGCAGATCAGCGCAAAGATTGCAAGTACTTTGATCTTTTCCTAGTTGGGGCAGTTTTGGGTACATTTCGGTATTTTGACCATAATTTTGGCTACGAGTATCAGAACTGCACATATGACCCCAATTTGAAAAGTTCTTTTCAGTACGCACGTTGTGAGCATCTTTTTCGAGTTCAAAATTCACTTTTTTCCCTTCCAAATCCTCATTTTTACTTTTTTTACTTATATGATAATATTTCATTTATCGTTTAGGAAGTGATTTTAAACCCGATTTGGGCCAGATTTTTGGCAGATTACTTCTTTTATTACGTATTTAATTTTGGCATGATTATTAGAATTTTGCTATTTTTGGTAAAATTCTGATGTGAATAGTTTTTAGTTATACAGCCCGGCTTATGGGCTAATTTTCGATATTTTTTTATTTGATAATTCTGAATTGAACATCGGAAGTGTTTCTTTGTGTTTTTAGACAATTCTCTTGTGTTCTTCCCTGTGAATTATCTTTTGAGACTAGCATGCAAAATAATCGATATTCTGTTTGGCATCATGAACACTTTAATTGGATATAGAATTTTCAACTCCATGTGGAGGGTGGAAAGAGAGAAAGTTCTTTGTTATGAAGAGGTCTTCATGGAGATAGATGAGTTGATTTCAAAGTTAGCCAACTTGAAAACCCTTCTTTATGTGTTCAAACTCAACTAACAACTCTGTCCAATACATTATTAGAAAACTTTCTGATTTCAAACTTTTAGCTAGATTTCTACAATCATGTCATTCTTGATATTCATTCCGCTTTGTTGTTTTGCATGTTGTAAAATGAACTTGCAATTTTGGTGTTCATCCATCTTTTGGTTGAAACAAGGGGCCAACATTTTGGAAACGTGGTAAGTCTGATCTCAATAATATCTGACCAATATTGTTTTCATTTCCTATTTCCTGAACTCAGTTTTCCATCCCTACCTTCAAAGAAGTTAATTTGGTTTTTCCTACTTCTTTCCTCACAAATTTGCGGTGTGAACTAGACATCATGTTCCATTTAGAAAATACACATTTCATGCTAGAGGAAATGGTCATGAATACAGTTGATGGAGAAGCAAGTCTAACATTCTGACACCATTACAGCTAATGGGAAAAGCATGTTAGGCGTTAAAGATTTCTTACTTGTGTTGTTGCCATTAAAAATTTTGGAAAGACGTGGCTTTGTAAATCTATTTGTCAAGATATTTTAGTTGTAGCGCTATATTAAAGGGAAACAATTATGTGTGGTAAAAGGCTTTGTCGATCATTTACCAAGTCCTTGAATTATTTTATTTTTTAAATAATAAAAATATTAGAATATAATCATTAATTAACTTATGATTGATAAAATGTCAAATATGATAAAAATAAATTAGATAAAAAATAATAATAATATTTTATTATTATATATACGACATTTGACTAATTTAACGTGGGAATACCTTTTGAATGTAATAGAAAAAATGAAAAACATCCCAAAATAGCCAAATATTGACCCTACCTTCACTTTTTACAAAGCTAATGCTCGAAGGCTATCATTATACTTTTGATATATATAACCACTCAATTAATAAAATAATAATTACTTTTTTTCAAATTTCTCTTTATTTATACCTTAATGATTAATAGAAGAATAGGTTGTACATGTTCCTTGGTCCAATCTGACTAATTGAATTTTAGACAAAAAAAGAAGGGCTACCAAAAATGTTTGGCCGATTACGATAAACTAGCATAAAATAATTGATCTTATATAATTTATTAACCCACCTGATGACTCAGATCGAACACGTTAAGCCGCCCCTGCAGTACATATACTGTGTTTCCGATCTTTTCGTGATGACCCATAGAAGGTTCCAAGCGTATTGACTATAGTCTAAAGCAACCACGGTTTGTGTATATATATATACAAAATCATATATTTTGAAAATTCAACTTATCATACAAGCAAAACTTTCATATTGACTTATGTAAATTTGAGATAAAATAATAATAAAATATTATCATTTTACTATTTTTTTACTTTTTTAATAGAGTTTGCAATTTTTATATATTGGGTTAATACATATAATTAACACTTACAGAAATTTCATTAACACCCAATACATGTATTCAGAATTTGTGAGAGAGAGGTGCACGGGTTTGATCTTTAAATATGTAAAATATTTGAATAAAATATATTTTGAAGAGAGTGAGTAAAATATGTAAAAGTAAAATATATAGACAGAGAGTGGGAGGAGAGAGAAAGAATGAGTAAAATATGTTTTGGAGAGTAAATAATAGGTCTTCAAACATGTAAAAGTACTATTTAGAATTATGCAAATATTTAAAAATATATAATGATAAATTTAAATTCATATTATATAAATATGACTTTACGTATTTATATATATATATAGAATAATGTAAATGCTCTAAATATTATCTTTGAAAAGTCTATATCAACTGCCCCAAACTTCAAAACAAACTCCCAGAAGTCAATTTTGAAAGCCACCGAACGCGTTTTGTGTTAGAAAAAAAGAAGAGGGGCCCATCTAACTAGAAAACGATGCCTTGTCATTGCGAGAGGATTTGCGTTGATTTATATATGTATAAACAATAACACTTTTTTAGAAATTGATTTTGAAGTAAAATTTTCAAATTGAATGGTGTATATTTGACTCGAAATTATAATAAAATATTATTTTTTTATTATTTTTAATTTATATATATATATTGCAATTAGTATCTATTACATACATTTGACATTAATAACATTAATATAATAATAAAAAATATAATATGTTATAATAATAAAATGAAGTGAAAGTAAAGGTTTGTTATGTTGTTAAGACTGAGAGAAGAGGAAAGGGTTGTGAGAGAGAGAGTGAGATGAGAGAAAAATAATTAGTAAAATAAAATTTTTAGAGTGAATAGTAGATCTCTAAATTTGTATAGATACTATTCATAACTATAGAAAAAATATGAAAATGCATAATTTAATATAGTAAAATTTAAGGTCATATTATGAAAATGTATTTTTACATACATGTGCATAGACCAATGCCACACTGCTGTGCATACATTTTCAAAGGGAAATATTTCTTTGTTCTATCTTCTAACAACTAATTGCAACTTTTTGTATTCAAATGCAAGCTCATCTCTCTCTCTCTCTCTCTCTCTCTCTCTATAAATATGTATATATTCACACAACACACACACATAACTGCTCCCACCATTGCCATTTGCAAAACCACCCTCAACTTGAGAAATTAAGTAGAACTCAAAAGGCAAAACTCACACACTCGACGAAGAACGACAGAATGATGGCAGAAAAGGAACAATCACCCTATCCCTTGGCACCGGCCAATGGATACGTCCGAAGTGACGCGGAGGCGGTCAGGGCACAGTACCCCGACAAGCTGCGTAAAAAGAAGCGTATGAAGTGCATAGCATATATTGCTGCTTTTGCTGTTTTCCAAACCATAATCATATTGGGCTTTGCCTTAATCGTGATGCGCATCAAAAGTCCAAAATTCCGGGTTCGTGATGCCTCATTTACTGGCAATTTTGATGTCACGAACTCTTCGTATAACTTGCAGATGAATGCTCAATTCACAGTAAAGAACACCAATTTTGGTCAC
Organism: Carya cathayensis; assembly: GCA_011037825.1. Taxonomy (NCBI): domain Eukaryota; kingdom Viridiplantae; phylum Streptophyta; class Magnoliopsida; order Fagales; family Juglandaceae; genus Carya; species Carya cathayensis. The sequence continues at coordinate 1,828,146 of QGSO01000231.1, read as the reverse complement.
TTCAAATATGAATATGGCACTGTTCGATTTGCCCAAAACGGTGTGCCTGTTGGTGAGGCCAATATCAACGAGGCACGAGTCAGGGCTCGATCAACCAAAAAGGTAAATGCTACAGTATTCTTGAGTTCATCCAACAACAATCCTGCATTAACAAGTGATATAGTTTATGGTCGTTTGCCGCTGACTATTTCCTCAAAGTTGGAGGGAAAGGTGCACCTGATGAAGGTTTTCAAGAAGAAGAAATCTGCTCAGATGAATTGCACCGTGTTTGTTAATCTCGGAATGCATCAAATCCAGAATTTGACATGCACGTGATGCTCTTATTAGGTGATCATGTGCTTACTTTCAGTTTTAGAACTTGTCCTTCCCCCCCTCTTATTGGTTTCTTTTGATCTTTCCTATCTTGAACCTAGCTACGGATCACAAGTGCCACTTTTGTTGATACTGCCTGTATATTGCCCCTTGATATTCTGCCTGTTTTCAATTATCCTTAATAAAGTCTTAATCTATCAGTTTAGAGCTTAAATTCAATTACTCTGTAGGCTATTTAATTCGCAGTTTTTCATCTCTAAAGCCTAATTAAAGCATCAAAACTAATTAGCCCCGGCCACCAGCTGACAGAAGCTCTGAAACTATCCTCGATTTAGAGCATGTAAGACAACATTTAACTTCAGGAAACTATGGCCAGGTTTAGTAAGATAATAATTTTAAGTAGAGATAAAAGTTTAAAATATTATTATTGTCTTGGAATTTGAAAAAATTATATTGGAATTTGAAAAAGTTAAATTGTTTATTATATTTTATGTTGAAATTTGAGAAAAGTATAATAATGAGATGAAAATTTTGAATTGAAATGTGTCTTCCAAACTTGCTCTAAAGGTATGTGAACAGTAAGATTGACAAAAAAAACTGAGAGGCCTTTAGCTATCAATCTAAGAATATGTCTACGGGCCGGGTGTGATATCAATTGTAATAGAAGACATGATCATAACTATATCTTGACTGATAATAATACTGAGTTTTAGATGAATTGGCAGCTGATCATATGGTCCAACAAGTGGTATTAAAATCAACAAGACGATATTGGGTATATTTACAATACTAGACCATATATGTAACCGTTCTGAAAATAATTAGTCTAGAGGCCATGCCCCATCGAATAATGTCATAAAAAAGACCTTGTTGACTGTGTCTGTTCTAACATCAATTAACTGTAGATTGAGCAAATGGTCTAAATGTTATTTAGACCCAGTGATGGCAAGCCTAATCTTAGTTAGGATGACCAAAATGCACTTTTTAATTTATTTGGATACTTCTACAGTCACACCGCTAAGGACTCTTGCTGGGCTTAGAAAAAAAAAATTTCACATAATTTTTTAATACTCTTAAACATTTTAAAAAAAATAAAAAAATTCAAAACAATTTTAAACAAAATTTTCTTAATTATTAAAAAAAATTAATAAATAAATAAAACATTAAGAGCATTAGCTCCAAGCGGAATCCTCAGCGAGGGATATAGTATTTTCTTAATTTATTTATTTATCCATTTGGTTGAGGTGAAAGGGGAGGTGACAGGCAGCAATCAACGTGTACAAAGATAGGCCAGGAGTGCGGTCTACGTGCTCTACACTTTTTATATATATATATAAATTTATAAATTAATATAATTTTATGAAATTTATTATATTTATTTTATAATAAAAATAATTTTATAACATATTATATATTTAATTATATTAATTTATGACTTTTTTTATATAATTCGCTAAAATATTTTCCTATATATCAAAGGGCTTGACTGACAAGACCCCAAAAACAGGCAAAACAGGCATTTCAACTTTTGACCCGCAAACATGTTTGACCAAGTCTACCAATGAGTGCTATCTATCACATCTTTCTCATATTTCAGACCTCATGGTTTGACATCTTAGAGCATTTCCATCCGGTTTTGTTTTCCCATCTCTATAATTTAACTCAAAATCACATTTTCTCAAAATTTTTCCTAAATTTTATTCATCTTTCAAAAACTTCCTACATCTCATTCCTCATCCCCATCTCTATTCTATTAAAATAATATTTCTCTATTCTTTCTTTATTATTTTTTTCTTTCATTTCTATTTACAAATTTAACTACTCAATATTTTTTCTTATTTTTTGAATTATTACTCTAGTGAATATTTTAAACAAAAATTTAAATTATTATTTGTGGGTATGATAATATTTTTATAATTAATTTTTTTATATTTTCGTAATTATTTAAATTATTATTTAAAACTATAATAAATATGAATATGATAGAAAGTGTAAATGATTAGAAGTAGATAAATATAATAGAAAGTGTAAATAATTATAATAAAATATTAATAAAAAATAATATGGGGATGTACAGTAGTTTTCCAAATATAGGGAACTACTGTACATTTCACAAATCCTATCCCCAAAATGGGGATCCGGATGGAGACATTATTTTAAGCAAATTCCTATAATTTTCTATCAAATTATGGAGAAAAGTGGATTTGCGGGATCGGATGGAGATGCTCTTAGGTTCAAGTCTGGCGTACCAAATGCGGCAGCCCATGTACAGTAGTCTTTTTGCCAATAGTTTTATTTTCTTTTGCACTCGATATGCTATCAAGAAGGTGACTTGGCCTGTTGAAAGGAAAATATGAAACACGGTAGATGAGAGCCGAGACACGGTGGATGAGAATCTAGAGTTAGATGTGCACTAGAGTTGTCTAGGGTGAGACACGGTTGATGAGAATCTTCTCTCCCACGTCTATGGAAAAAGGTAAAACGTCGAAAGCTCCTAACAAAAGAGGCATCCATTCTCACATAGGAGGCTGGTGACGAGCCTCCTGGAGAGACGGACAGATATGAGGCAATGCGTGATCCTTATGCTCTACTGGTGTCCTTGGCAGCAACCAAGAGCTACAAATCTTATAGAGGTACTTGTGGAGTTAAAAAAAAAAGACAAATATGTAAGAACATTCACACTAAATTAGACAAATGTCAAGTTTAGACATAAAATTTGACTAAACTCAACAAAAGTCTCCGCATTAAATTACGCATTGTTTGTCTATTAATTACAGTACGTAGCTCAATATATTGGCAGAGGAATATTGACTTTAACCATTAATTGAGTTTTATATTATTTCTCTCTCCTCAATATATTTGTCCCATATTTACTATTTATCAAACAATTCTGAGAAAGAAATTATCTTTTTCTTCTCTACCTGATCACGTGCTTTTACTGTCTTTTTTAATAAAAAATTTTTGTGAAGTTATTTTTGTAGATTCTTTTATGTATTCTAGTAATATAATTAGTTGTGTATTAAAAAAAATTAATCCAATCAATCATATTAGTAGAGTACATAAAAAGTACGTAAAAATGACTGTATGTAACATTACTCTTCTTCTAATCCTCTCTCTTGATCTCCAACCTCCACGATCGGCTTTTCTTTTCTTCTACCGCTTTACTCTCAAGACTTTGTAGTCCCACATCATATGAACTTTTAATTCATTTAAATTAATTATTTTGAAGGCAACTGTGACCAAAAGTAATAATTTAATTAGACTGACCAAAATAACCATTATGTTATTAAAAATAAAACCATGAGAAAAGTGCACCTTATAAATTATGAAATTTAATTTTCACTCGATTACAAATTGGCCGGTAGGCAAAAAAAAAAAATAAAAAAATGAGGCAATAGAGTGGTATGCAGCAACCAGTTAATGATCCGATGGTGGATGGTGATGATCAGGGCCATGCATCGCTGGTTTCGGGCTAAAAGGTGGTGGGCCTGGTGGATTTGGGGGCTGCAATTCTCTTGATTGGGTTGCATTTGAAAGGGTAATAGGGGGATCACCATGGATCGGACCTCAAACACTGGTCTGTTTTAAAAGAGGTATGCAAATAGATATGAAAAAAATGAAAGACATAATTAAGAAGGGAGAAAAGAAGAGGGACTCTTCTGTTTTAAAATATTCTAGTTATCGTCCTCAACATCATTTACCAATGTGTGATTTTTCATTTTTTTTCATTTTATTTAAACACACACACACACACACATATATACATATTGATATGTAAATATGTTTGTTTAAATAAAAAGACAAAAATGACAAATTACATGTTAGTGTATTGTGTGCAGGAATGATAAGTAACATTTCTCTCTATATAATTAGAATAGTTCGGCCAAATATTTCACTAGATGGTCTCTCTTGAGACCCTTAGTTGAGTAGCGAAAATTATGATATATTTGAACCCTAGACCTACATAAATCCCTCAATGTTTTTTTCTCACTTTACATTGAACTATTCATTAGAGCACTGATCGTCATTAACACGAGCACAGAGATAAACGCAAAAATAGGGATTTTTCATGCTCTCACAATAGAATTTTCTCATGGGGTTGTAACAAATCACATATATATACAAAAAGACAAGGATAGTGATGATCTGTATGATTTGAGATGAGTAGTCAGCCATTGGCGTTCTATTGGAGGGGATAATTTCACAAGTTTTGTAATTGAATTACTTGTAATTACATTTTCAATTGTAGGTTAATTAGTTTGATCATCTTGGTGAGTTGTCTCAGCTGAGTGTCATTATACATAGCTTGGATGTTGATGAAATATACTTCTCTTTACCAAACGAAGTTATAATGAGTTACAAATTAATACATATTAGCCGGGAAATGTTTTTCCTTATATAGTTTTAACATTAAAAAAAACCATTTGATGTTTTATATTATGTAAATCAATAGTTGATATTGGTTTATTGTTTTTATCATAATACATCCCATATATATTTTTCACAAGACACGTTACAAGAAAATTATTTATTTGTTCTCAATTATTTCTTGTCAAAATGAATATATTTTCATTAGAAATAATTATTTTCGTTGCAAATAACTCGTCATAAATACATATTTTTCTTATATTGTAGTGACGGAAGGCTAATAAGTCTACTCAAAAACACATTTTACTCGGCTTGAAAGTCTCTAAGCTGATCAACAAGCTGATTTAACATCTGAAGGCCGCTTACACCATTAATCAATATTGACATAATTTCGATCACTTACCATTATGTTAAGACCCCAGTTCCCATAGTGAATGTTATACATAATATAGTTGACAAATTCGAAATTGGGTGCATCGAAGAGTATAAGATTGTTAGGGTTCGAATGAATCCATTGATCCTGTGGCTACAATTTCCTCTGACTATTACCCTTTTTTTTTATACCATGGTTTTCCGGTTCATGTAGCCGGACAAGTTTTTTAGGCTGAAGTTGAGATTTTAAGGTTGAACTTAATTCAAATTTCAACTGATGGAAATTCTTTTATAGCATCCCCAAGGATCAAGACAGGTCCAATGAACTCTAAGCAAGAAATTAATACTGATTCCAATCATATATAGTGTTTTCCTACGATTGTTATTGTCCCAAGAAAAGGAAAGCTCATTTTGGAAAATGGGCGGACTTGAGATGCCCCTAACAAGTAGCATGCATCATCTGTGACTTTGATCCAAATGCGAGCCACAATAATTATTGCAACATTAAGAACAGAATGAGACACTAATCGGCTGAGGAAACAGAGAAAATTCCAAGGTCCTCGGATGAAAACATTATGTCGGGTCTTTGTTTTTGCCCTGTCCCTTGGTGCATGTACTCTCTCTCTCTCTCTCTCTCTCTCAAATGTTCTGAAAAAGCTCGTAACTCCCAGTCTCCCACGGTCTTCAACAGCTATATATGTAATAAATTGGTGCAATGAACCATCCTTTTTTGTGTCCTTATCCCAATTTATAGGTTATAATTATATATATTTCCTTCTGAGCCCTTCATCATATGAGTAAAAATTTAGTTCTACAAGATTACATCGTAGGGTAAATGTCCACCCACTTTTGTCTCTTTTCTAGATTCATAGGTGCACTTGAAACTATAGCACAAAATGTTTGTACAAGCAACACCAAAAGCTCATAATGTCTATAAATATATGCATATATAATATGCTGAAGTTGGGTACGGTGTGACAAGGTGATGAATTGGGTTGACGTAAAATATTGGCAAAGAAAATTACTAAACAATAAGTTGGACAATAAGCAGAAACATCTGCTGAATTATCGTTCAAATCTTTGTTGAATTCTAAGAAGACGATCGAGTAGAATGAGGATTACTTGGGACATTTGATGAAAACCTATATATCTATCGATCGTACAAAATTTGCATTCCGGTAGTGCACCCAAACTGTCTAGCAAAAAAAGAACAGGCCACTGTTCTTCATGAGCTAATCATAATGATGTAGCGGAACTTTTCGATATTATATAGAAAGAAGGGTAGAAGGAAAAGCTTTTTCTATCCATTTGGCTCTCGGTTCAGATAAAGTACAATATATGTTTTTTTCTTTAATTATTATCAGCTCATTAAAAAATTATATTTTCTTGGTAGTTTTTTTCTCAGTCAGTATTATTTTCACAGTACGTAAAATAATACAGAAAATATCTTAAGAAAAATAACATAGAAAATAGCGGTACATAAACACCGCATGCATGTTATTATAACCATATGGAACCAACTACACCAGATGCATGTTAAGATTCATATTATTTACGAAAGTTCATATATTATATATATCTACATATCTAAGTGGTCTTACGCTGTGACTTTGGGGTCCCTCACCATTCTCAAATGGTGCTCAATTGACGACCATGCAGTCTAACATGAGGTACTGCACCATGAATGGGCACGGCATTGGGATTTTTTTTTTTTTTTTAAACTTTTTTTCTGGGGCAGGTCTGCCATTCGTTTGAACAGTGAAGTTCCGCAATGGGATATGGGCCACACTGTTTTGGTCATTTTGGCATTTTTCCTGGCATCCATGATGGCACATTGGAAATAATTTTGGTTATTTGGTCTGCGGCTAGCGTCAGATCAGCCTTCCTTCTCATTTCATTTATGACTTCAAACAAACAGTCATGTCTTCCTCTCTTTTCAATTTGAAATTTCTCATCAGCGGAGCCGTCTCATTCTTTAATCCACCACTAGGGTTTGAATTTCGAGTTGCCGAAAATGACTTTATATTATCTGTTAGACTACTTGTGTGTGTATGAGACAATATATGAGTGTTGTTGTTTTCATCTTTGTGCATGTGCTCACAGCTCAGCTGCTGCATGCCCAGCTATCTTCCGCGAAAATTAGATGGAAATAGTCGTAATCAGGAGCACCTAGCAATGCCGTTGCTTCCACGATGTTTCACATGCGAATGTCCATTCCTAGCCTGCTCGTAGTTGAAAATGTTGCATGGTCAGTTTCAAAACTAGCCTATTTAACATTTTCTTAGCCTTATTATAAAACTAGAGACAAAACAGAATTAAAAAAAATGTTTGAATTGGATTTGGGTCATATATATTATTAATTAAAAGGAAAGGAAAAAGAAAAACCGACAGAAAACAATGATTGAAGTAGTTAAAAGAAAATGTGAAGCTGATGGCATCATGATCATGTAAAACATATAAGATAATGTACTTTGAGACATTTTGATAGCTTTCATTACTTTCGTTAATACCAAAGGCATTTTCATTCAGACACTGCATGCATGTGAATCATGAATCAGACTATATTTAGCACGATGTGGATGGCATACGATACTTGGTAAGGAACCACGTGAGCATGTTGAACTTCAAACCAAAAACATACAAATAAATCATAAAAATATAGGATTGGAAAGATACATAAAGGCACTTAGATCTTTAGCATCTAAGAATATCAGACATCTGAATTCTGATGGATGTGTATAATGATTTAAGCTCATGGTTATGAAAAATATGCATGTGGGAGCATAAGCATATATGCGAACTTTATAACGCTGCAGCAAGCAGAACATTTTTGGCTCGAGCTGCAGAAGGGGCTTGCCGGACGGTGCATATATAGAGAATGAAAAAAAAGCATTATGCTTGCTTTTCTTGTCGTGTTTAAATACACTCAGATTTTGACAAAAAAGCAAATATATATAAGTTGCCTTTCTTTTTGCTCTAAACTACCTTTTAATAGGAATAATTTTCAAGGAACATGTTAATTTCTAGGATTTTATATACTGCTTTGTTTCTCATCTTTCACAAAATGTATACATTGAACTGGCCTCCGAAGTCTGACTTGCTAAGTTATATGTGTCAAATTGTCAATGTGTCTGAAAACTATTGTCTTGCCTCATTGTTCATCTTTTTCCGCTACAGGTTGTTCATCTTTTGCCTCATTATATACAAAGTACAGAATTTTCTCGTTAAAAGTAGAAAAATACCCCAAAAAATGAAAGGAATAGTAGAGAAAAGCATAAAAACTGTCTAGTCATTTCAGTCTCTGAACGCATCGAAATGACCATATAAACGATTTGAACGGCTATCTCACATATGATTCGAAATGTAAGAAAGCTCGAATGCAGTGTTTCAAAGCCACAAACAGACACCGACCGCAGAAAAGATGCCAGATCAGAATACTTTCAATCTGTTCATAATGGCCCATCACTTTACAGACAACACCGAGTGAGTCTATAGCACCCACTGGTCATCATATCTAAAACACCTGAACATTCAAAAAACGAAACAATACAAAAATCCATCCTATTCTCTCCATTTCTTCTCCCTATTTTACAGCAAAACACAGAAGCAGAGGGAAGGGTGTCCCACGCGTATAGATTAATTCATCTATGTAGTTTTCAATTTCAGAGAGCACGTCTTGCCTTCTCTCTCAAATGCCAACTCCGTTCCCTTCCCCAACTCAATTTTCGACCGATTTCTCTTCAGAAGGTTCGCTTGTAAATCGCGACGGTAGGGAAGAATCTGTAGTTGAATTGCAGAAAATGCAGACGCTATGAGCTTCATTGAGGAAAATTAGGACTTTATCACTAAAAAGAAAATGAAAGAGTGGATTATACCTTTAGAAAATGAATCCATTGATTTCTCATGTAACGAGCCGCCAATAGAACCCGATAATGAAGATTCTGAAACAAAGGCAAGAACATTATGAAAACTGGAATTACGAAATACATTTTTAAGACAGAAATTTTGAACCTTTGAATCGTTGCACGCATTTAAAAGTGAATCCCAATACCTCTAGAAGAATTTAAGGATCGCTTGCAATGCAGAATGGCACTTTGAATCCCATCATGCTGCTCCCATAGCGAATCGTCTCTCCTACTTACTGACCGTGTCACTCCAATCGAAGCCGATGCTGATTTGCTCTTCCTCAAGTGCTTCTTAGGAAACGGTATTGTCGCCGGAGACGAAGACGGTGAACCCGAGGGTGGTAAGACTTCCGGGAAATGCAACTTTTCGCTGTATCTTTTCGAGACCTTAACGTACAGAGGTTTTATTAGGTTCAAGTACTTCTGTATAATTTCCTTCGAGAATCGCTCTGTTTTCGGGTCCTCTGAAATATTGTGGTCTTGTAGCTTGCTCTCGGCTTTTCTCAAACTATTTGCTCTGGTGAATAATGAACTGTTTGAAGTTTCTTCAACCTTGAGCTTCACCGTGAAGAAAGCATTACTCTTTTGCTTTTTCTGCTTCTGGGTATGTATGGAAGAACTTTTGGACTCCGTTTTCCCCGTTTTTGGTGTCGGCATTAACTTTGACTTTGGCTTCTTGAACGGGAGGATTTGGAATCTCGGAGCTGATTTTAGCAGAGCAATAGGTGAGTGAGGCTTGGAGCTGGGCTCAATTGGGAGGATTTTTCTTCTGGAAATAAGATCGTTAGGAAAGAGAGAAAGGGTTGGCTCTGAGAAATTCAAGCTGGGGTTTTGGGCGGGGTTGTGGTTGTTTTCTGCAGAATCGAGCCTGGTTACGTTTTCTTTGTCTTTGTTGGTTTCTGGGTCGTCGTTGGTTTTGGTATTCTCGCTGTCAAAATCAGAAACGCTGATCTCCAAATCGAAGAAAGAGTCTTCTTCTTCTTCTACCTCGAGGTCATCCTCTTTTACCACAAGAAGATTAGTAGATGCATGGTCGTTGAAGGCGTAGGTGCTGGTGGATCTCCAAAACTTCTTGAAGTTTAGAGCTTCCATCGTTAGGACAGAGGCTTTCAGGAATGGACTAGATGTGATTTATTAAGAGCTTTGATGGGTTTTATAGTGGAGGTTTATACACGCACAGCGAGAGAGACAGAGAGGGTTGCGAGTGAAAGGGGTTTTGTTCTCTGTTTTTTCTTGTTCTTTTTTTCCTGAGCGAACACGAGAGGGTGTAATGAGTAAAAGGAGAGGAAAAGCTCCATTTGTTTCAGTTTCACTTCGTTTTATGGATATTTCAGGCCTTTTTGTTAAAACATGTGAGATGAAATAATAGTTAAAAAGATAAATAAAATATTATTAAAATATAATTTATAAATATTATTTTTATTTTAATATCTAAATTATATTTTATGTGAAAATATAAAAAAATTATAATAATTAAATAACAAAAATAATTTATGTAACTAAACGAGTCTTTGGAGTTAAGACTCGATTTGGAGTTAAGATAATTATAACATTTTGGGTGTATAATCTCTTCACACATATAAATGCATTTTGTTTTGTATTTGATATTTTGTAGTTTAGGTTTTTTTTTAGAGAAACGCTTCAGGTCGGATACTCCTATAAGTGGAGAAAATCGGAGACCAATTAGTCTGTGCCACATAAGGGCTAAAATTTAAATTTGCTACGCTGCGATGCAGGGAAAAATTCCTGCTGAGAACAATGGACCACACCCATTTACTCTCTCTCTCTCTGTCTCGAATTGAAATCCTCTCTTTCTCTCTCCCTCTCCCCTTCACGAACTAGTATACAAATTCCTCTACTAAATCCAAATCTTCTGGGCTGGCCATAGAGTATTGCAAGCAAGCAACACCGTATCTTCTGGGCTGGCCAAATTTTTTTTCCTTTTACAGTGAGGTAATTTAAAATCGAAATGGGAAGATTTAGAACAAGAAGAACTTATATGCACGCTGTATTTACTCTGTTTTGTTCGATTTGTTCTTGGGAAGAGTCGTTAGGGTTTTATGGGTTTCAGTTTCACACAAGAGGGAGGGAGGAACGAACAGAAATGAGTTAAAATACTTCTTTATGGAGGAGGGAGGGTTAGGGTAATACTTCTTTATGGGTTTCGGTTTCATGGAGGAGGGAGTGAAAATGATTTCATTTTGCTCGGATGAACTTCGAATGAAAAGATCTTCTGGGGTTTTCCATGTTGAGAGAGAGAGAGAGAGAGGTGACTTACGGACCACGAAGTGGTTTCGGTCGACGAGGAATCCGAGATCAGAAGTGGGTTTCGGTCGACGAAGAATTCGAGATCGGCAATGAGGAACGGAGTCGACGGTGGCCCCTAATCCTCGAAGGCTTTATCGAGAGAGAGAGAGAGAGAGAGAGAGAGAGAGAGAGAGAGTTTTTCTGGTTTTGGGGGGGGGGGGGGGAAGAGGACGGACTACGCGTCGAACGAAAAGTGAATTTTTTTTTTTTTTAAATCCTATGCAGTGCGGTCTACCTGTTTTTTCTTGTGACTTCTACGTGGCATGTCCTCATTTGACTCCGTTGGTTGAAGAATAACGGAGGCTCCTGCGGGAAGGTTTTCTCTTTTTTTTTTTTTATGGTCAAATTGATTTTCATATTTTCTTTCCAAAATGTTATAACTATGAAACAATTTGGTAAAAATAAATTTATAAATTAGTATAATTTCATATAATACATTATAAATACATTGTAATAAAAATAATTTTATAATTTGACTACTCACATCGACCAATATTAATTTATGAATTCATTTTTTTATAAATTTTGTTGTGTTCTCTTTCATAATAGTGAGCTCTTTAATTTCTCATAATCAAAATGGTTTGGTGAGTTTAAATTTTTAAATCTTTGTCATATTCTTTTCTCACTATAAGCCATTATCATCTGAACAAGAGAAAATTAGGGTTCTAAATGGAAGTTGGAATTGAGCAAAATGATTCTTTTAGACCCACCTTTACCTTCTAATTAAACAAAGAAGGATAGCATGACTGATATTTCTTTGCTATTATATTAAATGTCATCACAAATAACATTTTTGTTTGAAGGCTACATAGGAATGTTCGAGTTAACTAAGCAATATGGTCTACTTTTGACTTGTTTTTCCAAGTCACTTTATTATCAATAAACAACGCAATCAAGACTGGCCCTTAGTTTGACCAATTCTCATATATATATGAGAATGAGAATGGTGACGCAAAATGCCCAATAGAAGAAGGTCGTCGATGCGGGCCACCAAGTAGCCTTCATTTTCAAAGTCAGTATTAATCCAGAGTGCGTTTCTTCCTTTCTTCCTTCCTCGGTTCACATATTAATGCAAGTTCACAATATATGGAAGTCCAAGAGCCAGGAAAGAGGGCACTTGGGAGGTCTCTCTCTCTCTCTCTCTCTAGGGATGTACAAAGTTACAAGGATCATAAAGAATACAAGTCTAAGCTCAAACTACATATATAAAAAAGAAAATCATGAAAATTTTGACACGGGTCGTTTGAGTGACTATAAACTACGTACGTGTTGGCCAAGTTACAACTTAGAACGTCTGCTATGAATTGGAAAAACAATTTCACATTTGTAGGATAAAGTTGTTAGAAATTTATTAAGGGTTAAATATTAAATTCTTATATTCTATATAGTCTCAACTTTAGTCATTTTAGTCGTTCTATTTAAATATTAATATTAAATATTTATGTTTTTTTTTTCTAGCTTTTGGTGCAAAGGACAGAGGGATGGTGACGAGAAATTTCCAAAAAGTAATGGAGATGAAAGAAAAACTAAAAGAGAAAAAGGCCAAAAAGAGAGAGTTGCTAAAGAGAGGAGCAAAGGCAAAGCCAAGCAAGTAAGCTAATCTACTTTACTTTCTGCAGAGCCCCAAAGATTAAAAGATCTGCTGAGTCAGAAAATTGGGTCCTTTACAAGGCAAGTAATTGGTGCCGACGGGGCACGCATGTTCTTCTCAGGGACCCTACTTAAGTCTTACCTTTGAAGTGGTCCAAGTCTTCGTCTTTCGGAGGGCAGGCTCAAGCTAGATAGGGCAAACGGGTCCAAACTCTTTTTCCATAAAAGGTTTGACTCGTGAACTTGGGGTTTCCTTTTGTCTTAGCCCTAGCTACTTTTGAATGGTGCACAAAGAAAGAGCTTTGGGAAGGCATCTAGGTTTCTTTTTTCACGGCCTAGGTGCTTCGGTGAAACTGGAAAAGCTAAAAGGGTAAAAAATCCCTAGTTTTTGAAGCTTAATATTGAACTCACCAACAAAGTATTGTGAAATACAACATCCACAAACAATGATAACGTGCTAGACAGTAAAATGAATGCAAAAATACAGTAATCAATCACACCTAATCACACGATACAAAATATACGTAATTCAGTAATATGCCTACGTCCACAAATCTATAAAAACAATGAGTTATAAGAGCTTCCCTCTACTTACAATCTCAACTCTCTCTCTCTCTCTCTCTCTCTCTAGCACTTCTTTCACTCTCATGAATGCTCACAAGATACCTCTCTCTATTTCTGCCATTTTACTCTGGTCAATCTTACATACCCTAAACATAAAACATAATATATATATATATATATATATAATGCACGGCGTAAGAAACCCTCAAGGCTGAGTGTAGAGCGCGCTTCAAGTGAATAATATGTCCAACATTTGCTCGAGTCAACTGTCGAATGCATCTCGAGCAAACTCTATAGCTGAGCTTCGTTTGAGCACCTTGTCTAGCGAGAGTCGAGTGAACTCTCGAGTTGAAGTCTTCTAAAATCAAAACCAGGCTTTATAACCGAACAATCTCCCACTTGGAGACTAGTTCTGCACATGCTAGTTACTGTCTCCAACACAAACCCTATCATCTCTACTGCTCACAACACTAATTTTCAAGTTAGAAGACAAACTGAAGCTAAGCGCGACTTCAGTTTCTCATGTACATCACCCTTAGTAAACACATCTACTAGGCAACTCATAACTCCCACTACACATGGAATATCCAATCTCATACTGACTCTGGCATACATCAGAGAGTCTGTTGTTGAGTCCCATTCTCTGATCTGGGCAAGTGATCCCACCTCGTTGCTAACATGTTTTGTCTTTAGTCGATGTGCCCAACTCTTGTGTAGTTTCTGCTTCCTTCCTTCCTTCCTAAAAGTCCAATCCACTTCCTCTCAACTGACTCTCAATTGCTCGATCTCTCATCTCGGAAGATCTTACCGTTGTTCCATGTTTCACCACATTCAGTCAACAAGATATAATAAAAGGTGGGTGACCACTATGGAGGTATGGTCGTCGTAGCAACTCTAGAAGCATCAACTGTAGGTGTAGATGTCCCTATAATACCAAACGCGTTGTCCTCATCTTTCACAACTCTTCTTAGCACCGTGGTCTTGGAAGATTTCCCAGGCTTATATAAAGAACTACAAAATTGACTTCATTTTGCTTCCCTATCTAATTTGAGCAATCAAACATGCTCTGCCTCAACCCTATATTTTCCTCCACATCACTGGACCCTGATGTCAAATACAAAATATTAGTTCTCTTACAATGTGCCAAGACCAGCGCACCTTTCGTGACATTATATGCTCCTCCAGAAAATGCTATTGTATGACTGATGTCGTCAAGTTGTCCCACAAAGATCAAACTTTGCTTCATATTTGTAACATTTATGACTTGCTGCAAAGTCCACATGCTCTTGTTCGAGAGTACTATGTGCCCATCGCCTACTCCCACTACATCCAGTGCCTCTCCATCTACTATGTACATCTTTCCAAAATTACCAACAAGATATTTCTACATGATCTCTCAGTGTGAAGTATTATGGAATAAAACCCCTGAATCTTATAGAAAAGGAAATATTTCAAGAGATCTCAATGGAAACTTTAACACACTATTTTTGTATTATTCATCAAAGACTTTTTATACAAGGCTATCAATCTAACTAAGTAAATATACAGCCATTATAACAGAGATTCTATCTAAGGAAATATACAACTATTACATCAGTTATAGAGTATTGATGCAAAGAAACGTATATACATAAGTCTTGGCTAGAATACTGTTGTAGAAGATATTTCCAGAATTCTTGGGATCTTAACAGTTATTTTTTATTTATGTCACCTTCCTTAATACGCCCCCGCAAGATTGAGCTGCCATTGGCAAGACCAATCTTGTTTCTTAAGAATTCTGTAAGTTCCCTAGACAACAGTTTGGTCATTAAATTAGCCAGTTGATCTTAGGTGTGTACATGATGGACATTGAGTGTGCCTTTCTGAACTAGGTCACGCACGAAGGGAAGATCAATTTAGATATGCTTTATCCTTAAATGTTGAACTAGATTGAAAATGAGATGGTTTGCTCAAAGATTATCACAGAGAAGATAAGGTAGTGCCTTTAATGGAAAGCCAAGTTCTTGAAAGAGAGAAAGTAACCACATGGTTTTAGATGCTTTATTGGCAAGAGCTCAATTTTTAGCTTTCGTAGATGAGAGAGCAACAACTCGTTGTGTTTTTTTTTTTTTTTTTTGAACTCCAAGAGATTGGATTGTAGCCTAGAAATGTAATATATGTCGATGTAGATGTCCTATTATCAATATTTCCAGCCCAGTCAGCATCACTATACGTTGTCAAACATAGGACTACTACTTTTTGTAATTGAATGCCATAAAAAATGGTTTTTTTGAGATACCGAAGAAGCCATTTAGTAGCTGTCCAATGAGTGACTATTGGCTTATGCATGAACTAGGACAACTTGTTTACTGCAAAGGAAATGTCTGAACGAGTTAAGGAGAGGTATTGTAAGCTGCCAATGACATGCTGATACTATGTGCTGTCAACTGCAGCAATTCCATCCACCAAATGAAGTGATGTACTTAGTTGATAGAGGTGTGGAGACATCCTTTGCACCAACCATGTTTGTATTTTTCAGAATATCATGAACATATTTATGTTTTGATAAGAATAAACTGGCATGAGTTGGTATTACTTCCACTCCTAGAAAAAAGTGGAGAGAACCCATATCTTTCAATGAAAACTGATCACCAAGCTTATTAATAACAAATGCTACAAAGTTTTGATCATTTCCCATAATGATCAATCCACATAAACAATACAAGAAAATAAATGGGCATCACTAGCGATATCTTTGTCATGGGCAGCTCTTATCGTGAAAAAGCAAGAATTTCAACCTGTTCAGGGTCAAGAATTGTCAATTACCTTTTGAATCAAAGTAGCAATGAGCCAAGTACCTTTAGCATTGTGAAACCCAAGCTCTACTAGTGCATTTCTCAAAGTTGAGTACCATGCCCAAGGGGCTTATTTGAGACCATAGATGGTTTCCTCAACCTGCACACGTGATCAGTTTTGGATATGTCTTTGAAATCTAGAGGTTACATCATGTAAACTGTTTTAGTCAATTTCCCATGTAAAAAAGCATTGTTTACATCCATTTGTCTCAAAGCCCATCCATGCATAACTACAACACTTAGCACTGTCCGTATTGTTGATGGTTTAACTACAGGATTAAAAGTTTCCTTGTAATCAAGTCCAGGACCTTGATTATAACCTTTTACAACAAGTTAGGCTTTGAATCTATCTACTGAGCTATCAGCTTTCTGTTTCACTCGAAACACCCACTTACAGCCTACTGGTTTATAGTTTTTGGGTGAGGAAACCAAATCCCATGCACCATACTACATAAGAGCTGTGAGCTCACTGGACATAGCCTCACGCCATTAAGGGTGAGATACTGTTTGGCTCACACTTGTTGGTTCAAAAGATAATGGGAGAGGATGTTTTGAAATAGTGTGGAGCTGTTTCGGTTTGAAAATATTATTCATAGACTGAGTGGTCATGGAATGGGTTCGGGATGGGGTATTTTCATGATGCACAGAACACATGGAATCAAAATTAGAAGTAGATACAGGTGTATGTGATGAGGGTGCAAGGGATGCAATGACATTTAAATCGGAATTTGAATGCAAAGTTTCTGCACCTAGGGTATCATGTGATGTGATGAAAACAAGGGAGGAGGAAGAGGGGTTGTTACATGAAGGTGGCGCAGTGATCACGGCATCAGGTTCCGAGCTTGGTGGTGGCTGTGTTGGAGAATGGGAGAGAGGTTATTGCACTGGAGCTAGTGGAGCAGCAGGTAGAATGATAGGGCAATCTACAAAGGAGATGAGAGGAGTGAATGGTTGCTAATGGACTTTCTCTTAGTATTGGGCTAGGTATGCTGATTATGAGCCGTGGGCTTTACATTTCATCAAAAAGAACATGCCTTGATATATAAAGCCGATGGGTTGATGGATCCATGCACTTATATGCATTTTGAGTTTGTGAGTATTCGAGAAAAATGCATGGAGTGGACTTAGGTTGTAATTTATGGGGTATTGTATAGCCTTGTGAGTGGATAGCAAAGATATCTAAATTTTCTTAATTTGAGATAATTGGGACTTTGACTAACAAGTACCTCAAAAGGGAACTTATTTTGAAGAAGTGGAGTTGATTGAAGATTGATGAGATATGTGGCAGTTTGAAATCCATGAGGCCAAAAAGAGAGAGGTAAAGAAGCATCATGAATTAACATGAGACCCATTTTCACAAGATGAAGACGTTCAAAAACACCATTTTGTTGAGGTGTGTAGGGAGTGATAGTGTAGTGGCTTATACCATTAGTGGACAAGTATTTTTTGAGACTTAGAAATTCTCCACCATTATCTGAGTACAAACTTTTTAATTTTTATTTAAATCTTGGTTCAACATGATTTTTGAATTGAGGAAAAATGCTAGAGACAACTGATTTTGTAGTCATTGGATAAAACCATATATATTTGGTGTAATAATCAATGAGAATAAGATTATTGCATGATCCATCCAAACCAGTGTTGTGAGCAAGGTCCCAAATATTAGTGTAAATAAGTTCACGTGGTTGTTGATGTGCTTTATTTATTGAGCAAAAAGTACATAAAGATGGTAACTTTTTTGTTATGAGTAGAAGAGAAAAAAGATTGACAAGATTTTGAACAAGTTTAATCGATGGGTGTCTAAGACGCTTGTGCCACCCATCAATTGAGGTATGTTCATGCATATTAGAAACCATTTTTGGAGAAGATGAAACCACCATTGAGTTCAGAAACATGTAGATGCCATTTTCACATGCACCTCTTAGAAGTATCGCCCCTCGTGGTTTGTTCCTTCACAAGAAAATGAAATGGATGAAACTCAACAAAAACATTATTATGTTCAGTGAAGTGATGAACTCAAATGAAATTCTTGTGAAGATAGGGAACACTTAGTGTATCATGTAAATTAAATCTTTTTTTTTAGGTATGGATAAGGCTAAGGAACCAATATGTGAGGTAGCCAAACCTGTACAATCACCAAGAACAACTTCATCAATGCCATCATATTCGGTGTGAATGGATAAATTTGATATATCATCAGTGATGTTATGAGAAGCTGCAGAATCGATGAGCCACTTATTTTTTTGAGCATCAGATGTTATTGTGCAATTTACAATCATTTCTTGCGACTGTAATTGAGGACAGGCCTTAGCCATGTGGCCCACCTGGCCACAGAATTAGCACTAGGATTGGAAGAACCGTTGATTAGAATTGGAGTGGCCCGAGTTGTTGTTACGTCGTTGGTCTTGGGATGGGCCATTGGTGGAATGATTTTGGCCTTGTTGGTGTGAAGACCCTGTGCCCCTGTAATTGCCTTTTTGTTGTTGAGTTCCAGAGAAACCAAGTCGTTTGGTTGTAAAGTTCGCAGTAACAACAAGCTGCTGTGTAGCAGCCTCCATCCTCCTCAAGTAGCTCTCATGCCCAACAAGTAAATCACAGAGCTTTTAAAAACCAAGTGATTTTTCCCTTACTCGAATTGGTGTGGCGATCTCTCAAAACTCAAGACCCAACCCATTGAGAACATATAGGGTTAAGTCATCATCGGAGATTGGGTGATCAATGAGAACTATTTCATCAACCAATCCTTTAACCACATGAAGATAATCTGGGATCGGACGATTTCCACGCTGAATCGAGGTCAGTTCTTCCTTGAGTTGCATTGCCCTTGTACGAGATCTGTATGCATACATAGTTGATAGCTTTTTCCAAGCCTCATGAGAGGTTTTGGCTGTGGCAATGAGTGGTATGATGGTGTGGGATGTAGAGGCAAGGATAGTGTTGAGAATGAGCTTATCTTACTTGATCCAGTGGATTTGTTTTTTTAGATAGACAATGGGGTGCCATCAGAGGAGGGACATTAAGAGACTTGACATAATCCATTAGATCATAGCCAATTAGGAGTGCTTCAAATTGAGCATGCCATTGTGGAAAGGTTGAGGGTGTGAGTTTCTCATTGATTTGAGTTGTAATATTGAAAACAACAAGGGGGTTTTCGGTGGAAGAGATAGTCTGAGTTGCGGAATACATTTGGGAAAAAAGAATTGAAAACTCGTTAGAAGAATGGACTCCTAATACCATATAGAAAAGGAAATATTTCAAGAGATCTCAATGGAAACTTTAACACACTATTTTTATATTAATCATCAAAGACATTTTATACGAGGCTATTAATCTAAGGAAATATGCAACCATTATAACAGAGATTCTATCTAAGGAAATATACAGCTATCACATCAGTTACAGAATACTGATACAAAGAAACGTATATACATGAATCTTGGCTAGTTTTGACAGTTATTCTTAATTTGTGTCACCTTCCTTAATAAATCCAACATCCAATTGTCATCCGGATTGTGCACTGCAAGAAATAAAGCTTCATGTATCTCTTTAGCCACTGTGTTCACAATGTCATTCTCAGTACTTTTATAATTTCGATAGTCTCTTTTGAGTTGGCCCGGCTTGCCACAATTCAACATTGTTGCCCAGATCTCGACTTGCTCCTGTTCCTGCTCATAAAACTGTCCTATCTCTCACCCTGATCGTCAACACTCAAGGCCAAACATGTAGAAGAAAACTCCCCAGAGTCTTTCCTACATACATCCTCAGTAAGAATCATATCATGAACATCGTACTTCAATCTTATCTTGCTAGTAACATTACTCACTGTCATTCTCATGATCTCTCAACTATTTGGCAATAATGCCAACAAAATCAACTCTCTTATTTCAACATCAAACTAAATTTGGACTGACGAGAATTGATTTGTGATCATATTAAAATTATTCAAATCTTGGTTTACGAACGTACCTTATTCCATTCTCAGATTGAATAGCTTTTTCATCAACTATTTGGCAATAATGCCAACAAAATCAACTCTCTTATTTCGACATCAAACTAAATTTGGACTGACGACAATTGATTTGTGATCATATTAAAATTATTCAAATCTTGGTTTACGAACGTACCTTATTCCATTCTCAGATTGAATAGCTTCTTCATCAAATGCAAATTTTATTGAATACGGCTTTTCATACATGCTTGACAAAGCCGCCATGAAATCTATTGTAGTTCTCTTCTTAATAACATTGTGCACCATTGATCTAGATAAGGTGAGACAAATAACCCCCAGAACCTATCGATCCAACAGATTCAAATCAGTATCATCCATACTTTTCAGGTTCCTTTTTAACAGAAGGTGGAGCCTCTTCCCATAGAGATAATTCTCGATCTGTATCCTCTAGTATTCAAAATTTGTTCCATCGAACTTCTCAATTCCAATCTTCACGTCTTCTCTAGCCATCGTTCGATCCCGAACCCCAAAAATTTGGAGCTCGAATACCAATTGTTGTGAAAATATCACATCCACAAACAACTATAACGAGATAGACAGTGAAATAAATGAGGAAACACATGAATCAATTACACACAATCCCATAACACAAGATTTACATGGTTTGGAAGCATGTCTTCATCCAAGAGCTGCAGTGGATTTTATTTAGAGGAGATTACAAATACACAGTGAATTAAAAGAGCTTCTCTCTACTCACAATCTCAACTCTCTCTCTCTCTCTCTCTCTCTCTCTCTCTAGGGCTTCTTTTTCTCTTAAGAATGCTCATAAGACACCTCTCTTTGTTTCTACTGATTCACTCTATTTAATCTTATATACTCTGAACATAAAACAACATATATATATATATATATATAGTGCACAATGGCAGAAACCCTAAGGCTGCAAGATAGAGTTATTCGCTCGACTGGAGTGTCGGGTGCGCCTCGAGGGAATAATCTGTCCAACATTCGCTCTAGCCAACCATTGAACAAGCCTTGAGTGAAGTCTTTGCTTGAGTTTCATTTGAGCCAATTATCAAGCACACCTCGAGTGAACTCTCAGCTTGATGTCTTCTTAGCTCAAAACCCCCTCCATACCCCAACAAGAAGAAGTGAAAGTTAGTCATGCGGTGTGAGAGTCTCTATCTTCGTATGGTTTAGCGGATGAAAAATGCCAAGTTTTCATGGGCATTTCACTAAAAGGAATGAGACTCATGCACTTAATTTTCGGTGAAGTTTGGATAAAAATATGGCTTAGATTTAATATCAACTCTAGTCTTCTGTCTAGCTTTATCTTTTATCTGAGAAAAAATATTAGCAAAAGCTAATGGGTACTGCATATAAGTATTCAGGTCAATGCCAAGATATGAGTTCCTATCTCTCTCAGACATGAATATAGTGAATGGTTGTAGTTGTGTACTAATGTACAATTTACAAAGTTGACTTCCACGACGTTGTTGATCATCAGCATCACTCTCCGCAGTGTGGCCCAAAACTGCATCCTTCAGTATGCTGTCTTGAAATTGATGCCAGGCCAACTGTTTGATGTTGATCTAGCTCATGTATGTAACTTAGTATAAGCTATTTCCTCCACGTACTTTGCATCATGTGGTCCTGCACTACTTCAGTACTGATCTTCCTTTCAAGACGACAAGATTCTAGCTTTCAGGTATCCAAGCCATGCATCAGCCATTTCACTGCTCCCATCGAGGTCACGTGATGATCACCACAATATTTTGTTTGAATTACTCAAGTACTTTGGTTCTCTCTTTTCATTAAAATAAATATATATAAGTATGAAAATAACAAATTAAGGTTTATGGCTTGCACGATATGCTGCTTGATAGCCTAGCTAGCTGCCTTCGATCTCCTGGTTTGGCTGACTTTTTATTTCGATCTAATTTTTGGTCGGCAGAAAGAAACATTAGTTAGCCGACTTGAGTAAATACTTATCTTAGTGAACGATCGACAATCATATTATACATTATATTATGATTTTATGACCACATTTATTTCATGTATAATATGATCATCGATTGGGAGACACGAGGTGATACTTCTAAAGTTGAAATTTCAATCCCTTGTCAACATGTCCTAGTTGTGAGATTCTGTAACCTACTAATTTACATTTCTGACGTACGTTGGTCATAAAGGAGAGGCTAGATCAATGTTCCCCACCATGATCATCATTTTCCATTTTCTATTTCTTTTTTTTTTCTTTTTTCTTGTTGTCATCTGATCATGATCGTGTGGATCAAAATAGTCCGGCCCCTTGATCTAAATTCCTTTTCTACTCGAGAGTCTATCCTATATATGACCTTTTTGTGTTTCTTTTGGCTTTGGTTGTTGGCTTTGGCTTGAAAAAAATGCACAACCGGTTGGTCATCGAAATTATTCATCTAAGAAATTTATGAAATGGTGGGGCATTTTTGTTTGGAATCATAATATTAGCGATTATTAAAAGATTAGCACATGATCAATGAACAAGAATGGGGCCTTTTTCTCTTGTTCTAGAGAAGCTTCCACTATAAACCGATCACGAGCAATGAGTAATATATATTTATATATATATATATATATATATATATTTATATATATCT
>QGSO01000231.1:1377805-1805070 GCA_011037825.1 Carya cathayensis | reverse complement strand
TATATATATATATATATATATATATATATATATATATATATATATATATATATATATTAATATAGCTTTTTTATTTTCTTTTATTATGAGGAATATATAAGGAGATTTGATTATGGGTCACAAATATGTTAATAGGCTGAAAGAGACATTGATCTTAAAGTTTAGGATACATAGAGCTATTGTAGATCATGGGCTTAAAACAAAATATCCAAATCCAATCAAAATTTGCCCTACACAGATCAAGTTCAACTGATCGATCTGCTGATACGCTTGGATTTCAACCA
This sequence comes from Carya cathayensis, assembly GCA_011037825.1. Lineage (NCBI taxonomy): Eukaryota > Viridiplantae > Streptophyta > Magnoliopsida > Fagales > Juglandaceae > Carya > Carya cathayensis. Next base: position 1,804,786 of record QGSO01000231.1, on the reverse strand, counting down.
GATTAAATCATTGTGATGACGATGAGAATTAGCATGTCAGAGTATATATCTAGTATTTGCATACACTACAAGAAATTTTATTTTTAGGGATGAAATTTCTTATGGACGAAATTAATTTTGTCCCTAAAAGTACTTTTCTGAGACTTCATCTCAAAATATAGAAAACCTTATAAATCCGTTCGAACTAAAACATAGTAGTTCGAACTGGAGATTCTGAGACGAATTAGGTCGTCTCCAAAAATTTATACCGTTTGAACTAATAAAATTTAATTCAAACAAAAAATTAATTAATTCGAATGAAATATTATTTGTTCAAATTAGTATTAACGCGTTCGAACGGTAATGTTTAATTGAAAAGATATATTGTTAAAATTGTAAGAATATATATTTTTTCTATTAATTATTTATCATTTCCAAAGTGAATAAAAATTTCTATATATTATATATTATGATTTACAATGAATTAAAATATTTACAAATTCATAAATTATTTTTATGTAATTAATTTAAAAGTATTTTAGTTAACTAAATATTAAAAATGAAGATAGTGTCATTTTTTCAATTATCGTGAACATTAAGTATAATGAGAAGAAAATATAATTAACAATAAAGAGGCTAGCAAACACTAAAAATAAAAATCATACTGCATTAATTACATCCCAAAATGAGTTAGACGTTATATACAACATAAAAAAAGTAAAATAATAACTAACAATATTTATTTATTAAATAAATCAAAATCCTCCTGTAAAGTTTGCATGCGTCCTTCTAGGTCCTTAAGCTTCTCCATCATGGGGTGAATGAAGTCCCTCAATAAAATGTCGCGGTGCTCCGCCAATATAGCCCGTACCTCATCTGGAGTAGCCCCAGCAGGATGTCTCTCAATAGGGGCAGCAGCAGCAGAAGCTGGATCAATAGGAGGAGGCTGATCCTGTTGCACTGCACGAGTCTTCGGCAAGTGACCCTTGCTCTTGCTGAATGTGATCTTGTTAACAGGCCCCATCTGTGGCGACCTCCGCTCAGTCAGAGTCACTGTAACCCCTGAACGGAGTAGGAGGTTAGATATCAACAATGCAAATGGTAGACTACCTCCACCCGAATAGCGTGACTCTGTGCGAATGCGGAGGAAGAAATATAATGCCAGATCAATCGGCTCCCCCTGTGCTAACCGTAACAAAAATCTGGCCCGCTCGATCCCGAAATCAGTCTTGTGTTTCTTCGGATCAATGTTATAGCCGACAATCAAATTAAGCATTCTGAAAAATGCTGTACAGTCGGCCTGTCGAATCACTTTACCGCCATCATATGGAGGAGCCTCAGGGTCTCGCACTAGGTCACGAACCTGATCGTCTGTGAGACCATCATCAGGTACCTCATCGCCGCTCTCACTATCATCTGTGCCAGCATCCAGCTCTGCGGTCTGTACATCTGGCGCTGGCGATGAGGATGCGACTGTTGTGTCCTCTCCAGATGGTGCAGTCGCTGCTCTCGCTGCTGCTGCTGCAGGATATGCACCCGGCTCTCGCCGCAAATCTAGAAACTCAGCAATAACGCGGGGAGAGAATATAATACTCACTCCCCGGACCACTAAGTTATAGCACAGAGCATCACCAGGCTGCTCACCCATGGCACGGTAAAACTCACCGACCATCTCAGGATATGCTGTGCCTCTCTGTTGACAGATCGTGGTCCATCCACGATCGGTGATGATGTCCTGTATGCTCCGTCCCTCCCAAGTGAGGTCACGGAAGTCACCCAGAATGATCTCCCGCTCAACTAATATAGGCCTCACGGCCGGCTGAGAAGGAGCGGTAGCTGCGGAGCTACTTTCGACTGTCTGGGGTCGGGAACGTTTCCTTCCGCTGCTGCTTGCCATTAGTATGCTGTTGATGTATAAAATATATATGTGATGTAATTAAAGTGAATTAGAGGATGCATGATGTTCTCATAGCATGTTTGACAACTGCTTATTCGAATGGCCTTTAATTCCATTCGAATTAAAGGCCATTCATTCGAATAAAATTTAACTCCATTCGAATGAGCCTAACTTCCATTCGAATAAAATTTTTTCCCATTCGAATAAACCTAAATTTAATTCGAATGCGATGACTTCCATTCGAATAAAATTTATGCTCATTCGAACGGGACTGAGCCAAACAGACATGGCTGAGTCGACTCAGTCCCGAACCGTCACAATTGTTTTTCTTCAATATTTCTTCATTTTAATCGGTAGAAATGATTTAGGAGTAAATCCTTATCATTTCTACCGATTAATACCAAGTCATTTGATGCCAAAACAACAAAATGGGGCCGGATTCATTCAAAATCCGAACCCCCCAAATATTACCGAAAAAAGCATAAAAATAACACGCATTTAAGCCTAACCTCTTGTTCTGGGCGATCTGAGGACAACGGCGGAGTTGGTGGCGGCGTTGAGGCGGCTAACGGCGGAGGTGTGAGCGAAAGTTCGAATGAGAGGAGGCACGAAATGTCGGAGAAGAAGCTGTCGCGCGGCATAAATAACGTAAATTCGTTCGAACGGAAGAATAATTAATTCGAACTAAAAGGGTATTAGTTCGAATTGAAAGGGTATACGTTCGAATGAAATATATAATACTTCAAAAAAATATATATATATATTTAGAAGAGGTAAAACAAAACGTTTTATATTAGTAATACTAGTATATAATACTACTATATATACTAATAACAAATTTCGAACTAGTATATATAATATATATTAGATAACTATATGTATATAGTATTGAGTTTTGATCTAATTACTTATATATATTGTGACTAACTAGTATATATATATGTAATAGTATATATATTATGCATTATATGAGTATAAAATAGTATTGTGTAAAGCATTGCATTATAAAGTAAATATTTTTTGTATATAGTAAAACATTGCATTAAATATAAGTATAAAATACATATTTCTAATATATTTAGTTTATATATTAGTAATAAACAAAGTACTTAGACTATATTATAAAGTATTACAGTATTATTAGTTTTCATATTTTTATACTATCTATAATTTAATATCACTTACTATTATACTATTATATTACTTAGTATAGTACTTATAGTGATACTAACTATAAGTATAACATTATGTTTGATTGTAAATAAAATAATATACTATGTTAAATACTTAATATTATAGATTGATAAGAAACTTAGTATTATGCGTTTAGTGACACTTAGTATTATATAGTGTATATAATTTTTACATATACATAATAATATATAATATTATACTTATATATTTCTATAATTATCTGTTCGAACTAAAATAAAACAGTTCGAATAAATATATTTCATGTTCGAACGAATTTTTTTGTTCGGTGGGAAAATTCGCGCCAACATTTCAGAATATACTGGAGAATATTCCTTTTTTTTTGTTCGAACGCGAAAAATATTAATTCGAACGGGAAAAATTTTGTGGGAAAAATTCGCGGTTTGAGGATTTTCGCGTTCGAACTTATAAAAATTAGTTCGAACTAAAATGCACATATTATTAATCCGATCCTTTCACTTCATTTTCACTCGGATTGTATTGTGAGAAAGGGAGAGAGAGCGTGGCAGAGGCTCTGAGAGAGTGTTGTGGAGAGTGAGAGCTTGAAAGCATTGAGAGAGAAGAGATTCTTGAGAGAGAAAGAAGAAGAGAAGAGGTAATATGTTATTTTTGTTATTTTTCATTCCGATTTTCGTTTACAAGTTTTTTGTTGGGATAGAACAGCATGGCTGAATGTGTTTTATTTGTATATAGGTATTGTGGATTGTTGTTTTCTTGAGAGAGAAAGAAGAGGGAGAAGAGGTGTGTTTTCTTAGTTTTCTAAATTGTTTATTAATCATATTTAGGGATAATCATATAGTTTTCAATGTGTTGTATTGAAATATGGCATCATGAATGTAAAAATTGTGTTTTGTGGTTCAGTTTGTTGCTCTGTTTCGTGACTGGTTTCTGGCTTGATTTCATTCGAACGCTCTGAACACCGTTCGAATGGACTTTTCTTAGTTCGAAGATAATATAACGCGTTCAGATTTTGTTCGAATTAAAAAGTTTTTGTTCGAACAATATATTTTAAATATTGTTGCTGATAGTTATGATAATGTAATTATAATGTATAATTGTAAATATTGAAGTCCTGTATTTATATGCATAATCAACTCAAGTATTTAAGAAGACATTATCAAATAGCTTAATACTTAAAATATAATAATAAGATATATCATTATGGTATTATAATTAAATATTTGAAAACAACTTAAGTATTCAAGTATTAAAATACTTATAATTAAAAACTTGGCATGTAGTATTTTAGTGTAATACTTAAAATATAAGTATAAGATATTTAATTAGAGTAATGTATAATTAAATGGATAACCATATTTAAGTACTCAAGTATTAAGATGATTAAATACATAATATTTGTATAATTAATTATAGATAAGTACTCTAATTAAATAGCTTAATACTTAGGATATAATAATAAGATATTTATTTAAAAAATTGTAATTAAATATTTAAAAATATTTAAGAACTCAAGTATTAAATAGATTAATACATACTATTTAATTCATTATATCTAAATACTCTAATTAAATAGCTTAATACTTAGGATATAATAATAAGATATTTATTTAAAAAATTGTAATTAAATATTTAAAAATATTTAAGAACTCAAGTATTAAATAGATTAATACATACTATTTAATTCATTATATCTAAATACTCTAATTAAATAGCTTAATACTTAGGATATAATAATAAGATATTTATTTAAAAAATTGTAATTAAATATTTAAAAATATTTAAGAACTCAAGTATTAAATAGATTAATACATACTATTTAATTCATTATATCTAAATACTCTAATTAAATAGCTTAATACTTAGGATATAATAATAAGATATTTATTTAAAAAATTGTAATTAAATATTTAAAAATATTTAAGAACTCAAGTATTAAATAGATTAATACATACTATTTAATTCATTATATCTAAGTACTCTAATTAAATAGCTTAATACTTAGGATATAATAATAAGATATTTATTTAAAAAATTGTAATTAAATATTTAAAAATATTTAAGAACTCAAGTATTAAATAGATTAATACATACTATTTAATTCATTATATCTAAATACTCTAATTAAATAGCTTAATACTTAGGATATAATAATAAGATATTTATTTAAAAAATTGTAATTAAATATTTACAAATATTTAAGAACTCAAGTATTAAATAGATTAATACATACTATTTAATTCATTATATCTAAATACTCTAATTAAATAGCTTAATACTTAGGATATAATAATAAGATATTTATTTAAAAAATTGTAATTAAATATTTAAAAATATTTAAGAACTCAAGTATTAAATAGATTAATACATACTATTTAATTCATTATATCTAAATACTCTAATTAAATAGCTTAATACTTAGGATATAATAATAAGATATTTATTTAAAAAATTGTAATTAAATATTTAAAAATATTTAAGAACTCAAGTATTAAATAGATTAATACATACTATTTAATTCATTATATCTAAATACTCTAATTAAATAGCTTAATACTTAGGATATAATAATAAGATATTTATTTAAAAAATTGTGATTAAATATTTAAAAATATTTAAGAACTCAAGTATTAAATAGATTAATACATACTATTTAATTCATTATATCTAAATACTCTAATTAAATAGCTTAATACTTAGGATATAATAATAAGATATTTATTTTAAAAATTGTAATTAAATATTTAAAAATATTTAAGAACTCAAGTATTAAATAGATTAATACATACTATTTAATTCATTATATCTAAATACTCTAATTAAATAGCTTAATACTTAGGATATAATAATAAGATATTTATTTAAAAAACTCATGTTTAAATATTTAAAAATATTTAAGAACTCAAGTCTTAAGATATTTCAAGATCTTTAAGGGCCCATCATGTATACTTGTAATGTAATCTTCTCATGTATTTGTGATGTATGCTTCTTATGTTTACTACTGAGCGCTTGAATTTTGTAGTTATTTTACATGCAATTAAACCTTAGACCCGTTCGAGAGTTGTGGCCAAATATTCTCTTAAAGAATGTTTGGGTATAACTCTTGAATTGTCCAAAGTGGACAGTTTGGGATTCTATCATCTATATGGCATATATATTTAGTTAAAACTCATGTGTTAGTCAATTTAAATTTTGGTTTAGCATTTTCCTACATTCTTCGAGTATGTAGTTCATAAGTTTTTCGGCCCATGAATAGGGTCGACGACTTATCGTGACTAGCATACTTGGAGAATTGTAGGGAAATGCTGCCGAAATTTTTACTAACATACGAGTTTTAGACTGAGTACATATGCGATATAGATGATAGTCTCTCGAATGGGATAGGACCAACTACCTTAAAAGTACAGGGAAAACAAACACGTGATATCTCAACATATTATAGAATTAGTGTTTATTGAATTTTGTTCGGTTTCTTTTATAGATGGATAAGAGTTGGATGTTGTTGGGAGATAGACTTGGTCGAGACTATAAGCAATATGCACAAGGGGTGAAGTCTTTCTTAGAATTTGCTTGTGGGAGTGTTGATAGTCGAGGATTTATAAGATGCCCATGCAAGAAGTGCAAAAACCTTAGTTCATATAATATGATGGCTGTGGAGGATCATTTATTCGTAAATGGAATTGATTCTAAATATTCACATTGGGTTTTACATGGAGAACCATTTCCCCAAGGAGTTAGATTTGGCAGTCATCTCAACCAGATGGATGAATGTAACGAGATCGACACGAATGACATAAATATTGATGTTTCTGATGATAGTTATCATAATGGAGAAAATATGACTGAAATGTTAGGGGATCTTGGCGCAGGCATATTTGGTGCTAGGGTTGGAGAGGGAACATCTACCTAGTCATTTGAGGGAAATGAAGACTTTGGATCATTGTGGGAGGATGCACAACAAGAATTGTACGAAGGGTGCACCCGTCATAGCAAGTTGTCCTTTACTGTCAGGTTGCTACATATTAAATCTATTTGTCGTATTTCTGCAAAGGCTATTGATATGCTGCTTGAATTATTTAAAGAGGCTCTGCCAGAGGATAACGTAGTACCTCAAAATTTTTATGAAGCGAAGAAATTGAAGCGAGGGTTAGGATTTGATTATAATATCATCCATGCATGTAAGAATGATTGTGTTCTCTTCTGAAAGCAATATGCAGAATGTGAATCATGTCTGGTGTGTCATGAGTCAAGATGGACATCAGATAAGCGTAATGTACCCCATAAAGTGCTAAGACATTTTCCGCTTATTCCTCGACTTCAAAGACTATTTACTTCCCGGATGACTGCGAAAGATATGACTTGGCATCACACACAAAGAGTTCAAAATGATCAATTCCTCACTCATCCTGCCGATTCCTTACAATTGAATAAATTTGATGACCAGTATCCATGGTTTACCGAAGAACCTCGCAATGTATGTCTTGGTTTAGCAACTGATGGATTTAATCCATTTGGCAACATGAGCACTTCTCATAGCACCTGGCCTGCCATAGTAATGCCTTATAATTTGCCACCATGGAAGTGTATGAAGGATCCTTATTTTATGATGACTCTATTGATCCCAGGGCCAAGGTCACCAGGAAATGAAATAGACGTATATTTGCAACCAATGATGGCAGAGTTGAAAGAGTTGTGGGAACAGGGTGTCACTACATATGATGTGGCCGCTGAGCGTGAATTCAAGATGCATGCTGCAGTACTTTGGACAATAAATGATTTTCCAGCATACGGGAACTTGTCTGGGTGGAGCACAAAGAGAAAAATGGCTTGTCCTGTTTGTAACAAAGATACACAGTCTCAGTGGTTAACGAATGGCCGGAAATTATGTTTCATGGGATATCGCCGATATCTACCTCATGATCATAGATGGCGTTCAAATAGAGTAATGTTTGATGGAAGGGTTGAGCATAGGTCATCACCGCCAGAGTATTCTGGTAGTGATATTCTCACTCAATTGACAGATGTTCCAGACAACAGATTTGCAAAGAATGCAAGATGCCGAAAGAGGAAAAGACAAGCAGTGGAATTGAATTGGACCAAAAAAAGTATTTTCTTTGATTTGCCATACTGGTCTACATTAACACTGCGTCACAATCTAGACGTAATGCACATTGAAAAAAATATATGTGAGAATATTTTGGGTACCCTAATATCAATACAAGGGAAAACAAAATTTACAGTCAACTCTCGTAAAGATTTGAAAGAGTTGGGAATCAGATCGGAGTTACATTTGCAAGATACTGGGTTATCAGCTTATATGCCCTTTGGATGGTATACACTTTCAAGTGATGAGAGAAAGAAATTCTGTGATTGGTTCATGACAATCAAATTACCCGATGGTTATGCTTCGAACATGTCAAGATGTGTCCGACCTCATGATTGGAAGATAACTGGTCTAAAAAGTCACGACTGCCATATATTTTGACAGCGATTGTTGCCAGTTGGTGTGAGCGGAAAGCTTACTCCAGATGTTCGTACAGCTATTACAGAATTAGGGCGATTTTTCAGAAATATTTGCAGTAGAACGTTGAAAGTTGATGCCTTATTCAAAATGGAAGCTGACATTGCATTGATATTGTGTGAATTGGAGAGTTTGTACCCGTCTTCATTCTTTGATGTAATGGTTCATTTGGCTGTGCATTTGCCTCGTGAGGCTTTAGTTGCTGGCCCCGTTCAGTATAGATGGATGTATCCTATTGAACGGTTTTTGGGAAAACTTAAGCGATCTGTGGGAAATAAGGCTCGTTCGAAAGGATCGATCGCAGAGTCATATATTCATAATGAGTGGCATACATTTTGTTCAATGTATTTTCGTGGGGTTGATACTAGATTTACGAGACCGGATCGAAATTATGAAGGTAGACAAATGGGAGTTTCCTCAACATTACCGTGTTCTCCCAGAAAGTACGTCCTATAGGTGCACAAGGGAGCTATGACTTATGTGGGCGAGAGTTTGAAAGAGCTCGATGGTATGTCTTAAATAATTGTGAAGAGATTGAACAATATTTGAGGTTAGTGATGATCATCTAATTTGGCAGTAGTATTATGTGCATTTCTAATATTTTAGTATGTATTAATACAAAACAGTAACTCACATTAACATACGCAGTGAACATATACAACTACTTCGCACGAATGGTGTGACTGACGTAGAAAAGACGCACGAAGAAGAATTTGCCTCATGGTTTGAATATACGGTATTATTCGGGAAGAAATTATGCACAATTATTTTAAATATGATTATATTTTAAATTTCATCCTTATTTTATTTATGTAGGTTGCATCGAAATATAATGACCATTCATGTGAAATCTCACCAGAAGTATATGCTTTGGCATGTGGTCTATCTAAGCGGGCTATCCAATATTCAGGATGTTTGATGCGTGGATATAGATTTCACACAGCAGACAGAGAACGATATAGGAAAACTCAAAATTGTAGGGTTGTTGTCGAAGGAAGTCATGGGGATGATAATATCGATTTTTACGGAATTGTGGAAGATATCATAGCATTAAAGTATGTGGGGGGATATATGGTCTGGTTATTTAAATGTACTTGGTGGGATGTCTCAAATCCTAGGTTGGGAGTGCGTAAGGATGAATATTTTGTAAGTGTCAATACATCTCGCAAATGGTATGAGGACGATCCATTCGTTCTCGCATGCCAAGCAAATCAAGTTTTTTATTTAGATGATCCGGAGTTCGGAAATCCATGGAGAATAGTCGAGAAGTTTGCGCCAAGAAATGTATATGATTATATTCCAGAGGCAGACAACTCACATGAAGAAGTTGATAGTCCAGACCATGAAGAAGCATATCAAGAAAATGAATCAGGCATCAATCTATTTGTTGATCTAAGCCATTATGACATGGTCCCATTGCGCAGAGAAGATGTTCAACCCGAAGTAATTGAAGGTGACATGTCGGAAGAACATGAATCAACTGAAGTGTCAACTGAGGATGAGAGCGATTGGTCCAGCAATACTGATACCGAATGATTTTCAAACAGATATTTGTGTAGGTAAAATTCTTATAAAAATATTTCATGTATCTAGTTTGAATAGTAATTTATTATAATTTCAAACAGATATGCCTCCTAAACGCAAAAGAACACGTGAGCCATCCCCACCACTTACTGAATCTCTGTGTGCTTCACCTACCAACAATGGTGGGCCACTGTCACCAGAACCAGAACAAGGTATTTTATCACTGTATATCTTTCAAATAAAATTAATTTAATTAAAATATTTGCTTTAATTTTTGTATATATAGTTGTTGTAAACCAGCGCCAAGTTAGAGGCATTACGAGGGGTGTCTGCATAGAAAAAGTAAGGAAAGTGGGTAAAATTAAAGTTGATATATCTGATGATCACACTGGTGGCTCTGGGGATTCGGCAGCTTGGCTTGCTTCTTATGTTGGTACACTTACTCGCACGTATGCACCGATGGCTACATTCTCCTGGGCTAAAGTTCCCCAAGGTGTGAAAGACCACATCAAAAATCATTGTCTGGTAATAAGTTATTTTGTATAACATTTTTATTTAAATGAGATTGTTTGAAATTATACTAATTGTTTATAATTATTTGAAGGACGAGTTTGAACTAAATTTTGGTCGGCGAGAGGATCGACAAACGATTGAGGAACTGATGTCGAATACATTCCGGAGGTACAAAGGTCGATGCCATACACACTATCAGAAATTCAGTACTCTGATAGAGGCGCGTTAAAATCCATTCCAAGCAATGCCACCAAACGAATGGGAGAAAGTATGTGATCTATTTGAAGATTCTGCTTATCAGGTAATTTCGCTACTATCTTTTTTTTAATAATTTATAATTATAGATGTATAAAATGTAAAAATTATAATACTTTTTTTTAGAAACGAAGTATAGTGAATAAAGCAAATAGATCAAATTTAACGATACACCATCACGCGGGTTCTCGATCTTTTCATCACTTGTCACAAAAAATGGTTAGTTCTTATTGTCTCCATTAAATATTTAATATATACACTTTTTTCGTATAAGTTATGATATTAATTTTCATTTTGCAGCAAGAAAAAAATCCTACTGATTATGATCTGACCCAATTGTATGCTAAAGCACATAAAAATTGTGATGGTGTTTGGAGCAATCCTGAGGTAAAGGCAAATTATGTAAGTTTAAGTTTATTTAATTTCATTGTCTAAATATATTTTTGCTACATATACTAATTTTAATGTTTTCTTTTTCCAGGACAAGATGATATCTCTTAGAAACACTGCTGCGGATCCATCTGATGAATCATCTGTCAACGATGCTCAAATCTATTCTCAAGTTCTTGGATCACGTTCTGGATATTTGAGGGACTTAGGACGTTGCGTGAAGCCATCCTCAACATCTTCATCCTCTTCTAAAGCCAGATCGAATGACGACAATACTAAAAAATTAGAGGAAGCTGCACTTGAGATAGAACAATTGAGATCGAAGGAAAAAGAGTTGCTGATCCGATTAGATCAAGCAGCAGAATTAGAAGCAAGATTAGAAGAGAGGCTACAATTAAATAACCAAAAAATGTTTGAACAATTTCAATTAATGACGTCCCAAAACCCTATGCCACCACAACCACCACCATCATAATTCATTTGACTTTTTAAATTGCCTTTAATATTTATGATGTTTGTAAACATTTGAACAATTGATGTATATAGATTACAATTTGATGTATACAGATTACAATTTGTACTAGTATCAATTTCATTTTGTTTGATCAATGCCGTTCGAATGCTAAATTACTATTTATGCATACATTCGAACAAAAACATATCCATTCGAACAAAAATATACCCATTCGAACAAAAATATACCCATTCGAACTTATATGGAAATACAATCCTTTCGTTCGTTCGAACAATTAAATACTCATTCGAATAAATTCTTTTCTAAAAATTCGTTCGAACAGACGATTTTCGGTCGATAAATTGTTAGTTCGAACAGTTAATATTTTTCTTCGAACTAACGTCAATTACCAACTTTTTGTTTGAACAAAAAATGTTTTCTTTGAACTTGTTTCTGAGACGACATTTTTTTGTTCCAGAAAAAATTTCCCGTTCAAACGGTTTCGACCGGTTCCACCCAATTTCGTCCCTAAAAATACTTTTTGGAGACGAAAATCGGTCTCCGAATACTTTCTGAGACAGCCTTTTTGAGACAAAATAGAGACGAAAATTTTTTGTCTCCAAAAATTTTTTGGGACGAAATTTTCATTTTTTGAGACAAAATTTTTTGTCTCAAAAAATCCAATATGTTGTAGTGATAAACTACTACTGCATGCTATAACTAGTATAAGCATATACATATATATATATATATATATATACATATACGTAAGCCTGCAACCCAATCCATCCAAACATGATCTCAGACCGAGCTGACACTCAGGGTGGACCAACCCGACCTGATTCGAGTCTCACAAATGGGATCAGTTCTAGCTTCGGTTAATTTTTTTTTTTTTTTTGGTGGGCGGGGGTGAATGTTCATATCCTATATAGTAAGCTTGTATGTTTACATCCAATTTAGAGTAGACTTCCTCCCATATTTAGACTTCTTTTGTTTTTTTGTCCAAGATTGAAGGCCTAGAATATATATAACAATAAGATTGTTTAGGTTATTGGCCGAAAAGGAAGACTTTTTGAGTACAAGAGTGATACACCTTTGAGATAGATCAGAAAATTAATATTTATTAATCACTAAATATTGTATAAAATATTTGTATGGATAATAATAAATATTAGATGGCCAATTTAATGTTTTCAACCTTATTTTTAAGATTTAAAATTCATTAAAAAAAAATTGTTAATATTGATGGGCCGGTGGCCCAAAGCGTACCGCTCGGAGTGGACTGCTCTCCCATGGCTGCCCGTCTCCCAATACGCTTCCCGCCCCCCACATTGTCCAACGCCCGGTTGGCCTCGAGCCATGCAACACCACGTGTACCGGCGACAACTGTTGCCTCCAATAAACTATGAAGTTTCTGGTGAAATTAGGAATTTTCCCTCTCAATCCTGCTCCAGTACAGACACGTGGCGCTCTCTTTCCTCAATTTCCGTTACGTACACTGACTACGAAAACCGAAGCACTCGCTCATCCCCCCGAACCTCACCCTCTTGTCTCCTCCACGCCTATAAGCTGCATGCCCACATTTCCTCTCTGTGATTAGTGTGACCGTGACGGAGATCAATGGCCGATCATGCAGGCGAACCGGAATCACTGTTGGAGAAGATCACCCGTCACGACGATAACTTGTCGTCTTCCTCTGACTCCGATTCCGACGACAACTCCAAGCCCTCCGAAGCATCCAAATCCAAGATTTTCAGGCTCTTCGGCCGTGAACAGCCCATCCACAAAGTACTCGGTGGTGGAAAATGTACCTTCCCTTCCCTCTACCCCTCTATCGCGTCATTTTGTGCTTGATGAGAAAATGTCGGAGATTGATTATGGGAAAAAAAAAAAAAAAAAAAAATTTCTGGATAGGAATTTGAGTCAACAAAGTGCTTCATTTTATTGAAATTATTACGATTCTTGTTTTTTTTGTTTTTTCATTTTGAATTTACCGCAGATGAATTAGTTTTAGCTGATGTTAAAAAAAAAAAAAAATTCCTTTGCCGGATTCCATGTATTCTCAGCGATCCAACAGGGAGATATACACACACACATGATCCAACAGGGAGATACACACACAGTGTGTGCGCATATCTCCCCGTGATTTGTTTGATTGGTGCAAGTTAAGGCGGCAAAAGAGAAAGAGGAAAAATCTGGGTTCTTTTATGTTTTCTTGACTTATAATTAGTTGTCCGATGTAAAGAGCATTTTTTATGCAATTCAGATCAATACATTATACTTGCTTGTGAACATGAACCAGTTTTTCCAAGTTATTATTTTTTTCGTTTTTTATTAGAATGATACAGTGTCTTACTTGCTTATATATATATATATATATATAATGCTTTAGATTTTTCACCATTTGTTCTGCATGATTATTTGTACTTTCACGCACCTGTTGTGTATAATGGAAAATAAAGCAATCAGTTCGTATTTGCAGCCTTGCAGGTATTCGCACCATGACTTGATGCCTCTTTCCGATGATACATTTTGTTACCTCTTTGTTTCTCTATGTTGTTTCGCTCAAACTTGGGTGTCAAAGACTATGACTCGTTCCTAAAAAATGTCAGTTGGGAATACTTCCGTTTTTTGAAGGCTCAACTAAACCAAATCCGCGGAGGATATTATTAATACTTGAAAAGTTTTATTTTATGACTATCTAGAAAGACAAAGAAATTTACCCATGAGTAAAGAGATGCTAGAATTGTGGCATTCATGTTTGTATATGTTCATTCCTTAACCATGCCTTGGCGAAAGCTGGTATTGGCCGGGGAATGCTATTGTTTTTATCATTTTCTTATGGAGTTTTTCCTTGCAGCTGCTGATGTTGTCCTGTGGAGGAACAAGAAAATATCCGCGGTTGTGCTTTGTGGTGCCACCGTATTGTGGGTTCTATTTGAGTTGCTTGAATATCACCTAGTCACTCTGGTCTGCCATATGATAATACTCTATCTGACAATCCTTTTCTTCTGGTCCAACGCACCCACCTTTATTAAAAAGTAAGGTTTTAGATACTTTCAGAGGTAATATTATGTGGCTGTTATTCAGTGTGCTCGTTCACCAGGTCTCCACTGCGCATCCCAGAAGTTCGACTTACTGAGAATTGTGTCCTTGAGGTTGCCTCCACGGTGAGAATTGAAATTAATCGGGCATTGGCTGTATTGCGGGATATTGCATCTGGAAGAAATTTGAAGACGTTTCTAGGGGTATGTTAATTTCTTCCCTACATGCTTGCTGTTGAACATTGGTTTCTAGGGGATTTTTGTTCCCCAGACCAATATTGCTGCTTCTGAATTTTAAGAGCACTTGTTTTTTCATGTGTTTTTGAGTGGTGGGGCTTATCGAAAGGATATTTGGAAAGAAAAATGACTGGCTTATGTTTTTGGTGTATAGAAGTCTTTCTTTTTCTTTTTTCTATTTTTTTCTTTTTTGGCCTTTTGAATATGTGAAAGCTGTTACGATTTTTGACTTTTTGTGAAATTAATGGGGTACACTAATGATTAGGTGATTGATTTTGGGAGAAGAAAAAAGATATTGGTTTTTAAGACATGCTTTTGTTAAAATTTGAAGAAAAAAGAATTTTACTTATAAAAGATTGGGAAACATCGGCTAAATGTTTCAATTTGTACTTGCATGCACGAAATCTGTACTAATCGACACTGAGGTGCGTTTGAATGTTGAGGTGATTTCAGATCACTTATAAATAATAGTAAAAAAATAATGAATAATAATTAAAAAAAATAATGAATTGAATTGTTTGTAAATAATTAAGATTATTAACTAAACAGCCTAAGATACAAACCCTTGGGTGGATCTCACTCTTGAAAATCGGAGGCTCAAGAGATTATAAACACATTATTAAAGACTGCACTCAAGCCATTCGGGACACCTGGTTGTAACATACTTTGCTGCTCAGTACCTTCTCTATATTGACATAGTTCCTTCTCTTTGGGCAGCTCTAGTTACCTGCCATTATTCAACGACTTAGGTAGACATGTTAATCTAAGCCCCCAACTGCCCTCATGAGACCTAACCACACAAAGCCACAATTCATGTGGGACAAAGGGAGGGTGCTCAAGAACTTGTAGACACATGATTAAGATCAGTATGTTTGGGAATAGAACTGTTCTCAGACTATTTATTACTATTTACAAACAGTTCATTATTATTCACAAATTATTCATCATTAATTTTTTACTATTCACAGATCTAAAATACTTTTATCATCCAGTCGGAGCCTAATCTTGTACTTGGTGGAGTTATGTGGGACAGTTGTATCGCTACATGATCACTCATTTTTTTACCATGTAATGATAGTTGCACGGATAATGTCTAATCAAGCCCTTTGCTAATCTGGTCATTATCAGGTTGTTGCTGGGTTGTGGATCCTGTCACATGTTGGGAAATGGTGCAACTTCCTGACCTTGTTCTATATAGGCAAGGAATTCTATCACCCTTAGTTGTTTCTTGTTAAAGTATATCATATTGGGGGAATTTTAATTATATATTGTGTTTGGAACTTGACATTTGTAAAATAGGCTTTATATTACTGCACACGCTACCTGTGCTGTATGAGAAGTACGAGGACCAGGTTGATTCTTTTGCCGAGATGACAATGGCTGAGATCAACAAGCAGTATGCAGTGTTTGATGCTAAGGTTTTGAGCAAAATTCCGATGCCATTAAAAGATAAGAAGAAGGATTAGAAACATAATCCGAGTGGTATTCTCAGAATCGGTGTTTCTACTTTATTATTCTGCTGCACCCAATCACCATTTACATTTTATCTCGATGGTACGTATTCAGCGTGATAGTCTGTCAGTTTTAGATCTTACTTGTTGTACCTCTAGACAGATTGAGCTGGCTATAAATAATGTTCATTGTTTAATGTAATGTTCTAGTTGCATGTCTAAAAAAAATATAAAAATAAAATACTAACAAAGAATAGAGTAATAATGAAATAAAACTTAATAGCTCAACTTAACGGCTACAGTACTTTCTAAGATTAATGAAGCATAGAGTACCCTATCTCATGATACTGCTAGTGCGAACTAATTTACGAGATATAGGAATATTTTTTCTTCACTGACATTTGTCCAATATCTTCATTAATTACATCATGTCAAAAAATACAAGTGAAAGGGACTCCACCTACCTATTCACGTCTTAATGGAAGGCTTCTTTTGGAGTCTGCCTTTGTGTCTTTGATAGGGGCTATAACCTGGAAAATTAAAAATTGAACCCCGGCCTCTTCTGAATCATCATCACTCTAGTTCATCGTACAATAAACACTTTGAATTAGATAATGCTTTCACGGTCAGGACCTATAATTTTGTTTTGCCGACCGTAATTTATTAATTAACTGTTGGATCGTTAAATTTTGAGAATCTAAAATAATTTTACTGGGACTCTTGATCTCACGTCTGTGTGAAACCATTTGAAACTTGGTTCATTGGCTAGGCCTTGCCTCTTAATTGGCAGTTTGGCACTGTTGGTTTGCAAGTGTTCAGACAATATTTTTAATTTGGTTGTCTTAATTAGCTGGGCTTACCACTTAATAATTTGGTATGATTCATAAATTTCCTTGGAGCAAATGAACAACAAAGATCAAATGACTAAGGAATGGCTGAAATTCAAGGGCTACTGCTCTCTAGCATCAAATAGCTTAGCACTATCTTTGACAGGGACGATTCTTCAATTTGGTGATAAAGCTTTTCTCCATCCCTGTAGGGACAAAGGCCAATAAGAAATCTTCCCCCAGTTAAGGATCGTTGAATCATAGGGTACAAAGTTAAGGCATTTGTTTTGGTACATATGCTTTGTCCTCTTCATGAAGCACATCTTAATTATGTCATCAATTCACATTAAAGGTCCAACGTAGGCTCTCAAACATAGCAAGGAGACATAGTCACATAATTACTTTTTACAGAAAATTGTCACAACATTTTATAGAAATTTCTCCATGATTAGGAAGTAGTGCTCTATCTATCAAAGTTTACACAGAACAATTATACAAATGCTACAGTATGAGGATGTCATTTGTAGGTACCACATATATAAAACAAATACAGTACAAGTTCCCCACTTTCCTTAAAACTATAAGCATTTCCAAATACCAAACATTCACAGAATATGATGGAATCCCAATGACTGGTGCCAAATGTTTATATAAAATGGCCTAAAAGATTCCGAGAATCCACTCTCTCAAACATGAATTACAAATGCCAGATAGATATCTGTAAGATACAATGGTGCACCTTCAAGTAAACTTTCCTGGGATTTTTAGGATATCTTTCCTTGGGAATTAGAACTTCCCTTTCAACCTGACATTGAATTTCAGGAGCAAGGCTTTCCAGGTTCCCTTAACTTGAAAAACTTTTTACAAGGAATGGTGCTGATGAGAGTATGCGAAACCTGCTTTCCAGAATCTATAGAAAGTAAGTTAGTTGTTGCTTCTTCCTTGAACCTCCTTCCCCATACAGATCGTTCCACTGCTTCAGCTCACTCATAATCGATCCCTCTGAAGCAAAACTTGCGGCAACCTGCATTGCATTCACACACCCAAATATTGAGAAAGTTAAAAATTCGGTTAGCAGAATCCAGGATTGTCAAAGTTCCATTGGTATGCCATACTTATAATAAAATAATCAATGCGAGCCCAAGTTAGATACTTGACCAATTTAGCCATTAAAATGAGATAAAAAAAAAAAAAGGACCATCCATCTGGTTGATCATCTCCAATAGCAAATTTTCAGTGATAAAGGATCAATAGAGCATACATTTTGGCATCATCTTAAACCACGAGTGTAAAGTTATAAAGGGAGAAGTTCGGTTGAAGATACTAGTGAACACAAGATGGCAGAGATTTCAGCGAAGATGTAGAGCAATAGGTCCACTAGCGAATTGCAAGAAAAGCCAAAGATCGTGATCTCTGCATACTTTATCCATACAGTCCTATTTTTCCAGTGCACTTGAACTAGACCGTCTGAGGGTTTTAGCATTGCAAGAGTGACCAGATAATGGCCCCTATCTTGTGTTTTTTATTTAGAAAAATAAAATAAGCTTTCAAAATTGGCTGTTCCATATACCAGTGGTAGGGAAATTGATGGCTTAGAGACTAGTTTCTATTGGGAGCAGCTAATATGAAAACAGAATTCGAGTAATTTTACCTGATTCTTCGCCTGCCTCATATCTTCCATGTCCAAAGGCCTCAAGGTAATTACTCGGTCATCTTCATCTTCTTCCTTTGTCTCTGAAGTACCTTCTGAGCTCTTGCCTTCTGCATCTTTATGCTTATTCACCTATTGTTAAAAATCATTAGATACATTGCACCTTTGGGTGAAGATCAGGGATTATGTTAGGAAAGAGGAAAAACTTAAATGTAGTTACCGTATCCTTCAATCTTTCCTGTTGTATTAACTCCCTAACAGGTCGATAAGCTGCAGTTATGCACAAATTCTGTATCCAGCACCACATTTTCATGAGCTTATAGCAGCCAATTAAGGTTAGTTCAACACTGAAACAGAGTACATCCAATTAATATTAAGAAAACAAACCTTTAGGTCGCTACCACTATATCCTTCTGTCATGGTTGCAAGCTCCTTAAAGTCTAGATTTTCAACTTTTTCTTTTGCCAGAAGAGTCCTCAAGATCATTTCCCTGCTCTCAATGGATGGAAGACCAACCATGATTCTGCTCAACATGGAAAGCTAATAATTAGCAAACATGGAATTCATCTGCAGTTTTATCTGTCAGCAATTAATCGTTAAAATACTTCCTCAATTATGACGTAACGCTTCAGGAAATCTTGGTAATTAAGAAATATTTTTCTAGCCAAAAGTAGAAACCTGGATCAAGTGATGGAGCCAGAAACATTGACAAGAAGTTATTTTTCCTCCTCCGATGCTTAAAATAGGTTTAACAAAAGATTGAAAAGAACAGTAATTTTATCTTGAAATATTTATTAATCACGAGAGGATTTTACTTAACAGTGATGATCATCTTGCTTAAAAAATGGAAAGGGTAATGTGGAACAGAGGTAAGGGCTAAAGGGAAATATGTATTTTCCTGAGGCTGCATCGTATGCTAGCTGCAGAATAAAGGTAAATGGCAAAGCCCGAAAAGAACACAAGGAGAGTAATGAACTCATTAGATATCTCTGGCGTGTATCTCTTCCAAGATAAAGAAAATACATGCATGGACATGATGCTCGTGGTGCTGATGGAATATGCCAAATGGTTAGACAAATATGCGGTTATACCTTCGCTCAAACCGCCTAATAATTGCTTCATCAAGGTCAAATGGCCTGTTGGTCGCAGCAAGAACAAGGATTCGCTCGCCAGGTTTTGTCAACAGCCCATCCCAGTGCATCATGAATTCATTTTTAATCTTGCGCATGGCCTCATGTTCCCCAACTCTAGTTCTCTGCCCAAGCATGCTGTCAACTTCATCTACAAAAATAATTGTTGGGGACACCTTTGCTGCAAGTGTGAATAAAGCTCGAACATTCTTTTCATCCTCCCCGAACCATTTTGAAGTGATAGTGGACATTGAGACATTGATGAAACTTGCACCAGCTTCATTAGCAATAGCTTTTGCCAGCATTGTTTTTCCAGTTCCAGGAGGCCCGAAAAGTAATATACCTCTGCAAGGTTTGAGAAGGCCTCCTTTGAAAAGGTCTGGTCTTCGAAGAGGGAGCATGACCAACTCCTGAAGTGATTCTTTAATCTCATCCAAGGCACCGATGTCTGTAAATGTCACTCCAATCTCATTGGCAGGGATAACCTCAGACCTTATGCGCTTCTCAAACTCATTATCAGGAGGAACTTCCTGTAGAAACGTCATGAGACTTCAATTGTAGGAACAAAATTGAGGAACAAATAAAATAGACAATCTTAAAAAATATGACCATTGTGATGCGCCTGTAACTTCAGGATTTCAGGAGACCATCATCATATACTCATCAATTATTTTTAAAATCACTCATAGGGTGTCATGTTTGATTGGTACACATATCCACAAAATGCTAGGAACTCCAAAATAAAACAAGAAAGGTTAACAAGCATTGTGTGTGTGTGTGTGTGTTGTATAACATAATTCATTTCCTTTTGGAAGAACTAGTGAAATATAAATGTGTATTACTCATATGCGTGAAGGCATGTAAAGATTTTTATCAGGTAATGCAAGTTGATTAACACAATTGAATTGACAGATTCCTCTGTTTTCATATCCAAGTTGAAGCATCTATTTCCAATTTTAGTTTTAAGTATTCAAGAACTTCAACGTACCGGCTTTGTTGCTGGTGCATTCTCACCATCCTTCTTCATCCCAGGAACTGATTTCTCAGTCTCACTTTTGTTCTCAGGTCCAGGGGTTTCAGACTTTGATTCAGTCTTTGCACCAACGGCCTCTTCCCCTTCAGTTTCCTACAATTGAAGTACAGATATAACAGATTATGTGAAACTGTATCATGAGTTTAATTTTTCTTATACTGTGAAAAGTATAGTAACACTGAGATGAAAAACGAACCTTTGAAGATTCAGCATTAGTTTCCATTTTGAGAGTGTCTTTTCCACCACTTGTGCCCTCCTGAAATATGCTCAATCCATGGGACAAGCTGTTTCCAGAACCAGTTTAGTAAGTAGATGGAAGTTGATTTGTTTTTTCACAAGAGCTAATTGAGAAATCTTGGGTGCATAAAATAAATATTTACCTCTTAGATGATAAAACAAGTTTTCCATTTCGGTATTCTGGATCCTTGTTATTCATCAAATGATAAGATATTGCTGATACCACAATTTCTTCTATGTAGTTACTGAGAACCATTGTGTCAGCACGGCAGATTGAACCCAAATCATCGCATTCAATATCATTTGCCGCTAGTACTTCGGCAATGTGGTTTTTGTTATCTTGAAACTGGATCCTCTTCATATCCTCTTCCAGTTGGGCTTTCCAGCTGACAAGATGAGTCTCATCTTCAGGGGGTTTAATCCCAATATTGTATGGGAATAAAAGTGTGAGCCTCTCATCCACTTCTCTACAATCATCTTCTGGGTCCAACATCCGTGAACCAAGTATCAGCACTGAGCCCGAGAGTTTCTTTAATAATTTGTTGAACAAATTGTACAATCTTTGTGATGGGATTAAGAGATGTTCAACGTCCCTGAGGTATAAAATAATGGAACCAGTTTCTGACATTGAAACCAAGACCTGTAAGAAAAATGACATCCGTGCTTGTTATGTTAGATGTTGTAAGCAGCACAAACAGGTACTATGCATTTAACTACCTTGCAGTTTCGAAAGGAAAAAAGTTAAAGGTAGAACAAAAGATAGATCCAGAAGGTACTTATTCTGGAATTGAGAACATTTGTATCCAAACCCTAAACATTACAAAAATAAATACATAAAACCTACAATAAGCCTGTAGTTGGGAGTACGAGTCCAGTTGTCTTAGATAGTATATATTATCTATATTGATGGTAAATATCACTGGACAGCATCTTGCATCGCATTTGAATATAACAAATGCCTTGATGACATTACCTTGTAAAGTGACTGCAGAAAAAGCTTTTCATCAAAGCACCAGCTGCTTGTGCGCTTGAGTGGAGCTGAAAAGCAAAAGAATCCCAAAGAAGCAGTAAGTATAACACTAAGCAGTTGCCTACATATGCCATGTATCTGATTGAAAGAATTTAGGTGCAGTAAGTATAATACTAAGCAGTTTCCACTTCGAGGATAGAACATGACAGAATCTAGGTACAGGAATTTACAGCATCTTAAAGCTGAAATTCAGGATTAGTATGATGTTGAAATTTTAGGAGAGCAGAAATACTTCTACCTAGATATTTGATAAAATTAGCGGAAAATGTGCGTACATGCATTGGGGATTAGACTTTTTGACACTACAAGAAAACAACACCCATAAAGTTTACACATTAGGTACTTATTCAATTCAAAATACTAGCGACTCATTGAGAAATTTACTCAGAAAAGGATAGTGTTTGCAAGGACCAAGTCAACTAAAATGCTTGCTAAATTAAATGGGTCAAAAACTAGGATAGACAGATACAGAAAGTCGTCCTCTGTTCTACCTAGTGCTTATATCTGCTGAAATGAAAATCACAATGACTATAAGAACTTATATCATAATATCTATTGATCATTTAAAACTAGGAGTGATACATAAGTTAGGATATAAAAGGAGCTTCTTTTACAGTCCCCCGGCTTCTACAATTAGGCAACTTCAAATACCACTGCTTTCAGATGTTTTACAACCAGATACATAATGTATGCTAATGAACATGAAACTCATTCAGTAGCAGCTTTCTTTATGAACTAACAATTCAAGCATCTAATGATAACATACTGTAAAAGTTCAGAATAAACGATGAATGACAAGGCATTTCAGCAAGTATTTTGAAAAATAAAAGAACGAAATAGGCCAATGTATAACCTGGATTTGTTGGAGCACCTTGAGAACTGATGCTACTCATATCAGACATAGCAGAGGCATTCCTCCGAAGTTTTGAAGGATTGCTAGACCCTTCAATAGCCCTTCAGATAAAAGAAAGTATTAGTTTAGAGAGAAACTGACAGGTTACCAATATTGGATCGTGAGCCAATTGTCAAAAGTGGCCCACTAAACACAACAAAGCCACATATCACAGAAAATTGGCTTGGTAACATAATGTGTTGGATGTGACTGATGTAAAGTACCTTGATTTAATATCCATGGCACTGCTTTGCCTCTGCAATGTGCCTGCAGTAATATCCTCAATTAGAGCTAGGCAACATTCTTACAACTCCATGGAAAATAGTAACATCAGGATAGGGTTTATAATAGTAGGAGACTAAAACCCTTAGACTATAAAAGCATTCAATTGATCCTGCTTTACTTCAGACTCTGAACAAAATTGTATCGATTATATATAAACGAAGAGCTTAACTTTTTTTTCCCTACCTTTAGTTTCCCCCCTTGGAGGAAGGATTGAAAAGGAACCAAACAAACTGGACATTCGCTCCATTGTCATTTCTGAAATGGACCTCTTGAACGACTACAGAAAGCCAATGAAGGAAAAGTTCCAGTTAGGACTGGTTGGATGAATTTCCCCTTCAACATTTGCAAAATAATGAAGAGCAGCAAAGAATAAATAAGGTGCACTGCTGAAATGAGTGATGATGGGTTTATAGGACCAAGGACCAACTACATTGGACTTCATGGTTAACAAACCTTCATCTACCCAATATGTCTGACATATGCATTCAAGGATTGAAAGACAAAAAGTAGCATTCAAAGAGACTCAAACAATGCTCTCTTTTTTAGTTTAAACCAGAGAGAGCTTACGGGTTCTTTTTTGGCACAACCATATTTGCTCTGCATCTGCAAGAAGGTGAAAATTAAAATATAAGTATTAAAGTATCACAACATGAAAATGAGGAAGACTATGGCTGTAAATGTTACCTTCAGAGAAAAGTCACTGACATCAAGCAACAGCAACTTTGACTCAAAGTAATGTGCTAAAGCCTTGGCTAGCATTTGCTGGTAAAGTTCTTTAGCAATTTTAAAATGCAACCCAGGTTAGTTTAAAGTTGAACTTTAAAAGATAAATGCTTTAGTGCAGAATCAGTTAACATTTCCAAATTACGTACCGGCAGGTCCTGAGAGCAAAATAGCCCTACTTGCAGGTGAAAGGTTCCGTGTATGCTTGGAAAAGTCTCTATGCTTTAAATGAACGTATGCAGCACTTGTCAATAACACCCGGGTTCTTTCACTGTCATGGCATTATAAAAACGAGGGAATGAGAAGAGGAAAATATAGCATCAAGCATAATCATTTAGGAAGCAAATATTGTATTTTATAGACTGTAAAGTCTAAAAGCTAAACAGATCCACGACTGATATCACACAATATAGGACGAGAAAATGAACGATAGTTAACTCTAAATATTCACAACAAGGCTGTGCATGTTTATCTCACTCACATAGTCCCACATTAGTATCTTGCTTCAGCGTGGACTTTCAGAGTCCACATCATTACATAACTCTCTTCAGGGATGGTTAAAAGTCAGAAAGATTTACTCTAAAAGTCCCATACTTTCTTTCCTCTTCCCACACACCCATCTCAGTTCCCTTACCAAGAATTACAGGCCCTGTTTTGCACAAAAGTTTAACAATTTATCCATGACTAACAAAAGAAATGCTAATTGAGCAATTAAGAAATGACTTATCTGCTTCCATTGGTTAGGCTTTGCCATCCACTATTGAAAAAGAAACCACGTTTTGAGGGATACCACAAGGGTACAAGACTATGAAGAACAAGACAAAACTATTGATGATATATTGAAAGAAAAGAAGTTCTATAATGGATATGAATTCAAGATGCAATTAGACCAACTAGCATATGTAATACGAAGTGGCACCTACTACATATTTCAAGAACAGAACGGAACTGGAAAAACGCTTAAATTCTAAACAGGAAAAAGCAAAGGAAAGATGCTTTTAACCTGGCAATCCTACTCGAGGATCAGATGAGGAACAAATGCGCAGTACAAGATTCAGTTTGTTAATAAGCAGTTATTAGAATACACAAACCATTGCCTTTAAACATCCAAACTTCTTGTTCTTTTGACTCATTTAGCTAAAATATGAATCCGAGTTGCGTTATTGAAAAACCAAATAAAACAACTTGAGCAGCAAAAAACTAAAAGAAAAAATAACAGAGCTGGAAACTTCGGATTGGCAGGGAACAAAGATCAGGAAAAGTCAATCGCCATTATATGTTATATAATATATCAGGAGTTTGGGAAACCCCATTAATCAAAAACCTCTATAGCAAGTCACCATTTTCATAAAAATCAACTAGAAAGACTAGCAAAAATAAGAGCAGGCAATCATCAAATTAACAAGTCAACTAGTAACAGATCCATCTGCAGAATGTTTTCACCGCACACGGTATACGCATCTTTTAGGCCCCCAAATAAGGATAGAAGCTAATCAAGTAAAACATAAAAAACCATGTCATATCCGATGAAGTCTTCAATTACCTTAGGTAATAAGGAAACTCATCAAATGTGACTTTGCTTTCTTTCCCATCCACCACCAGCCTCATAAGCTCTTGCTCAATCTGCTCCGCTGAAATCTCGTCCAGCGGCCAATTCCCACCGACCCATTTGCTCACTGTCTGTCCAGAACTTAAGCCCAGCCCCACCCCAAGTCCAACCCCAACGCTCAAAGCGGACAACAAAACGTGCTTCTGCTCCATTTTATCCAATTCTAAACGACCTCTTCAACCGCTCTTAGAGGATAATATTACAACTGATATCTATATATGTGTGCATATATCACTCATTCCCCAGCATTTTCTGGGTCCAAAGTGAGCAAAACGATATCCAAGATCATCACAGAAGGTTTCTTCGGCTACAAACTAGCCTGAGAATATTCAAAAAGCTCGAATGATTATTTCCGAGAAAAAGGCTTCGAGAAAGGAACCCAAAGATCCAACAGCTTCCAAGAGAATCAAAGGAAATGGATACTCAAAAGGTCTTGAGTACGTGAATTTACAAGATGCTAGATACTATATTCAAGAAAAAGATACGTCGATGATCATAAGAATGGAGCAAAGATTCAGGCTTGAGAACTTTGGAAAAGAATCCAAGAAAAAAGAAGGGGTTGGTGGAAGAATTTTGGACAAAGAAGAAAACGTCCGAAGACAACGTTGGTGTAAGGTTCTGGACAGGTAAAATGACTCGCTTCCTGTATGCGGTCAGGCCCTCCTCCACTATTTATAGCATGCCATGCTAATGGACGTTAAAAGCCATCACCCAGCATCTTAGAAAACTTGTATCAATTTTAATTGAGTTTTGCTGCAAGAAAATTCGTGTGTTAATCTGCGTATTAATATTATTGACTTCTTATTTAAAATTTAAATTTATATTATTTTTATTAAAGTCTAACTTTTTGACCAATCACATTAAATTATATGCATATTAATATACAAAATCGCTTACAATCAAATTTTTTCATTTTATTTACTCTTGTTGGTAAGCTTCTTCAACTCTTTTTCTTCATTTTTTTTTTGTTTTTTTGCCTTTCACTTTGTCCTCTTTTTTTTCCCAATTTTTCTTTTTCTTTTTCAGTCTATTGGACAGGAAGTTGGTAGCCGCCTTTTCTCTGTTTTTCTACGAGTCATTTTCATCATGTATATATGAACTTTATTATGTCTACAGCATTAACTCCTTAAATTCATTGAGGTAATATGGACATAAATTCCATTAATTTAATTATGGGAAGAAATGATTTTTCAGAAAGAAGCAGATGGAGTGGATTGACACTGAATAATGGTGACAGTTACCGAATTGGGTCGTCGACTTTTGACGTCTCCGTGACGTTAAGGAATATTCTATTAATTTCTACACCGTAGGATAGTCCTCCCATTCAAACAGAACCAACTCCCCAATTGATCCCATCCAACGGTGACTATATTTCCTTTCCACACTTTAATTAATTAATTAATTAATATTATCATAGCAACATACTTTCGGTAGTTACCTTTACAGAGCACATGGAGAATTCCAAAGAGGTTTCTTGCTTCTAAACTTATTTATTATCTCATTAATAATACAAATATATTACTTTCTATAATAATCAATCAATCAAGCAGCCACAGCATAAAGAGCAAAAAGACTAAAATGAGGCGGCTAGACATTAATAGTTCTCAAGCAATATAATTTCTTTTTCTTTTTTTTTTTTTTTTTTTTTAAAATCATATTATATATATAAGTATATGTATTTAAGGAAAACTATCGTCATTTATTAATTATAGAAACTTATATCTACGATCAGATATATTTTGGGATGTCTCTATATTAAACATGACATCATAAACTAAACTAGTACATTTAGAGTTCTAACAGTATACTATTTCCTTTTACAACTGGTCTGGTTTTCACTATTGCTTATACTTTTTTTAGAAAAATTTTCAAGAGACAACACTTTCTGTTTAAACAGAGACTCAGCATCATCCTTTATAAAAAGAGATAACTCAACCTCTACATACCAATGTCCGAGAGACTAACTCTTTCTTTTAATTATTAAAAAAAAAACTAAAAAGACAAGTAGTAAGATAGATGAGAAAAAAAGAAGTTAATGTCAAAACAAATCTTAATTAAATACCCTTATATTAAGATAGAAAAATAAACGAAATATATCATTTTATAAACAAAATTTTGCAGAGGTTTCAATTAGCAAGAGCTCAAGCAAACCAAGAAAATGAATATTAATTTCTCCTTGATTTTCTCTCCTTCTTTGTTTTCCTATATATAATTAATATATATATATATATATATATTTATTACTAATTCTTATATTAGTTTAATTTTCTTTGATGCATGGGTAAGTAGTACTGGGGATCTTACATGTAACAATGTGGGATATAGGCAGTACTGCTGGGTCCAAGATAAAGTTTATTAAAGCAGATTATAGCGCTTAATTAGGTCACGATGGTAACTTTTGGACTTGGTTTGCTAAAAAGCAAGCTTCTTAAAAATGTGAGCAGAGAGAGCTCTTATCAAAAGGCCGTCGTATATAAGACGACCGTCCTAAGATATATTATATATATATAATAATATTATTAGTTACAGTCGTAAAATGTGTAAATATTGTAAAAGACCGGTTGTACATTTCTATTGAAAAAAAGTATATAAATATGAAATTTACGGGAAATAGTTATTTTTTAAATAATAGACTTTATTTTTTAAAAATAAAGCGTGCAGCGCTTGCACTCTATAATTATATGAAAACCCTCTTGTAAGCACAATTTGTCTACTAATTCGTGTACCAATATTGATAAATAAAGCATATGTTTAATAAAACGATGTGAATTGAAAATAAAAATAATTTTTATGAGATAAAAATATTTTTTTTAAATAAAAAATGTCATCGGTATACCATTTAGTGTACGAAATGTGCTTATATCTAACAAAAGTCATAACTATATTCAACATTGCTGTAAATAAAATGCGAGAAAAATAATAAGATTCCTAGGGCGGCATGCACCGGCGGATGATCATCCGTGTCCTAGAGGCCCTTTTCCACCTCAGCATCACATGCTTTGGTTCAAAATTTCTTTTCAAACAATTTGATTTGTGGACTACACGCAATGCCACTATGCTTTTTCCTTACTCTCACAAATCAAAAGCTTTTGTTTTTAGGTATAATTATATTTTATTTTAAGAGATCGAAAACATGATACTGAGGGTGGTCCTAGTCAATAACGAAATAATGTTCTTTAAATGTCTGATTAGAAAGCAAACTTTATTGTGTTTTGATGTTTTATGAACTATTCACTGCTTTAATACGTATTGGCCAGAAAGCACATTCCTTTAACTCCTCTCACGGCAAGTCAGCAGCCACGCGAAGAATTATCATTTTCACCCCTACGCCTCTCTCTCTCTCTCTCAGAAAAACATGAGAAACAAAGGCATATGCATTATGCAGTGCTCATGCACGCATTTTCAGGACACAAAAAACATGACATGCAGGCGGCCCTTGCACGCAGAATCTTCGTTCATGCATAACTTGGACCTAGCTAGCTAGCCCGGCGACTTGATTCAAAGCTGGAAAATCTGTGCTGAATATTATGTATTTCCAACGATCACACTGCACATGCATATTAATTTTGAAGTGCAAATTAAGAATGAAAGGTTTGGTAGCACTTGAGGGTACAAAATATCAAAGGTTTAGTAGTACTTATAGAGGCTACCTAGCGAGGGTACTACTGCATGCATTCGAAATAAATTAATTTGTCCGGAGATAAAAGACTCAAGACTTAAGATCATCGTACTACTTGTTTATGATCTTGATCTCTATATATAATAGTTTCTTTCCCCAGCCAAGCCATGCAACATTATATTAATGTTGATCATTAATATTAATATTAATGGTCTAGAAAAGTGATGATTATTATATATATATATATATATATATATATATATATATTTTAATATCGGGAAAGTACTCCTTCAAGGCAAGTCATTCGAACCCATCCTTATAGAATAAATTCTGGTCCCGTACACTGTATTTTCAGAAGTTTCTCTATATAAAACTGATTAAATTGTTGGCTTTTCATCATGGAGTGTGGCTCCTAAAAAATTGTTTGCACCCATGAGTTATTGAACCTTTTGAGGCCTTAAAGAAAGTAATACTCTAAGACTAAAACATTCACCACTTGGATTAACCCCCGGAGAAAAGTGATCAATATTATTCAGTAAAGTAATTAATTAGAAGGTAGGTAGTAGGAGGTGCTAAGAACGCATGCTTAAATCATTACAAGAAAACTGCTTATTTACGACCAGTTAATTTCAGTAAAATGATTATTTTCAATTAAAATTAATTGTAAATAGCCTTTTAATTATAATAAATTGATCACAAAAATCTAATTTTCTTGTAATGAATCGGCGCGCGCAAGTAGTGTAAGTGATAATATTGCACTACTACTGATGATCGAGCATCAGAAAAGTTTTCCGAGTGTGATTTATTTGTCTTCATTGTGGTGCATGGAGCTTTACTGACAAGCTAAGTAACCACTTTGCTGGCCAACCAAAAAGTGACGAAAAGAAATAAAGTTTCACGCTCCTTAAATTATATTGCTAGCCGACGCCCCCATCTCTCTTTGACTACTTATAATTTCCCTCCCAAAGTGTCCTAACCAGCTACCTACAATTTTTTAACAAGTGGACTCAGATTTTCCACCAATTCCCCCTCAATTATTTAAATATTTCTTCTATCTTTCTGTCTCACAATTATGGACCACTACAAGTCCTCCATATTCCAGGCTTTATGACAACGTACGTATTGATCTAGTTTTTATTACAGATGAAATCAGAAAAAAATACAAATAAAAACAAATCGTCACAAAATAAAAAATAACAGTCCCGATCGAACCTAGCTAATGTTTGATTGGATGTTCCGACGTTTGAATCTTTTATCAAGAAAGATTTCAGTCACTAAAACAACTTTCTAACGTAACTAAAGTTACAATATTTGAACATGCACGCATGCTTCACCTTATATATATCATGTTCGTGCTTTTATGAATGTATGCAAATCTAAATTGATATGGGATATTGATCAAGTCCAGGTTTTACGTTGATTGTGCTAAGTACACTACATCCTTATTTACTAGTACTTAGGCCTTATGACATGTACAACTCCCTTATGATCTTGACTTCACCCACGAATAAGGATTTGGATTATTGGTCCACTACTTTCATGCACTAATTAGTTGCTTGTGGAGCATCATGATCACCTAATCTCCTCGATCGATCGTGTATGTATGATTTATTTTAATTAATATATTTTTTATTACTTAAAAAAATCTAAGACAGTAGTAGTACTGTATATATATATATATATATATATATTAAGAATTAATAAAAAGACATTTATGTTTTGCAGGTATATATACTACTAAAGAAGGAGAAACCTTATATTTTAGATCATGAGGTCGAACCCAGCTCCGACCAACAAGCTGATGATTTCAAGTACTACTAGGCCTGATCATCAAATTTGCATTTTAGATATGGAAACCACCTAAAGTCAAAATCATGTAAAATGCATGGAAGCTAGCCACCAAAACTCAATACCATAATGCATGTGAAAGTTGAAACACAGAAAATTGAAAAGAAAAGGAAAGAAAAAGCAAATTATATATCAATAAAGGATGTCTGTATGCAAATAGCTATTATTGTTGCATGTTCTTATTTTCGACCAATGAGGCAAAAGGGTCATTGGTTAACTTTTTGGAATATATGTGGTGGATGTAGACTCGCTCACGATTCTGCAAAGTGTGTGCACAACTTTACAGCTTTAATAATAATACTAAAAAGGAATATTAATGGCAAAGAAAATAAAATTATATTATAAGTGGTTCGATCTCGATCAGTTCATTTTAATTTACCTTTAATTTGTACGTGATAGATGTTCCCTTTTTGGCTGAGTCCCCCACCCTCATGAGTATTACTTTGTATTGTATAAGCAAACAAATGAAAACCAGAGCCCCACCCATTCATATAAATGCTGAAAGAACTAATAAACCCTAATTAATTGGTTTGATCAGCTACCTAAAATCCAGAAGATCGATCGAGATCACCAACGGCGCCCAGTAATTTGGCCGTCAGGACGTTGGCCCAGCTAGGAATTGCCGACCGCTTTTTGTTGATTGTGGTGCTAAGTGACACATATAAAGCAGAGGCACCCGTTAAGTAGGTCAAAGTTGGGGCAAACAACAACATGACAACGACATCACTTTAGAGCAAAAAAACAAGCCTCTAATTCCATCCCTTAAAAGTTGTAAAGCTCGCTCCGTAATTTCATTGTGCTACCTGGCCATTTAATTAACACCCACCTTCCGATCCTTATAAGAACTCTCTCTATTGCATGAACTCAAAGAAACATTATGCAACCCATAATTTTCTTCTTTTACTGCTCTATATATATATTATAATATAAATAGTCTGTCTGTGCGTGCACATGTGAATGCATTGTCAATGTCTGTGCGTATGCTTGTGCATGTGCATGCATTGCGCTCCAAAAATTAGTGTACCCCACAAATTAATGCTGTAGCAGACGAGCAGTTTAGCCAAAATAATGCAAGAGAAGTACTAGTACTGTCATAATCAAGGTAACTAAGAGGGTATTACGATAGTTCTTGCTTGCCATATATGATAGGTATTAGGTAGCCCTAAACGAGAAGAAAGTATGATCTCTTCATGAATTTCTTGATCACTCGACGTTCATGACACACAGTAGTACTGCACATTAATATATGTTATAATTGGATTATCATTCTCCAACTCAGATCTGATGTATTTTATAATAATATAATGTAGTTTTGCATGATTTCCCATTCATCATCATGTATTTAGTGCTCCAGTTGTCAATTACATCAGTTGTCAATTACATATATATATATATATATATATAATTGGTTAGGTTCTCCTAGTTTCTTTTGTCATTTTCTGAAGGATGTAAATTATATTTTTTTCTTCCAAATAAGGCCGGAAATTTTGGTGGGGTAGCCATGCATGCTGTTCCAGCTGATCAAAGAAATGGCTAGCAATGATTCTCGAAAGCATAACCGGCCAATAAAGAAAAATATATTTGCAAGTTGATTTGCAGGCATTTCTGCATTCTTTTGGCCATGGTAAAAAGTATCGAACTGATCATCTTCGTGAGGAATTCATGTGAATTTAATTCCTATTATATTGATCTCATTTTGATCAATTGACTTTAAATATTGTGATAGCTCCATATAATAAGATTGAAAGTAGGAGTATATGAGATCTCACATTATTTAAAAATGAAAAGTTCTTATTCTTTATAAGATTCTAATAGAGCTCTAATTATATCACACTACAAGAAAAACAGATTTTTGTAACCAATTTATTATAACGAAAATGGTATCTGCAATCAAAATTAGTTATAAATACTATTTTCATTGCAATAAATTGATCATAAAAATCCATTTTTCTTGTAGTGTTTTTTTAAAGTATAGATCATGTAGATTGAACCTTTCATGACGTTATAAGTATAGTATTACTATGTACTTCTTTTCAATCATATTTTATGTATGTGTATATATATAGTTTAATTTGTGACAATTAAATCGCACCAACTTGAGCTAGGCCTGTACGTCATGATGTGTGACAAATCATGGAAAAAAAATGCTATATATGCTTCTTAGATATGCTCAAATAATGCCTGTGGAATGATTGACAGAATGGATCGACGAGATTTGTGGTTTGAGCACATTCTTCATAACAGGGCTCTTACTGTACTTTTTTGTATTTATTTGATAAGGAAGTGGTTGATACTACAATGCTGTCATGCATGCGCATTTATTAAGACACCACACACATGAATATATATATATATATATATATATAGAGAGAGAGAGAGAGAGAGAGAGAGAGTACTACTTCATATAAATTAATATTGGGTTAATTAGTGGAGAAATAAATTTTGAACAAATATATCTAGATCTCTAATTAGTAATTACCATACAGGATCTATACCCAAACTAAGATATATATTACAAAAAAAACAGGTTTTTGCGATCAATTAATAGTAACGAAAAGAATATTAACAACCAAAATGATATATATATATAAGATATATATCTTTAATTACAAGCTGTGCATTAATAAAATAGTTGTAGCAACTTATAAATTAAATTAACACCTATACATTAATTAATTAAGGAGAGTGCACATAATATTTTTAATCTTATATATGCTAACTACTTATAATTTTTATCTGATTGTGATCATGTACTAACATAGATGAATGTTTGTGGGATTGTGATCATGTACTAATATTTTTAATCTTATATGGGCTAACTACTTAAGAAGAGAGTACACGTAATATTTTTAATCTTATATGTCCTAACGGCTAACTATTTACAACCTGACGAACCACAACAAGTCATATCAGTTTGTAAAATTTATTTTGTAAAATTTTTTTGTGACTATAATATTTTTCATAAACTAACTAGATGAATGTCTGCCTTAAGAATTTAGAACAAGATTAGGATTCTTCATAATTTTCTAATTAAAAAACTTTATAATTTAAAAAAAAAAAACAGAGATATATATATAATATATGCATCTCATTGTAATTAATATTAGAATTTATATTATTCACACAGCATCTAATGCATATTGTACATGAGATTTACCTATGATATTCTTCTCAATAATGATAAATAGTTGTAGATTAGTTAATTAATCTACAACTATTTTACCATTTTATTTAAACTAAAGCATAGTTATGTAAAATTAAAATTATATTTTAATAAAGTGTCACAATTACATTGATTGATATAAAGTGAATTATAAAATAATTATAAAAGAATGGTAAGGAACCCAAATTTAAAACCATATACATGATGAAAAAGAAAAGGCAGGCATGCATATTAGTTATTATTTTTTTTGTGTGGTGTGAGAAACGTAGGTAGGCAGAATGATGTGGGCCACATGCATATGTAGAACTCTCAAGCACAGAGCTTAATTCAGAAGTAGCTAGCTAGGGTGGTCCAACTTGAGCTGCGGCTCTAGACCTAACCCAATGTTTGGTTTCTTGGGCTAGCAGAAGCCAGTTTGGGACCCCATTAATGTCGGGTAGGCAACAGCAAAAGTTTTTGTTTTGTTTTTTTGTTTTTGTTTGTATGTTTCCGATTAAATGTCTCCCAATCAAATATGTACATTTAACCCAACATAAAAAATCTCGAACCTTCCCCATAATTTGCTTTCTAATCAATCAATTTGCATTTATATATGAAATATTGAAATAAGTGGTTTTAGAGAGGTGTTTAAAATTCTTGCAGTAATTTATGATTCTAATTAATAATTATATATCTTCCATTTCATGACATGCCATTTCTTTCATTAACCTTTTTCCCTTTTCTATATCAGTACTGGACCCCATCTCTGTCTCTCACTCCATAAAGAAACAATATACAAAAAGCAAAAGCAAAAGAAGAAGAAGAAGAAGAAGAAGAATCAATCCATGGTATGTTCTGTTCTGATACCTTGCTCATATATGTTTTAATATAACGATCATGATCTTTTCTTTTCCTTATTCCCCCTCTCTCTCTTTTATCTTCACAAATTCTTGCAACATTTATGCATGGAGGAGCCATAATGGCAAACATCGAGCCCAACAGCTCACCAGTTGGGTTGACATTAATTAACCAAAAATATTTTAGTCATAAAAAAAATTTCATAAAAATAAATATACAAATTGGCATAAATTAATGTAATACGTCAGATTGTAATCTAACGTAACATATAAAATTATTTCAATAATTTATAAAATTTCTTTTTAGCTGTAATATTTATGTTAAATAATTGGGAGTATGCATGTTCCATCCCAAGCTTGGGCTACAACGATTGGGACATAAACATATTATACAGTACCATTACTAAATTGGGCCAGCGTGCTTAAGGCCATACTAGCTTTCCTTGATTGAGTTGGAGGGGTATTTCAGCTCATTATTTTGATAGCGTAAGTAATATTCTGCATATCTATGAAAGTCTTACAAAAATTAAAGTAGCTAGTAGTGATCCATTAGAATGTACTCAAGAAAGAACAAAATGATGAAAACGAAATCGGGCGTTACAGCTAGCACCGATCAATATCGATATTGTGAGTTTATTTTTTTTAGAGTTTGTTCTTTTCGGCTTGGGTCTCTTTAATTAATTAGTGTTTTAATTTGGACTGGATCGATATTTTATGTTCTTGCACCACCTAGCTAGCTGAAACTAGTCGATGGGAACCCAACCCATGATATTTTCCATGATGCATGGAGAGAGGCCAAGCTTACTGTTTATATCACTAATAATACACTCTTTTGTCAAATTGGAAGATGCTGCATGCATGGTGAACAAAAGATATTGGACCTGCATTCAGTATATGGCTGGATGATCGATCTGATTAACCACCTGCATGCATGTATATATTGAGATCTCATCTTCCTTATAATTGTCATTCCCAAGAGCAAAAGGAGAGAAATTAGCGTTTGGAAATTAACGTACATGTGCCTTCTATAGGAGATCACCACGTTAATTATATAATCACCGAGATGCATGGTTATTTATTTTGACGGCTTTCCAACTATGATCAGTGACGCACGTACGTACAGGTACAGATCAGTTAATTTGTAATTCATCAGAATGATATCGATATCATTCGTACGTTCAAGGACGACATTAATGGAAAAGTTCTAGCCATATATATATATATATATATATATAATTAATACATGTCTTGAGGTTGGACATTGTGTGATCTAGAGGTAGTACTGATGCATGTTCTGATCTTGTGGTAAATTATGCATGCATGTTTCTATGTCGGAAACAACAAAAAGAGACGAGAGAAAAATCTATAATTAATTTCTAGTACATTCTGATGATCAGGAGGGGGGGAAAAATCTCTTATTTCAATTTGAGCATTTTCCTCGGAGACTTTTAAGTGGTTTCCCTAAAAGGAAAATATAGGTCTGATTCGGCCTCTTACTGTTGGATATTTTAGAAGAAATATTTGTGGTTGGGTATTCACCATATATAATTAAACTCAGTATCGTCCTGCATGCATGTACATATAGGGCTGATTTGGAGATTAAAATGTGTTCTGAAAACATTTCACTATTATTTATTATTTTATTATTACTTTTAATTTATTTTTTACTAATTTGCATTACTATTTAATATTTGATCATTATTTTTTTATTTTTTTCATTTCTATTTACGAAATATTTAAATTTATTTCACTGTCCAAACGCAACCTAATCTCCTACTCCGACCTTGATCTGGCTGCATATGGGACAACTCTCATTGTCTCTTTTTCTCTCTAGATCATATCTTTATGCAAGCAGTACTTTCTAGTCGGCCGGGTAGCTAGTAGGATTACTCTCGTGCATTGATTTCAATAAATTTTTTAATCATAAAAAATTTAGCTAGAAATTTTTTAATCATTGGCAATGGTCTAGAGTCTAAAATAGAACTCAAATATAATATTTTGGCTATAATATAGACTTTTAGTTAAATTAATCTATATTGGACTAGCTATCTCCAAGTCTAAAAAATAATATAATATTATTTATTTTAATAATATTACCAAAACAGTCTACTATAACCAAAACAGTCCCTAATTATCAAAACAGTCCACAAATTAGACAAACAGTCCACTAATATACCCCAAAACAGTCAAAAAATTACCAAAATAATCCACTATTACCAAAACATTCCACAATCCTACAAAAACATTCTAGTGGAACGCTCGATACTCGCTCGACACTAAACTCGAGCGAACTCAAACAGAATTTGTCGCTCGACCTTCACTCGACATTAC
This sequence comes from Carya cathayensis, assembly GCA_011037825.1. Taxonomy (NCBI): domain Eukaryota; kingdom Viridiplantae; phylum Streptophyta; class Magnoliopsida; order Fagales; family Juglandaceae; genus Carya; species Carya cathayensis. Next base: position 1,767,137 of record QGSO01000231.1, on the reverse strand, counting down.
GCTCAAGCCAATGTTCCAGATCACTTAAAAATTAAATTTATTCATGAATTGATTTGGAAAGAGAAATTTCAAAAACATGTGAGGGTGGACATGTCAAGGTGCCAACTCCAAATAAATAAATAAAAAGCAAGAACCAGGCTTGAGAGAAACACAAAATTTTTCAACAATGTAGAGCATGAAACATGTGGGGATTTCAAGATTGGCAGACAGGAAACAACGGAAACATTAAACTCTCTCTCACAAGGTTATGTGGACAAAAGGCACTCGTGGGGTCATTTGCATATATCCAAGAGAGGGAGAAGTTTGGGCTCAATATAGAAATTGGTCCTCCTCAGGAATGAGCATACACCAGATGACTTGATACACAAATATGACATGGTGGAAGTGATTGATGACTTTAATGTGGAACAAGGTGTGTCTGTTGATGACTTTAATGACAAATGAGATTGTAGTGGCAGTAATGACAAAATACACCAAACTTTGAATGATCAATTATCCAAAAAACTTAAGTTAATTAAAAGTAGTGAATGTCATAGTTTAGTTTATACTATGAGAAAATTGTAGGCATTTGTGTTGTTAAGCTAGCTCAAATGGTCGATTGAATTTCAGTTTAAGGTTATAGCTGGTGCTGATAGGCTGTGTGTTTTCATGTTGGGCAGATGTTTTACTTGAAAAGGGAGAGATTAAAGCTGGAGAAATTTGGGACATATACAATAGGGCTCCACTTCCGAAAGCAAGAAAAGAAAATTTTTTCAATAAGTTTCATGATTGGCTATAACTATCCAAGGAATAACAGAGTAGAAAAGCTCAAAACTAAGAACATATTAGTATAGATACAACTACTTGTAGTCTTAAAATAATGCTTCACAAAACCGAATCCAAAATCATAAAATATAGCTTCTTGAACAATGAACTAGAGGAAGCTGAAGCATTTGTTCAATGCCCCTAAAAAATACGCAGCCCATCAATAGGAAAAAAAAAATCAAGCATGCTCCAAGACTGAATGAAGCTTTGGAACCCAAGAATATTCCAAAACAGAGAAAAAAATGCAATACTATTTCAGAGAATCAATACATAGATAGAGCATGTGGAGACCATACCATTTCAGAGAAAAAATTGCAATACACCACAAATGTATACCATTTCATCGTCAAGAACAAAAAAAAAACTATAAAAAAAGGGATCGCATTTGCTTAAAGAGGAGAAAAAATCAAAATATGTTTGGAGAAGGGGGATGCATAACGACGGCTTCAATAGAGAAGAGGGAGAGAAAAGTGAGGAAGAGAGACTTACCTTGCTGAGCACGGGGACGACGGCAACCACTGGAGAGATTTGGGGTTGCTAGTTGAAGGACGGCGATGGGTTGAAGAAGACCCAGGCTTCGGGAGAGAAAGAAAAAAAAAAGAAGAAAAGAAAGAGAGGTGATCCACAACGAAAAATCGAGGGAAATGACAGGGGCAAGTGGTAGAAAACAAATAAAAAATTCTTTGATCTTTATACAGGGTCTCGCCATGTCTAGCGAGGTCTTTAAATTTACTATATTACTTATGTCAAACTTTCTATTTATGGCTAGGCCATTGCAAATAAATTTCTATAGAATTGTAGTCATTTTGAACTAGTATTGGCAATGGCAATGCTCTTAGCTGCAATTAATATATATTGTAGAACCTTAATTTGTTCGGTTAAATTAATATTTTTCTTTATTAGTAGTTTACGGAACAATATTCTGAGAGCGAGATTTCGATCGCAGTACTCGTGGCTAGCTAGCTAGCATACCCCACGTACATAAATTAAGAAAAAGAAGTCACAGCTAGCTAGCTAGCTAGGGTCACCGGCGTCGGGGATCAGATAATTTTCTGTATACATTTATTGATAAATTAATGTCACATGATGATCTGCATCTTGTAGTGGAGGAGGATCATCGAGGGTCGACTGCTCGTGTCACAATTTGCAATACATCATGCATATCATCTTCGAATTTTCTTTTATTAAACAAACAATGCGTACATATTTGACTTGTTGGTCATGCATGATGTGGTTACATCAACATGTTTAATTATTGTCATTTGACAAATCTTCGAAATTGACGGTGCAAGCTGCTGATGATCATCATGATACCTGCATTTCTAATGAACGAAGAACATATGTACGGATTATATCAAATTAAATAAATTAAGCATTTATTTATTTTATCATTAGACGTTATCGATCGATCGAGATTAATTATCCTCTATGAATATATTATATATATATATATATATATATATATATATATTCGCTTCTTAGTACACGTATCTGGCAGACCACATAATTCATGATACGTTTCTACTTTCTAGGACGTTGAATTTGAATTATTAATTTAAAGGAATAAATTAACTTAATTTAATTTCAGTTTAATTGGTTGACATGATAAATATTTCTTTTAGCTAGCTAGGTATGTTGCGAACAACTGTAATCTATTGGGACATAGTATAAATTCAATTAAATAAAATGTTGATGTTTAATTATTTGTGCTAATTAAGGGTTTTCTTAATCCTATAATTAAAGTCTAAAACTTAAAACTAATTGTCTTGATATCTGACGTTCCATGTATTACGGCAGATTACAAGATATTGGTTCAACCAAGTCACTGAACTATTTTAGGTTTATGTATAAAAATGGTGCAGCCGAAGGCAGCCCTTGTTGCTGCTAATCTATTCAGCCTAGCTGTTATATATCTTGATATATATCAAAGGATACGACTCATGAATTTAAGGATGATGGAATAATGACTGACAAATCATGCAAGCCTGTCTTTGCTTAATTTCCTGTTTACCTACCATACCATATTCTCACCCAAAGCATGCATGCAGCTGGAATATTAGATTTAATTTTGCTAGCTAGCTAGTTTGTCTTTTGCACGAACGTCTCAATCCAACCCCAAACAACTAGCCAGGCTTACCAAACATCATGGAATGCTTTTGACGTGCACATGGTCCCTGCGTTAGACTATTATGTATTATATGCTAGCTGCGCGCTAGCTTCTCATGGTCGGAAGGTCGATCTGGGTGCTGCCTGTTGCGCTCATTTTGTTTTCCGAGTCCTTTACATCTTTTTATAAGTTTTAAACCTAAATATATGTATGACCTTCTTCTGAATTCTCTTGCGACTTCATGATCTGCTAGCTGCTGGAGAAGAGTACAAACAGATCAGACTTGTCTCTTTGGTTCTTGAATGCAACTCGATCGGAGTTTCTGCAGCCTGAGCAGCAACAAGTGGTAGTACTGCTTGTGCAAGAAATCAGTTTTCTGATAGCCGAAGCTTTGAGGTTCGGATTCTCAATCTTTGAAATTTAAAATTTAAACTATTGGTTATAACTTGTGCATGCTTGGCTTTGAATATGGCATAATTCTTATTATTCAAAATGCTCGCAGTAAGGGCACTCAAGTGACTTAATTAGCAGTTGATTAATTCTGATCCACTTCAAAAGGTGTTCAAGATGAGAAGAGATATTATGACAATAATGCTTGCATTTACACAAATCTGATATTAATGTAGTCACAACCCCCAAAACCTTTCCATCTTTTGTTATGATTTAATTAGATCAGTGCTTTCTGCATTTCTTATTTAGAGTGATTAAAAGACAGATGGATTATGATGGAGTCATCGTACTGTGAGATGGATATTTTTGCGATGAACTCATCGTGTGTGGAGCAACTCTCGTTATCATAATTCCTAGTGGCCGCTAGCTAGTGCGTGTCTCTGATCTATCTCTTTTCCCTCTTTTTGTTATTATAATTCCTTTACTGAGCAACTTTTATTTAAATAATTATATATATATATATATATTACTCTTTTTAATTAACATATTGTAGTTCCTTTCTCAAACGACTTTTTTCTTTTGTTATCTTTTTATTGCTATTTTTTGTTACTTTTAAGTTTTATCTTTGCCTTTTAAATCATTTTTATTAACTAAGAAGATTAATATGGTTTTCTTTTTTCTTTTTTCATTTTTCAATGGAGTGACTGACATGTCGAAAAGGTTCATACCATCACCTTTTAATTAATTGACAAATGGAATTTAGGTCACTAGTCAATTTTCGTTAGGAAAACTAATAATAACCAGACAGAATGTACTAAATTACGAGTTTCTTAAAATCTTAAATTTTAATGTATGAAAAGTGAAAAAAACATGGGTTTATTTTGAAAGTTTAAAAGTTACTCAGACTGATTATGCAATTATCCCTGATTATATATACCTAGTTTCTTCCTTGGGAATGATTTTATTCAAAGTACTAGTCACTCATTCAAAGTATTCACTCACTGTTTTTAACCCCCAGTAATTGTGGATTCTTTCAGTTACCGTGCTTTTGCATCAATGGAAAACGAGATACATCTTGGTATTGCTCAACAGGATTCCCCTGAAGTTCCATCTCTCATCAAGTATATATCATCAAATGAAGTGGCTGGCTTTGATGACATTAAGTTGGCTAACTTCATCAACGATCATTGTCAGCCAAGCGAATCTCAATCTCTCAGTCCATCACCTACTGTAAGCGTCTGTGAAAAACAGGGCAATGAAACTGAACCCATCTGCCATCATCAAAGGGGTCGTTCTATTTCTATCAGCATGCCTCCATCTCCAGTTGGAGTAAACTTACAGAAAACCAGAAGAGTTCTCTTCAGTGGTGAAACCATTTTTAAGGATGGGATTGCAGATTCTTCTTGTGTATCCAAGACTGCTGGCAGCAGTCCACCAAAACAGCTAAAACATCATTCCCAGCCAATGCCAACAAATGCTGCATATGATAAGGACGGACAATTTGCCTATCACCAAAGTATTGAAAGGTTGAAGGACAAGAGATTTGATTCTTTCAAAACATGGTCTGGGAAACTTGAGAGGCAGATCACATTACTGCGTGGAAAGCCGACACCGGAAGCTAGACCCGAGGAGGACACAGGGCGGAGTAGAGAAGTCGAAAGAAATTTACCTGTGGATCGTTACTTCGATGCCTTGGAAGGGCCAGAACTGGAGACCCTTAAGGTATGTGCTTTCCTTTCCCAACCTTTCGGAGCATTTTAACTAGTTCATAAAGTCGGGCTATCCTCTAATGAATTTTGGTTTTGAAGAGAGCAAGATGTTTGTTTCTAGCTTGGAGATTGCAGGCTCAGGTTTATATGATTAAGGCCTGCAACCTTAACTCCCATACATATCATCAAAATAACTTCTCTAATGTAACAAAGGAATCACGTACTGCTATTGCTAGCATTTGCTAGTGTTCAGTTCCTTCTCTGTTGCCTTGGGACATTGCTAGTGCAAGTCTGAAAGTAACAATGATTATGAGGAAACTTGGTTAGACTGGTATTTTTACCTTTACATATTGATCGTGCTTCTTTCTGATTAATGGACTGTTTTTCTACATAAAGAGTAGTTTAGTAAATCTTAGATGCTACTATAATTGGTTACTTTGCAACCTATATGTTTCACTATCAGATTTGTATATTGATTTTAGATTTTCTTTCAAACTTCTTGTGCTTTGTGCTTCTTCATCATTCATGTGCAGTCTTTGTAACAGGCTTCAGAGGAAATAGTGCTTCCGAATGACCAGACATGGCCATTTCTTCTACGTTATCCCATCTCTTCATTTGGTATCTGTCTTGGAGTTAGCAGCCAAGCAATTATGTGGAAAGCCCTGGCCACTTCTGCCTCCACAAAATTTCTTCACATAAGCTCCGCAGTAAATCTCGTTTTATGGTGCATTTCTATTGCTCTTACTGCCACAGTTGCTTCCCTATACCTTCTGAAAGTGATTCTCTACTTTGAAGCAGTTCGCCGTGAGTACTACCACCCTATCCGAATCAACTTCTTCTTTGCTCCATGGATAGCCCTCTTGTTCTTAGCTCTGGGAGTGCCACCTTCAGTTGCTAACAACCTGCCTCCAGCTCTTTGGTATGTTCTCATGACACCAATTTTCTGTCTTGAGCTTAAGATCTATGGACAGTGGATGTCAGGAGGCCACAGGAGGCTATCAAAGGTGGCCAATCCTTCAAACCATCTCTCTATAGTCGGAAATTTCGTGGGGGCATTACTAGGTGCATCAATGGGGCTAAAAGAAGGGCCTATATTCTTCTTTTCTGTTGGTTTGGCTCACTACTTGGTCCTATTTGTAACTCTCTACCAGAGACTTCCAACAAATGATACTCTACCAAAAGAGCTCCATCCAGTGTTCTTTCTGTTTGTAGCAGCACCAAGCGTTGCTTCAATGGCATGGGCAAAGATTCAAGGCACCTTTGATTATGGTGCACGGATTATTTACTTCATCGCCCTGTTCCTATATTTGTCACTGGTTAGTATCCCTCTCCTCTAACCAAATGATCATAAATCTTTACTTCAAGTCTCCGCTTAGAAAGCATAGACACTAAATGATTTTTCTGCCCTTTTGCAGGGAGTTCGGCTTAATTTTTTTCGAGGGTTCAAGTATGAGATGACTTGCATTTCTCCCTTGAGAAAGTATACATTGTTAATCCATTTTCAGCTTTGATTAGATTTTCTGACGTTCCTTTTTCATTTGGTTCCATGTATAGGTTCTCATTGGCATGGTGGGCCTACACTTTCCCAATGACTGGTGCTGCCATTGCAACTATCGGGTACTCAAATGAAGTACCAAGTGTAGTAACCCAAGTTCTGTCTGTCATACTATCTGCCTCTGCTACCCTTACAGTTACAGGTCTGCTTATAACAACCATCTTGCATGCCTTCGTTCTCCGAGACCTTTTCCCTAATGACATTGCTATTGCCATCAGTGACAAGAAACCAAAACCGTTGGGGAAGTGGTTCCATTTAAGAAATGGCAGCTCAGATTCTAGAGATATAGAAAATTTCTTAAAATTTGCAGGCTCGGATGGCAGAAACGATTTAGAAGCCTCTCAAAAAATTCCAAGCTCTTAATTTTGTAGATAGGCCAAAGGTTTTAGCTTCTATTTATAATTAGGCCCATGTTCCATGGCCTTAAGAGTTTGATGACATCGTTAAATGTCTTTCGAGACGCACACACGGGAGGAACAAAATTTAGGGTGATCGAATGGACAGGTCCAATGAACATGTGTACAGAGTGAATGGATGATCTAGTACTAAATAAGCGGTGCCAAGTGATGCAAAAACAGTAGCTGAGTTATTGTAAATTGTAAGATGGGTACTGGGTGAAAACTAATATTTTTGTTTTTTCGTCTAAAATGTTCAGTAATATATAGCGGAGCTAAAAAACCATAGCTTTGAATATCCTCATATACTGGTCACACACTTCATTCTAAACCCTGCTGGAGTACTAGGAACTAACGGCCAATTATATATATGTGATTCCTGTTTTAGAAAAAGTTTGGTCGTTTAGGGCCAGTACAGACTTACACATGACTTCATTCTACATGGTTTCATGGGTGGATTCCACATTGTACTCTAGTCATTAAGCCTTTTAATTAATATAAGATTTCCGCTAAATGCAACTTTCGTTTTAATGGTTTGGATTTAGAGATGAGATGACTTTAAAAAAAAAGATAAAATTTGAATAAAATATTATTAGACTATTATTATTGTTTTGAAATTTTAAAAAGTTGAATTTGTTATTATATTTTGTGTGTGAATTTAAAAAAATTGTAATGATGAGATGAGATGAAATGAAACGCTTTCTAAATTCAAATAGGATGTTGATCAACATAAATTAGGATTATTCTGGTGGTTAGTTGATCAATATAAATTAGGACTTAAACACAGAGTTTACTCATAAAAATTGAAAACTGGTTTTGAAATCCATAGGCTGGGTTAAAATAGGTATAGAAATCCAAGATTTTGAGAATTTTGTCCCAAAAGCCAAAATTTCCATTATTGCGTAAAAACGAAATATATAATAAAATAAGTATCTTGTCAGAAGTTGGGCGCAAGTCAGAACATGACTCATCCCTAAAAGTGACAACGCGTAAACTTATCATAAAAGAAAATTAAAAAAATTTAAATCAACGATTCAAAGGATGAAACGGCTTATTTCGAGACCGAAACAGGGACCATCAGGCATAGTTAAGGGACCACGATCAGCGTGCCAATAAGAGATTTTTAAATTTGGATCATAGCAGTTCTAATACCTGTAGATAAATTATGACTAAAATACTAATACTGCATAGTATTTCGCGTAACTTTCACCTTTACCTGCCATATTTATGCCGATTAGCCTTCTTGAAGTAATCCAGCACCATCGATATGGAATTTGCCAGCTTAATTATACAGCATCGTCAAACACTAATGCCCCTGCATAAAAAAAATTAGCATAAATATGTCTAGTATAAAAGTTGCCATTCCATTACGTCATTCAGTCAGTATTTATATATGTCTAGCTGGCTATATATATGCATGCATGCTGAATTTCATATCCTCAAAACTAGCAAAAGCCAAGCAATTTAATTCGATATGGAGTACCCGGCTGGCCTGTCGTAGTGCTTTGAATAATATTATATATATAGGTACGTGCAACAATTAATAGGCATGAACAGAATTTAAAGACTTGAAGTTGTATGTACCATTCAATTCAGTAATAGATATTGTCGTTGAAGTACTGGATATAGAACGGTCATACGTACCCAAATTAATACATGCTTCCGACATGCTCATCGGAATGTGACAAGGTTTTGGCCGCCTAGCTAGCTGGTCTCTTTGGGTCAATGTCATGTCTACAAGTTGTAAGAATCAAGTCCCTTCTCAATGCGCAATATATAATTATTTGTCTCTCGTTACGGAACTTACTTGATGATCACTATCTTCATCATAATCAGCTCATTAATGTATTTAATTAATTTCTTCCGAAACTAATCTATCATGTGTGAATTGCAAAAATTAGATTTATCTAAATAAAATTAATTAGGACATAGCATCGTGATGAGTTGATGGTGACTGAGATCCTTAATTAATGGTACCTACATTTATAGCACATATATAGTTATAATTCTTTTATTTATTTTTGTGTCTCAAATTAATCATGTTATCCTATACCATAATTATCTATGGTCCTCTCTATGGGTACTATAAAAAAACTGTTTAATTGTTGTTAAAATGAGTTTATTCTCGTCACAAATAGTCATTTTTATCGTAAATAATTTATCATAAATACTCATTTTTCGTATAATAGTAGTGGAATAGTTAGCAACTTAGCATGCTTCCCCGCCATATGTATTAATAAGAGAACCAATTGAATTAGATTCTTCATTTTTTTTTTTGGGCACTAAAGTCAATTCATTATAAATGACAAGCTTTATATATGATCTGTTTGTATTTTTCTGTTTAACTTCATTTTCCTCTTTTTGGGACCAACTTCTCCTAAGCAAACACTTTATATGTATAAATATATATATATATATATATATACACACACACAATTAAAAGATACAAAAGTCAAAATAATTGAAGGCTCTAACATTCATCTTAAAATAGCTAATATAACATAAGAAAAAAAAAAAGGGATATGGAGGAAGTGACTTGGCTCTCACCCATTGTCCACGAGAGGAAGTCACTTGAATCGATTTTTTTGCAATCTGAAAATCGGACTATGACACTACAACTAAAAGTCGCAGTAGATTGTGTTTTACTGCACTATGTTAACTTGGCCTGGTCGACAGAAACTTCCACTTCCTCTTACATGTTCATGATCTTTGATTAGGAGAAGCGGTAAGATAAAAAAAAAATAGCATCCGATAAATGATTCGATATGCCGGCAGCCAATAGTAAGTGGCTGTGAAGGCACATTGGGATCAAGCGCCATTGCTAGTGAGAAGAAGTTAGTTGGATCTACAAGATCCATGGCCGCTAATCCCATTTCTACAGTGTGTGGCATGGTGGCAGAAAGCGCACCATGAAGTAGTGGCGCGTGGACTCAAATATTTCATAGTAAATAATCGAGCATTAGCTAGCTAGGTGTCATGATTTGGTTTCGTTAAGTACTATTAATATAGAGACTAATTTGTATTGATTCGATGCACTCAAATATTTGATCAAAGTTGATGGCCGGGGCCAAATACCATTTCAAGAAAAGCAACACAGCTACGCGCCTTCATATATATATATATGTATATATATAATAGTTTATAACTCTTAATAATTTGGTTCATTCATTTCCCACAATTCCCCTGTCAACGTACATTTCGAAGAATTATCCTCCAATTGCAATTTTATGCAATATTGTGCAATGGTGACAAGCACAGAGACGTTATCGCTTGGGCAGAGTCTTGTTTCAAGCTACAATGACTGAAGGATCAATAGCAGCGACAACTAGCTAGCTTGTATATATATATATATATATATATATATATGTGTGTGTGTGTGTGTGTGTGTGAGGTATTATGGTCCCCCGCCCACAAGCTAATTGAGGGTATATATTTTAATTATAGCAATAAGGGAAAACACAAAAATTATATAAAATAAAGCTACTGATCTCAGCTCTCGGTTGAGCTGCTTCCTCCGATCGATGTGAAGCAGAAGATCCAACAGGGAAGACAAATAGAAAGTAGAAAGAAATGCAAAAGCTAGCAATAGTGTTATCAAGCTTTGGCATATCTTATAGCACATTTTGTCCATGTCTCCCCATCCTGCTTCTTCACATGTGACAAACTTCTTAGGCAGGTTTGGGGCTCAAGATATCTCATCTCAAACTCAAAATTCTATCTTATCTTTATAACTTTCTCAAATTCCCACACAAAATATAATAAACAATTCAACTTTTTCAAATCCCAATACAACTTTTTCAAATTCCAATACAATAATACTAAAAATAATATTTTAAACTCTCATCTCAAACTTAAAATTTTCATCTCTACTCCTAAACCTCCCCTTAATCTTAGCCTTTTCTCTTTCCCAGTTCCACTGGCTACAATTGGGCCAGCGCGCTAAACTCGAATTTATAAGGTTCCATGGCCATGACTTGCAATGGATCGATCGAGATTCAAGATCATTACAAGAATATATATATATGCACATAATTTGGAAGACAAAGTACTCCTGTCACGTACATACTCATGCATGGACCACATGCAGGGCTTAGCTAGGGAACTTGAAAGCTCCATGGCTCTTCTTCTTTTTCTTTCTACTTTCTTTTTAAGACGGTGATACCACAATTTTATTGATTACTTTCAATTTTGTGAAAAAAAAAAAGAAGAAGAAAAAAGACCTAGTTTCACAAGTAAACATGGTTCTTGGTTCTAATTAATCAAAACAAAATGGTACTCAAAGTAGTTCTGTATATTTTTATTTTTTTAAAAATATCTACCAACCACATCAGTTTAAATAGCATTTAGAAAGATCCAATACATGACAGATTATGACACTGTGTCAACAATGCAGTAAAATTCTGGGGAGTTTAGGTCTGCACTAGAATTATAGAAAGATGTGCTTTTGGGATGCTGTGGCATGATGCGGCTTGCCTTGCCTTTCTTTTTGGGTATGTCAACATTATCTATAATGGTCTTCGACATCAAATAACGTTGGATCTAATCATCTAAGCATCAAAGGCATTAGTTTAATCATTTATTTGCCTGCACAATGAGTGAAGAATAATTAATGAACAGACATCATGGGTAGGTAGTACAGTATTGCTATATGGATATAGGCAAAACTAGAGCCCATAACAATGATTGCGATGCGAAGATTAGCTTGAGGGATGCTTATAATTGAGGAGCAGGGATCTACCAGACTATTAATTACCTATGTAACTACGTTAACACAAATATACAGGCTGGCTGTCCCTCGCACGTACGGCAAAAAGTAGATACAGCTAGCTCGATTGATGGAATCAAAGATTGTTCCAAGCACAATATATATGTACTTTTCTCTGTAGTCCTTTGCCTCTGTCCCACGTTTCTATACAACAGTTGGTATTCTGTGATGGATAAAGGAAAAGAAAATAAACGAACTTCAACTTTGGAGCGATAGATTAAAAGGAAAAAAAATCGCCTGAAACTTGAAGTGAAAAGAATCAGACGAAGAAGAAGAAGTTGGAAACTGAAATCTAACAACTGTATAATATATGAAAACAGAGTGGAATGCTAGAAAACAGCCCTCCAAACGGTTAGATTTCAGTTAATAATGAAATTAAGCAGTCATTTTGGAAGGTTGTACTTCAACGTTGGATATTACATTATTACCCACCATTATTCAACTCTAATGACATGAGAGTACTTAATTACTCTTAAATTTTCATAAATTTTATAAACGATTGATCTAATGGTTATTAAAAGCTGTCATGTTAGCCGAACAAAATAAATTTTAAATAGTGATATAGTTGAGGTCGGGCATAATTGACTAGTTAATCAACAGAAGCTAGGAATTGATCATATTGAGAAAATATGAAACAATGAGAAAAAAAAAAACTCAGAGAATAGGGTTTATAAGTAAAAGTTGAAAACTGGTTGCTAACAAGCTGGGTACGTTTAAATAGCTAAAGAAACTTGAGATGATGAGAATTTTGCCAGAAAATGCAAAATTAAAAGTATTGCATAAAAATAACATAAGTAATAACTTAAATATCTCACCAAAAATCTGGCTTAAACCAAAATAAGAATGATCCCTAAAAATGACAATGAAACATTATCTAGAAAGGAAAAATAACTCAAACCGACCATTCAGATGAGAAACCAACTAATTTCAGGGTTGAAATGTGACCACCAGACGTAGTTTGATGACCACGACATGCACACTGAAAATAGCTTTCTGAATTGGGTCATGTGCGTGATTCTGATACTCATAACCAAACTTATGGCCAAAATGCTTACATGTGTACATTATTGCCCAAATTTGAGAAATCTTCACCTCTTGCTGCCATATTTACTCTAATCTGCCTTTTTGAGGGAGTCCAGCGCTATCAATGTAGAATCTGTCATATTAGCATTATCAGGCCTAAATCCCCCTGCATCAATACTTGTATTCACTTATTTTTTTGGCCATTAGATGTAAAAAGCAAAACCCTTATACGGACTTCAAAAGATAAAGTAAGTCACTCTTGCTTGAGGCTCATTTTATGTATAAGAATATTAATAATAAAATGAGTCATTCTATTTTCAAGCAAGTATGAAGAACATCTATCACGTTGTTCATGATCACGTGACAATATACAACTTATTAGAAAATTTTAAAATTTAATTAGCGTATAAATTAAATCTTGCTATGTCACTAATGTAGAGGGTATGTCCGTCACAATGACTTGAAAATATAACTTTTACAAATTAATTTAACTGAAAATGATAAGAAGTCAATCTAGAATTATTGTTTATTAATGGTGGGTAGTAATACGAAAACACAGAAATCAACAATAATGGTTTTGAGCAAGGTGGTGAAGTTTATAAATGTATAAAGTATTAATGGAATTAATTCAATTTACAGCAATGGTTAATTATATATTATTTCATAGAATTGCTGCATTTCTTATTTTAAAAAAAAAGTTGTGAAAATTGAAAGTGAGTTTGAATGAGTTGAGTTGAGTTGAAAGTTGAATAAAATATTGTTAAAATATTATTTTTTAATATTATAATTATTTTAAAATTTAAAAAAGTTAAATTGTTTATTGTAGTTTGTGTGAGAATTTAGAAAAGTTACGATGATTAGATGAGATGAAATGTTTTTTATTTGTCCAAACCTAGCCTTAGAGATCAATTGATCCTCATCTTGTGGGTATGAAAGGGTAGCATTTGGTTTGAGTGGCTGCTATATATTCAGAGCTAGTGACACAAACAAGTGTAGTTTTCTTCTAGTCACTTCAATTAGTTGTAGATCTAAGGTGTATGGACTTGAATCTCCCTACGATTTACGCAACCTTACTTCACACATCAGACTTTGAAGATGAACAATTGAATCTTATCTAACTCTCAAAACCTTGGCATTTTTGGATGAAGACAGATGTTTAACACCAACTGATTTCGAGTTTTATTGCATTCGAATGAACATATTCATCTTATAAGAAAGAAAAATAAGGCATCTAAGCATTAAAAGCTAATATAAACATGGTCATTTGCAGACAACACTTGCGAATATAGCATAAGTGGATATATAGCATTTGGTAGATCTATTTTTATAATCAGGTAAAAACTGCACAATAATAATGGAGGCAGATTCTTTGTAGTAGGATGTTTTCCTCCCATGATGAAAAAATACATACAAATTGTAATATGTTAACTTTTCCCTCTATCTATGTCCATAATTCCCATTGTTGACCATTTCCCACTTTACACTATCATCCCAGAAATATAATGGAAAGGGACAAAGAACATGTGGCTGACAATCTCTGGTCACCTTACATTTCCTCTGTTTCCATGTGTATCTTGAATTGCTTCTTTAAAATTTTCCACTTCTTCCCCTTTCTTTCTTTACTTTTCTTGTCTTTAGATCTTTGTTTTGTACAGCACCCGCTGTTCATTTTCCTGAAATTACAAAATATAAAAAGATGTTAATTGGTGCCCAAAATGTTTGCAGGATGATAACCAACATAATAGCAATAACATATTAAGATAGGCGTACCTATGGATCTTTTGCAATGGAGAACTGCCTCATAAATTGAGCTCTCAGAGTCACAAGATCTGCGCCAATCATCGACTGAACAAGCTACACTTATTCTTGGAGATGTTTGGGACGAGTATACGCAGTTCTTCATGGCCTCATGAACTCCTTTATCAACAAATTTAGGCTTAGAATTTGACTTTTTTCCTCTCAATTTTTGAAAGAAAGGCTTCAGAAAATCCAAGTACTTTTGAAAGATGTGCTTTGATAGTCTTCGACACCTTCTATAGGACGTGCAATAAGGATTGTTTTCAGTGGGAACAAGGACTTTTGGTGCATGTGCAGAGGATGGTAGAGCAGGAGTGGAATCCAAGGCCTCATAATATGTATCCATCTTCACCGTGTCGACAAAGAGAGGCGTAAGATAGCCATTGGAGAAAAGCTCGTCTGCATGAAGAAGAGTGAGGGGAGACTATGAAATAGGGAAATCAAACTTGAAGTCTTGAGAGTTTCTGAAAAATCTCTTGGAGGGTGGCATTGTTGGGTCCATCTCGATGAAGGAAGTTTCATCGGATGCGTCAAGTGAGGCTCTGAATGAGTTGTCTAAGCTTTCCAAAGATGGTTTTAGATTTACTAACCAACTGTATGAAAAGCTTTCAATCGAAAGAGGCTGTGAAGCTTCCATGAATGTCACTCAATGTAGGGTATAAGAGACAGAAGAAGAATAAATATATATACTACAAGAGGAAATGCACAAGGATAATAGCATGCAAAGGCCCTCCTACTACTGTACATAGTATTTGATGCATATATATATATATATATACACAAAACACACATTTTGATATCCAATTCTCCAAGGAATTGCTTGTGTGGTTGTCTGCCTTAGAGACAATGAATTTAAATAATTAAAAAAGAGAAGAGAGAATAAACAGAAATGTGTGCCCCATCAAGACCCATAATGTGCTATTCCATCACTAGTTTACCCCACTTTGTTTCCCCCTTTCAATCATTGTTTTTCCTTTGTAACTTCACAAAGATGATGGTCATTGGTTACTCTTTCACAAATATGTTTTATTTCACTATCAATTAGAAGCAACTAAATGAGGAAATGACTCAGGTTCATGCATACTTCATTTTTTTCCTTTTCAATTCCAAGTCGTCGTTAGATATTAAAGTAAGAAGAGAATACTTGATTGAATGTCATGTTTTTTGCATTCTTATAAACCTAAACTTCACATGAGGAAACTAATGAGAAGGAAATGAGTGTTTATTTGAAGCAGTTCATTGCATGCTACATTGCTACATTAATTTATCCAAGCTGACCTAAAAACAAGAAGAAGTGTTAATAATTTATTAATAATCTCTAGCAATTCTATATTCTATACATCCTGGACAATGTTGATGACGCTAGCTTAGCTTGCTTTGTTTTGTCATGATCTTTTTAATCCTACTTTTGTGTCAAACTTTGTGTGGGCATAACCAGTTTTAAAGGATGATTTCATCATTCTGATGCTTACATCCTAACCACTGCAAGACAAGCCTCAACCTAAATGGTCTAATATTATTGTCTAAGAATCAAAAGCTGCTCTGGATAAAATAATAGTGCAATTTTTCGAAGAATAAAATATATGTCACAATATATTTTTAATACTTCCACATTTTTAAATTCGAAGAGAGAAGAAAAAAAAACTATGAAGTTCATCTTTATAAACCGAATAATGCTATACGTCACACCACCATCTCGCTTGCATCTTACTATATATGATGTGACATATTTATCACCATTTAATGATAATGAAGCATTCAATAAATGATCATTGAGTAATAGTAAATGTGTCACATCTTACTTGGTGGGATGCAAGTAAGATTATAGTATGGTATATAGAATTTTCCTTATAAACCGCTACTACAACTTACATATGCAATTACTAGATTACCACCACTGTTCGATATTGACAAGTAATGATGATATATGCCCATGTAACAACCAGTAATAATTGATATATATGTATTAACGGCTAATAATGGCCATTATCAACTGACTAATCAAAGCTACCTTGTGCATACAGCAACTTTTCCACCATTGATACCATATCCAAAAGTACTTTAGTCATGTTGGAGCACAATACACAACAAACCAACATAATGAATATGAGAGGGAAAAAAAATGTAAAGATACTTCATACCTGGCTAAAGAAAGTTTAAAGAAAAAAGGTAAAGAAGCATAAAAGAAAAGGCTTGAATATAATTATGTCCCTAATATTTGTCAGATCAGCAAAAAGTAAATTAAAAAATAGAAAAGAACAATGCTCAAGTACTTCCCTTACCTCAGAAGAAAAAAAGATATAAGAAGACAAGCGAAATAAATTATATTGTTCCGTACTTAGGTTCAAGTGATACCAATTGTAATACGTAGCTACATTGTTCTCCTTGAATTAGATAAAGAGATATATCTAAAATTTGAAGAATAAGAAATGGGAAAGAAAAAATATCACAAAGTTATTGGTAAGGAAATTTCAGGCTTTTCCATCCACTAACAGTTGGTGGTGTTCAGTTCAAATCTCCTCTAGCTTCAATGTTAGATAAAGTTATGTCAGTTTCATTCACAATCAAACTAATTATAGCATTTACAAACAGTTAACAAAAAAGAAATGCAACAGACAATGGTCCCGGGGTTGTTGCAACAAGCAATGAACACTAACCAAAGCTTTTGGGACAAAAAACAGAACTAGAGGTGACTTGAAATCAATTGGTCCCCCCTCATGTGCCCTATCAGGACAATAAGCACTTGTACCATAATCCAAACTATCATAAATGCGATTTAATATAAGAAAAAACTTATAGTTGCATAATGCAGTCTATGACTTCTCTTGACACATCAGAGTAGAAAGATAATACTGTTCTCTACACATGGCTAACATTTTTCCGAGGATTTTTTTTAGAATCACCATAATCAATATCTAGCAAATTGGTCCTAGGAATTATAGTTATCTTGCAGGATTGTTCATCATGATCAAACTTTTTCACGAAATATTCGATTCCCAAAGTTTTGAGTTTAAAGAAGACTTGAGACAGCTGCCAATAAGTGTTCCAAAACCAAAAATGCTAATATACTCTTCTCATCAATCATGTGTGCAACTTATTCATGAACAATACATAGATGCATGAGCCTCTATTTGCTCAATGAAAGGTTAGTGCATGTTGGGATTCTTCAAAAGCATAACAACACTTCTTCTTCTGTCGAAGAAGAAATGGAGCCAAATAACATATCAAAAAAGATTGTTATCATCATAACCCAAAAAAGTTGTCCTTCAAAAATTAAATCGCAATGAATCTAATCAAGGAGCAGAATGATGGTAGTTTGCACAACCACGTGTAAAATGATTTCAGTTGTAGCGAATGAAAAGGAGCTGTAATTAACACATTGGCCAAAACTTGTGCATTTATGTTGCATGCTTGTTGCAAACGGTTGCAGTTATACAATAGTTGTTAAAAATTTTAAACCAAGAAGAGAGGGACTACTCGAATTAAACCAACTAAATAATTTTTCACAATTAGAAAAGCAACGACAATTGAAAACTGATTTGAGACAAATAAATTACAGAATAATTTTACTTCATGAGATCTAAAATACAAAAGTATTCCACAAACTATGCAATAACATCGATGGTAACAAGTTCCTTGACCGTGCAAAGACAGCACCCATTACCACCCCAAGACACACAAGTGTTAGCATCTTTTGCATATTGAAATGTGCCAAGGCAAAAGCTATTGAGCTCACTGAAATTGAGCACCATATGGGCATGTACTTGGACAAGGAAGGAAGAAGAAACCCACGGAAAACAATTTCTTCTCAAATGGGGGCACAAACTGAAACTACCACTGCATAAAAGGCCATTGCCACCGGGTCTTGAGACACAATGGATTGCTCAACACTAGAAACGACGACAGGTGTAGAGGGAAGAACAGGCAACAAATTTAGGTTGATCTGAGAGAGTCGATTGATAAGGGGAAACATAAGGTAGCCCAAACCAACATCAAATTGCCACTTTCCTTCAAGGCTAAACTTGAACCAGTCGGATGGAAGGGGATGAAACCTTGAAAGGCAGCGACCTAGGATTGCTATCCCAGCGAGATCTTCAGCCAGATCGGTCAAGAGGCTATACAAGGCCTGCCCTCTATATGTCAAGGATTCCTTTTTAAACCCTGCTATGTGAGCTACCATTAAAACTATCCAAGATCCTACAAACCAGAAAGAGGCAATCCAGATAAGCATAACCTGCAGCACTAAAAAGTCTCACTTTCTTATTCTTATAATCATTTTGCATTCATATGGATGAAGCTAATAGCAAAGTGACTGTTCATTTATACTCTCAAGAAATTTAAGTTTAAAAGTCAACAATCCAACATTATTAAAATTGTTAAAACCTTTTATTCATCAATAACATATATAATCGATGAGATGTAATCCTAAATTTGATCAGCACAAAAAGGGATTGAAAATGTTTCAAAGTTCTAAAAATGTATCCCCACTCCAACATACTCATTGTTCTTTATAAAATACATTGGGTAGAAGAGTTATTTAAAAGATACACACTTTCATAGACCACACTACCACCTACATAATGAAGCCATCACTTTCTATGCATACTGAATAGTAAATTATATCTAAAATCTTTCATGCACTTAGAAAAGTTATAAACATTCTTTAAATATAAAATTATACTCCGAATTTTAATTCACTGAAACCAATCTAGGTTTACGTCAATTAATTTTAAGTCATCTTACACTAAGTTTTGTATGATCCAAACATTGTGCATGCAAAATCGGTAATATCCAATTATTTGTTAAATGTAACTATCTTTCACAAATATGTTTAGCATGAAAGAAGTTTATTGGCATATCCCTTAATCTTAAACACAACTGAAGATGACTATAAAGTGGACTCTAACACCCTAACAATAACGGAGGGCTGGAATAGTCATATAGAAAACTAAAAGTGTATACCTATATCTAATGGATGCCCCTCTAATTATAAAGGGGAAGGGAAAACAGAGAGAGTGGGGGGAAGGAAAAGAGCAAAGATTTTATAGTCTTGTTGAGAATTATGAAATTCAAACATGAGTTTGTCAGTGGAGAAAGTGGGGATTTTATAGTCTTGGTGGGATCTATGTAATTCGAGCATGAGGTATTGGTGGCATGGAGAGAGTGAGGGAAGGAAAGCAACAAAGATTTATTGACTTGGTGGAAACTATGAAATTCAAGCATGAGTTGTCAGTGGATTGGCTTTAAAAATAACAATTTACAAAAGAATGTCTACATTAACTAGTAAAAAAACATGAAACTAAAATATAAGAGTTGCATAACATCACAAAACATCTAAGTAACATAAAAGGAAATTGCTTCACCTAAACTATGGTCTTTGCCGTCCATGGCACTATCCAAGGTTCTGCATCAAAAAGTGCATCTATAACCTGAAATATAAACAAAATTGTTCAACCATCCTGAAATTGTGCAAAACAAATGGCAATAAACATATATAAGTGCAAAACACTTTTGTTGCATCCTCTTTAAACTAAATTAACAAGCATTTAATTCAAGTTCGCATTAGAATGCGCTTATGATAGGTCTAGGCCGAGAAAAGATCACGTCTAATTCAATACGGGGCTATGGCCTATAGGTCCATAATAATCATGCATTGACCAAAGTACATACGATTTGGTTAGATTATTTTAATGGAACAGTGTTCAGAAACCATAACTAGAAGGTACAAAGGTAAGTAGGAACCAAACATTACCAGTTACAAAGAATTAAAAAATCAAATCCACTTGAATCAAAATATGGCAGAGCGTGGGGAGGATGGTGTTCGAATGAGGTCAATGGGTTACATGGGGTAGGCCTTTGGAAGTTTATAAGAAGTGGTTAGGATACATATTTTAGATATACCCATTTTGAGGTGGGTGATGGGTCAAAAATTAAATTCTAGTATAACATATGGTGTGGTGATAGGGCGCAGAAGGAAGTTTTTAGAAATTTTGGTATAAGTTATAACAAGAGTGCAAGGAGCCTTGATTGCGAACTGTGTAAACCTATCCAATGGTGTTCTCCAATGGAATATTACACTCTCCAGATATGCTTAAGACTGGATAGTTGACACTATTTTAGAATTCTACAATCTTGTGTATTCTATTCGAATGAGAAGGAAAGTTGAGATAAGAGTTCTTGGCATCCTACTAAGAAGGTAAGTTCACCATTTGCCCATTTTACCAATCCCTTACTACCCATAATGCAAGTCCATTTCCATGGAAGAGTATATGGAAGACTAACCGTTTGGGAACACAATTGTTCTTAGACATTATTATTACTATTTTACTACTATTCACAGATATTCTGGGATATTCTTACTATCCAAACGAGCCCTAAGAGTCCTCTAAAGGCAATATGTTTCATAGGGAAGATCCTTACCTAAGATAACTTAAGGAAACATAGAATAATTGTTATGGATTGGCGTTGTATCTACAAAAAGAGTGGGGAGTCTATTGATTATCTACTACTTCATTGTGAGATTGCCATGACCCTATCGAATGAAATCTTTGCCAGAATGGGACTAGCTTGGGTGATGCCGAGAAGTGTGATCAATCTTCTAGCTTCTTGGAAAGGCATTCAGGGAAATTCAGAGATTGCAACAATCTAGAAGATGGCTCCAATATGACTATGGTGGTGCATTTGGAGAGAGATGGATGATAGAAGCTATGAAGATTGTGAGTGGTCAATGGATGAGCTTAGAACTTTCTTTTTTAATACTTTATTCCATTGGACTTTTGTAATAGATTTTAGTGGTATGAACTTACATGAATTTCTTGTATCACTGAGGGCATGTTTGGACACTTGAAGTATTTCAGAATTTTGTGAATAGTAGTGAAATTGTTTGAGTGGAGATATTTTGTTGAGTTTTGGGAAATGAGAGAGAAAAAGCTGAATAAAAATATTATAAAGTTAAAAATTATTTGAATACAACTTTTTAATATTTCTTTTGTTTTGAAATTTGTAAAAGTTGTATTGGTTTTTATGTTTGAATAATGATTAGGTGAAAATTTTAAAAATTTGAAATTGAAAAGTGTTTTGTATTTGGGTGATGTATGAGAATGAAATTATAAGAAGTTTTGAGATTTCTCATAGAGTCCAAACATGCCCTAAATCATCAAGCATAGGTGATACACTTGTATATGTCCTGTGCTCAGACTATTGCCTATTCTTATTATCAATAAAATTTTGTTTATAGATAAAAAAAAATCAAAATAAACATAATGACATGACAAGTGAACAATCACACTACCATATATAGAAAAAGAAATAAAACTGAAGATTTAACCTTTTTAAGTCTCCAAAGCCAATCTTTCCTCAGATAATCTTTTTGATTGAGTTCAGGCTTCACAAATTTATCTTCTTCAAGCTCAGACTCAGGTATTGCAGATGAAGATTCTTCATGCCTAAAACATGAAAGTCTACAGTTCTACGAGACAATAATGATTTAGCTGAGAGTAATGACTAAGAAAAATAAACTAACAATTCAACTTAAAATTGAATAAAACTATATAAATAAGCAATACATAGCCTTACAAATCAATTCATTTCAAGTCCAGCAACAATATAACCAACTTGACTGCTGAAAATTTTTATGAAAATTGCAGCGCTGGAACATCTGAATTCTCAAGTGTTTAAATAAAAGCCTCATCCTCAACAAAGGAAAATGGTAATGCCAAGGCAAGGTATGTGGAGGCTTATTCTTAGAAAACAAACATTTGGGTTACTTGCCCAGAAAATTTAGTTTCTGTTTCGATAAAATTTTGAAAAAAAAAAATCTTAAGCTTTCATTCTGATTGAGAATCCATCACTTTTTTTTTTTTCAAGAATCCATCGCCTCAAGTGGTGGTGATGGTGGCGGCGGCATAATGTCGTGGTATTGACAGTGGTGGCAGTATATTGTCATGGTATTGGTAGTGATGATGGTGGTGGCGGCATAATGTTGTGGTATTAGCAGTGGCAACAACAATGGTGATTTTAGTGTTATGTAATTATGGTGGTATGAGAATGATAATATTGATACAATTTGCATTAACGATTTAAAAATGTTTAAAATATGAAGTTAAAAATTTCATAGAATTTCGAAAATAGCTCCCATATTAACCCATTCGAGGGAAACCAACATTTTGATAGGATTTTTTTTTTAAGAGAAACCAACATTACTATTTCAAAACTTCCAATGTTGAATTAAGATTTTCCCTTCAAATCTCTCTTCCAAACGCAGCATCAAAGAAAATAAAAGTAGAGTTTTTTACATCTTTATAGTCACATGTAAGAAATCAGAAAATTCAGCTTCACAAACCAGGGTTTGTTTCTCCCCCAGTAAGCTAGGGAAGACTGAACTTATCAACAAGAGGCTTTCATTGGACTAGAAATAAGCGTGTTGTTGAAGGCTCCAATTGGCATGTATATGGATGACATTGTCATGGAAATTTAGGTAATTATCTCCACAGAGTAGTGGATATGATTGGAGAAAGACTTATTTGCAGAGCCTTTGACAAGGAGAAACATGTTCCAAGATGGGCAAAGAGAACATGACTTAACATCACAGCTTGTAGAGCCAAGAGTAATGAGTGGAAAAAAAAAGTGGTCTCCGTAAGTGAGGATGCTGAGATCAACAAAGATATTGGTTGGCCATGCTTTTAAAGCAAAAATACAATTTCATAGTCAATGGGAAGATACATCTTCCTTTTCTAGGCTGTCAAATGAAGAAGATTTGACATTTTAGAGCATAGAGTTATAGAATGAGGACTTTTGGTCTTTTGAAGTAAAGCCTTTTATCTCGGTTCCATAAGTGAACTTAACTAGAGAAGTAATGATGTTAAGGGATTGAGTTAAGCAAGTTGAAGAGTTATTCGTATTCCATTCCAAATAAATACCAAAACTTTCTAGTTAGTTGTGAACATCAACGTTGACATATGTATAAGGTCGGTAAAGTTCTAGTTTTTTTTTTTTTATTTTACCCCTCTTACACTTCCAATGGAAGCTCTAAGGTTACTCAGATTTTGTCCTTTCTAATGGTATTCGTCATCACTTAACTTCA
The DNA here is from genome assembly GCA_011037825.1 of Carya cathayensis. Lineage (NCBI taxonomy): Eukaryota > Viridiplantae > Streptophyta > Magnoliopsida > Fagales > Juglandaceae > Carya > Carya cathayensis. The sequence goes on along the minus strand of QGSO01000231.1, from coordinate 1,743,510 downwards.
ATCAAATTCATCCTTTTATGCATCCAAATGCAAAAAACTGAAGAGCATGAATACATAGTCAAATTCCCTTTCTTTTCCTCTTATTATCTCAACTACCAACAGTAGAACAACTGTTAAAATTAGCCCTTTCTTTGTTTTCAAGAACAAAAGGTAGTAAATGGTATAAAACTGCAAACTCTCCAAACTTATCATTTTTGGTGTTCGGTCCAAAACGCCTCCTCCCAAACAATTGAGTCCTAAAACACCACAAAACCTTTAAAGAATTCGAGTCTCTATCCAATTTTGTTTCATTCTCTAACTTTTTAATGTAAACAGCCAACTCAATCTAAATTACATACTAATAGATGTGTTTTTTTCTTTGTTGTTGTTGGGAGAGAGGGAGAGAGAGCTCACAGTTGTTGGAGAGCAAGAGAGAGAGCCAATGAGGTGTAGGCTTCGATGGAGAGAGACATCGGTTGGCCTTGGAGGCTTTAAAGCATTAACCCAAACCCTATAAATGAGAGGGGGGTGGTGAAGGGAGATCAAAGACTGACAATAGGGCCCAGTTGACATCGTGCCGAATTGATAGGAATCCGGGGGTCCAAATGGGGGCTCCAATTTAGCATCAGTATACAATTAAACGCCAAATACTGCGACGCCGGAAAAAGAACAATCATGAACGCTACAGGACAACCCCAGATGAATTATTGAGCGTTGAAGCCTAAAGGTACAATCGTACAACAAAGACGACGAACTCTGTGACATCGTTTAACTGAACATTCCAATTGACTCTATTTTTTTTAATAAATTCTATTTGTAGTTATAGAATGATGTAACTTTTTAAACATAAATATGAATTTATAAAAATAATTAAGTTTTTAATAATAAAGTTTATTCTTTTTTAGCATATACTTATACAATACTTGACTATATCTAACATTTCTTAAACGTAAAATATAAAATGACATTTCATGTAACTTAATAAAACAAAAAACTTATATAAAAAAAATAGTCTTCAATCATTGCACGTTATATTATGGAATATATGGGGTAGCATTACTCTCCGTAGAAATGTATTAAAATAATTTTAACGTGGGAGAAATAGAATTGATATATTCCTTAAAAGAACATATTGTATTCTTGATTCTTCAAAATATTAAAAAATTATAATGAGCACTATTTGTACGTGGATTTAATTGTGGCACATAACCTATTTTTATTTATTTTAATAGCTAGTGTTAGTTGAGAATGCAATTTGATAGTGGGAAATAATTGAATGAAACAATGTGTCAATATTATAGTTTAGATTGCACATTAGTACGTTACAAAACCCATGTTAATTAGAAAACAAAAGTTAAAAACTTCTTTGACACTATAACAAAAATTCTAATTACAGTCACTTTTGCATACTTTTTTACGCACTCTATTAATGTGATTGGCTGCATCAATTTTTTTTCAATATAAAATAACTGTTTTTGACAATCACATCAGTAGAATGAATTCAGATTTTAGTATTCTTTAAGAAAAACAACCAATAGATGAATTCATGGTTCTAACTCTAAGAACAGGGTCACATGCAACCGGTCAATGGTCGTTAGCAAGCATTGTATATATACCATACCATGAGATATATATATATATATATAATACTTAATTTCCACGCATGCAGCATAATATATATAGATATATATTGGTAATTAAATCACTTGCCAAAAGCACCCAAAAGAATTGAATCTCATTAACCATAATCTATTAAATGATGAGATTGGGATCCAATATTACTTGAAACTCTTTTGACTCATGATTTCCGATTTGAACTAAAGCTATAGATTTATGTATGTCTATAAAATAATTTCATATTGCTGGCGGGACGCGTGCGGTGTTCTTGACAACGATTTTGATGCTTTTTTTTTTTCTTCACAACTTTTAAAGCTTCATCGATCTTGTACTTCTGCATGGTCATGATCAATTTGAATATGATGGGCTAGCTAGATTTTCTGGTTGAAATTGAATGATGCCCCTTGAAATGCAAAGCAAATTGTAGAACCCGTATGATCTAAAAGTCAAATTCGAATTAATATGCTTTAACTTTTTGGTCCCGGCTCGTAATCATATATACATTGCAAGTGCCTGAAATTCAACAGGTGATTTTAGCTGCTGGTCCACTTAGAGAAGGCCGCGCGTCTACCTTACCAAGTGGATTTATATAAATGTTGAAAATAGTAATTCGTAGATGCATGTGAACTCGGCTTCGATCATTGTATTTTGTCAACTTTGATGGGCATGTTCGTTGTTAATGTCAAAGTACTGAAGATGAGGCCGCCGGCTCTCATGATATATGTAGCTAGTGCTGGTATGATGCAGGCTGCAGCCAATACATGCAAGAACATGATGCTATAGGTATGTGTGTATATATAAACATATATAAGATATCTGTAAGCTCAACTTGCCACCATATTAATCCATCTCCGGCCATAGAGTACTGATGCCTGTTTGTACAAAGTCGCGAGTCTCCACCATACGAAAGTGTGATTATCTGAATATTCCCGATCATGCAAATAATTTAGCAGAGAATGAGTGGCCTTTCGGCTCCTCACTCACCCATACTCCATAATCCATTAATTTGAAGACCACAGATCAATAAACACGTGCCACAACAAGGAAAATCCAATTATCTCTCTCAGCNGGCCGCCGGCTCTCATGATATATGTAGCTAGTGCTGGTATGATGCAGGCTGCAGCCAATACATGCAAGAACATGATGCATCATCATCTGATCAAGAAGTTAATATTTTACGCTTAAAAGTCCGAAAGTTGGCCGCTAACCTCTTCCCCTCTCCATGAATTCATGACACAAAAACAATCCTTTATAACTAGTAGTCCAGTTAACAAGATTATGCATATATATGAGCTTGAATCGATCAATATGACACCAATTAAGCTTTATGCCCCGCTCTCAACTAAATGACGGTTTCAGATTAACAATCCAAGTGTCATGTCGACCAATACTTAGATGCCACTTTTTTCAAAGTTTAGCTCACCCACCTCTATCTGTACACGTGTTATAATTCAGTAGTATCCATACTTTTTAGTTCTTTCCGGCCCGCACCAAACTCTTGCTTGCTCCTCTTATTTCATTATCTTTTGCCCATAAAAAAGACATATATAGCTATATAGATATCGATACCACTGCAAGTAAGTACGTACCTTTGGCTATTACATATCATGACCATGGCTTCTTTTTCTTCTTCTTTGATCATGTTCTACTTGGTTCTAGCTAGTTTTGGTGCTTGCATGGCTAGCCAGATTGGTTTGGGTTCAAGGCTGCTGGCTAGTCAGAATCAAGCGTGGATTTCCGATAATGGGACATTCGTTTTTGGGTTCACTCCGGCCGATGGACATGATGATCGACTTCAAGTTGGTATTTGGTTTGCGGAGCTTCCGGGAGATCGAACATTAGTTTGGTCAGCTAGGTACGTAACTCAGTTCAAAACTTCAAACACCACACTCGGGTACATGTTTTTTTTTCTCTGTACATGTACGTAAGCTTTGTATTGGCTTAGTTAATGATCTTAATTACATCGATCCCACTGTCGTCCTAAAACCGCAATGCTCACCTATTATACTATATTTTATTCTAATATATGCGTGCAGTAGTACTAGAAGAAATAAATGTCTATTATAAACAGTTTGATGTTGCACATGATCAAACCAATAATCGTATGGCCGGCCAAAGTAATTTACTTTTGCTCACTATATTAAGAGCACTCAATCCCTTTTTCCACTACAATAAAGTTTATTAAAAGACGTCTTTAACGTAATAAATTAATTAGTCTTACAACGCTGAGCCGGATATCTATTTGATCACTGGCTTTTGTGTTACATTAACTAAGAAAGCAAGTATCGTGGCTCCGACACTTTTATGTTGCACGCACACTCTATGAATATGTATCATAGAGTGTAGCATGGACATGGTAAATTACTGGCTATGTAACGTGAAAAGAAAAGTTCACAATCCATTTCTCCATCACTAGTCTTTAAGGCTTTTGCAGGCAATATGATCCCATCGGTACTTAAGCAACAAATTTCATTTTCTGATCTCAATCCAATATAGAAATTCTCCGGTCACCAACAAAGCAATCCTGGAGTTCGACAGCACCGGAAACCTTGTCCTCGTTGATGGGGACACCACCGTCTGGATGTCCAACACCTCTGGTGCCCGCATAGAATATGCAGTCATGTCAGAGTCCGGAAACTTCATCCTATTCGGCACAGACAACAGCATTGTATGGCAGAGTTTTTCACACCCATCTGATACTCTCCTTCCAAACCAACCTCTTACAGTTTCACTAGAGCTAACAACGTCTATGTCAGCCTCACATGGTGGCTATTACACCCTTAAAATGCTTCAAAAACCCACTTCACTAAGCCTTGCTCTGACCTACAATTTGCTTGAAAGTTTTGACAATCTGCCAGAATCTTACAGCAACTATTCCTACTGGCAAGGACCCGATATATCAAATGTGACCGGGGACGTTGTTGCAGTTTTAGATGAAGCCGGAAGTTTTGGGATTGTTTACGGGAACTCATCGGATGGTGCTGTGTATGTGTACAAGAATGATGGTGATTATGGAGGATTGTCGGCAGCCTCAAACCAATCCACTAGGTTGGCGGTTCTTCGAAGATTGACTCTTGAGACTAATGGAAACATTCGTTTGTATAGATGGGATGATGACGTAAATGGCTCGCGCCAATGGGTGCCAGAATGGGCTGCAGTTTCAAACCCTTGTGATATTTCTGGGATTTGTGGCAATGGAATATGTAATTTGGATAGGAGCAAGACTAATGCTTCTTGTACGTGTTTACCGGGTACTTCTCAGGTAGATGGTGGTATTCAGTGCACGGAGAATTCGTCCTTAATCGGAAAATGTGGTTCCCGGCGTGAAAATCTGACTTCCCAGTTTAAGATTTCAATGGTGCAGCAAACCAATTATTATTATTCTGATTTCTCAGTGATAGCAAATTATAGTGATGTTCCAACGGTGTCAAAGTGTGGGGATGCGTGTTTATCAGATTGTGAGTGCGTTGCTTCCCTGTATGGTCTTGATGACGAGAAGCCTTACTGTTGGGTATTGAGGAGCTTGGATTTTGGCGGGTTTGAGGACCCTGGCTCGACACTTTTCGTGAAAGTTAGTTCCAATGGTTCGAACACACCAGAAAGCAATTCTGCAGGTTCCCCCGATGGATCTGGGAATGTGAGAGAGAAGGTTTTGGTTATTCCTATTGTTCTTAGCATGACATTACTCATTGGGCTACTTTGTTTGTTATTGTACTATAATATTAATAGAAGAAGAACTCTAAAGAGAGCCATGGATAACTCCTTGATCTTTGAAGGTGCTCCATTGAATTTTAGCTACCGTGATTTACAAATCCGGACATGGAATTTTAGCCAGTTGCTTGGAACAGGTAAGCATAGGAATAGAATACTATGCAAATGTTTATGAGCAGAGGAAATTAATGAAATTAGAGGATCCGCGATAGCTAACTATATAGTTTATCGTTTACACTAATACCATTGTAACGTTTCTTTTACAGGAGGATTTGGAAGCGTATATAAAGGATGCCTAGCAGACGGGACTCTGGTTGCAGTTAAGAAATTAGATAGGGTGTTGCCTCATGGAGAGAAGGAATTTATAACCGAAGTGAACACTATTGGCTCCATGCATCACATGAACTTGGTTCGGCTCTGTGGATACTGCTCTGAGGGATCACAACGGTGAGTACAATTCTTCTCTGCCACTCATTTTTCGTTAGAGCAATGCTAGATACAAGCCCCTGGCCCTGCCCAAGGATTAATTCTTTTCGTTACATTTTGATGTATATAGCATCTAAAATTGTCCACTAATTGCTAGTACATACGTACAAATTTTTTGAGCTGCATAAATGGCATGGTTTAGAGCTTTAAGGTACATTTTGAGATTTTACATTTTGATCACCTCACATTTTAAGATCTAAAGTTATTTGAAAACCTGTTTAGTTACTTTGGTTTGACACTCTGGTGTTTGGCAGGCTTCTAGTTTATGAGTTCATGAAAAATGGGTCATTGGACAAATGGATATTTCCTGCACATCATTACAGAGACAGGCTATTGGATTGGTCAACTCGCTTCCATATAGCTGTTGCTACTGCGCAAGGGATTGCATATTTTCATGAGCAATGTAGAAATCGAATTATACATTGTGACATCAAGCCAGAAAATATATTGTTGGATGAGAATTTCTGTCCCAAAGTGTCTGATTTTGGACTAGCAAAGTTAATGGGAAGAGAACACTCACAGGTTGTCACTATGGTTAGAGGAACCAGAGGATACTTGGCTCCAGAGTGGGTTAGTAACCGCCCTATAACTGTAAAGGCTGATGTTTATAGTTATGGAATGCTTCTCTTGGAGATTGTTGGGGGGAGGAGAAATCTTGACATGTCCTTCGATGCTGAGGACTTCTTCTACCCCGGATGGGCTTTCAAGGTATTTTCTAATATCCTACTCAACTTATTAGATAAATATAGTGCTTTAAGATTTTTCAGAAACAACTTTTCAGATTAAGGTTATTATCATGTTTTGGTTGAAGATTTTCTTGAAGTATATAGCAATTATGCTGGTTATTGCAACCAACGCGCAAGATGCTTGTTGTGTGCTAATTATTGACCATTACAATATTGTTAAATCATATTTAGGAGATGACAAGTGGGACACCAATTAAAGTTGCAGATAGACGACTAGAAGGAGCAGTGGAAGAAGAAGAGCTGGTGAGAGCTCTGAAAGTGGCATTATGGTGCATTCAGGATGAGGTCTTCACGAGACCTTCAATGGGGGAAGTGGTGAAGATGTTGGAAGGATCTATGAACATAAACATGCCGCCAATGCCACAGACGGTTCTGGAGCTGATCGAGGAAGGTCTGGACCATGTATACAAAGCAATGAAGAGAGAGTTCAATCACTTTAGCTCCTTCACAATCAATAGCCATCCCTCATCATCTCGTGCTACATGTAGTTATTCCACAATGTCACCCAGATAACGAAGTATAGCAAGTAGCAACACATTTTTTGATGGAGGAGGTGTAGCCAGTAACTATATATATATATAGATATATGTAGCCAGATTATTAATTGGAAGAACAACGTATTGTGGTGCGGTTAGCTGCAGGAATTAAAAGCCACTTGCAGCGTGCATGAGGTGCAGCAGGCAGCAGTAATCCTAATTAAAAAGAAAAACGAAAACGTAATTATTTATTTATTTATTAAAAAAAATACGTCACCAGAAGCATACCGTTTCACTTGACCGCTGGTTAAATTATTTATTTATTTATTAAAAAAGTAATTTTAAGTGTATTAATGTATATTTAAAAAAATATATATTTAAATATATTAAAAAAATATGAAAAAGAAAAAAAAATTGTCCACGCCCAACAGTAAACGCTGGACGGCACAGTAGTCCATCTGAAAGTAAAAATCTTGCATGGTGGAGGAATATATAGCTGAAGTCCACTACTTCAAGATTAGCCGAATTTCTTCTTGGGCCATACTTTCATTGTGGACCTGACCGTGGCTGTAAAATTGAACCCCCAATATGGTCAGAGTAGTCCTCCCCTAAGCTTGAGGGGAAAGGTCACTGTGCAGCAGCAGGCAAGTACAGCTGAGTACTCCTTGCTGCTAATTAGTTAATAACTAATAATATTGAAATTATCCAAATATCTCTATATTATAACATAAATATCTACCAATTCATTTAATATATTGGTTAGTCGACATTCATGCAATTATATAATAAGAATATACCAACATAAAATAAATTAATTACATAATACCAATATTGGTAATTAAGAGAAACTGTTTAAAAAATCTTTTAAAAGTAAAATTCTACAAGACAGTTAAAACTAAAATATTCAATTTTATTATTTGAAAATCTGTCACAAGTAAGTTCCAATTACAAAATTTTTGTCAATTGACTCTCTTACTTAATACGACAAACAACTTATTTGTCCCTATTACAGTAGCAATAAAAACCTCTGACGATCTTTAAATATGGACTTTTTTCTTAAAATTCCAATGGCTGAAACACGATCACTCTATCTCCAACATAGAGTACAATCATACTCAACATGAGAAAACAACTAGATTCTCACACATAACCATTTAGAAAATACTCTCCAATATCTCCAAGGTCGAATCACCCGATATCTTAATTAATAGGATAGCTTCAATATCTTATTTGGAAGTGGTTTGTAAGACAATGAAATTCTATTGACGAAATGATTATGTTATGATGGATTCTTCTAAGGATTTTCTAACACTTGTCACTTATTCTCTCAGCAATGGCAGAATCACATTCAAACTCTTCTTTGAATAATATCAATATCTTAGATCGAACTCGACTTCAACTATTTTGACTTATCAAAAACACTTAATAACAACCTCTAGATAAAATCAAAATAAGTTTAGGAAAAACTCAATATTTTACATTCATTCAAAATAAATTCCAACACAAAATTATGCCTATCATCTTAGTCACCTAGTTCTAGCCAAAGTCTTTCACTTTGCATTTTCAAATATCATGCTCAATTCCATCCGAACTAGCTTCCTCAAAGAGGAAGAGGATTAATATATATCCTTCGAATTGGTAATTAGTTGCGACCTTGATGGTAGCTTGTGCTTTAATTTGGCATAGTTGTGCTTATGTATACACCTATTAGCTTTGCTACGTACAACCAGCGGTGTGGGAAACCGTCGGGTAATCTGCTGATGTGTCAGTCTATATATTTAAAAAGAACAAAGAAAAATAGTAAACACGAGAAAAATATGAGAAAAAATGTCTGAGCCTCCAAGCTTGAAGAAAACTCTTTCCTGGGTTAAAGAAAATGAAAGCTTTTTCCCCAAAGTTTTATTTATCACTGACAGATCTAGTTTAGTAGAACTAAAAAAAAATGCCAATGCCAATCTCGAAATGCTTTTCTTTCACTTTCTCAGCAAGCAAACAAGAAATGCAAAACATAAATGTAAAACAAGTAAGAAAAATAAATAGGTAGATGGCTAGAATAGAATGAGAACAAAGTTTTGAAGTTCTTCAAGGAAAGCTTGTTCTCCACATGTACGACCTCCATGAGTTCAGGTAACTTTGTCACTTTCAATTACCGCACACAAGAAAGAATAGAGAAGACCCACCAAATCAGTGATCCTATATATAGGTGCGATGAGTTTTTTTTTCATCTTTCAAGATGACTTTTTTTTTTACCTTAAACAATTGAAAACAAATTCAATTTCACAAATCTCACAGAAAGTTCTTTGTCAGGAAGTGATAAGAATCCCATCATTTTCTCAGCAATTCTGTGAGGAACTGAAGGAGCAGGCAAAAAGAAGGTAAATGTACTTTAATTTGGCCATGTGGGATGCAGTGTCCTGGCCGTTTCCCTGGCCGGTTGTAAATAGAATTTTTCATACACCTATTGGTCCGGAACATTATGGTCCGTAGCAACCATCTTTTCTCAGGCCACTGATCAATTGTTGTTTACTATGAAGAGTGATCGGAACGTACACAAATCATGAAAAAATTTCAGATTGGCAGGGAATGAACCGTACTTTATTAGCTATTGTCTTGTGTATGATAAATGTGCTTTTTCGTATTTACGTGTATTTTAATTAAATAATTATTTTATTTATTTTATTATTGGTCCTCTTGTTTTAAAATTTATATGAGTTTTGTTATATTATTTTATGATATTTTAAGTTACGAAATTTATTTTAATGTATCTTTCTTATTATCAATTATTGTTTATTATTTAAATTACTCTTTATTTTAAATTATTTTATTTTATTTAGTTTCTGTGTTTTTAATTTAATTTATCGTTTTAAAACATTTTCGTTGGATTAGTTTTGAGACCCAAAATGGAAAGACTAAATCTAATTTTTCTTCTCCTTTTTCTTTTTTCTTTTTCCCTTTTTTCTTCTTCTTTTTCCTTTTTCTTCATTTTCTTTTTCTCTTTCCTTCTCCCCTTTCCCTCGTCATTTTTTTTGGTCCTCCCAGCGCGCCGCCGAGCATATGTGTGGCTGTCACCGCCCCTCCCAACTTCTTCCCCTTCGGCCAGCAACCTCCCACCTCCATTTTCAACCCCTCCCTCGCCGCCGTTAGCTTTCACGCATGGCTTCAAGTCAAAGCTCCCTTTTGTTTTTGTGCCACCGTGGTGCCACCTTTGGCCACCATCTTTTCATCACCTCACCAGCAACTTTCCAGCTACCTAAACCATCAATCTTCAGCTACGATCTACCACCGTTGAAGCCCCTCTAACTCTATTTCCAATTTGAGCTTTTTGGCCTCCAACCGCCGCCCACGCCTCCACCCACAGCCATCCATGACCACAATTTGCTTCGCCAGCACCTTTAAACCCTTCCATAGCCATCCCAAGTCTTAATTTGTTCGTATTCAAAATTTGACCTTTTAAGACCCATGGCCATAGTTCAAATTACATTGTTACGTTGTTGTGCCGCCGCCGCCACCTCTTGGACCTTCTTGATTTTTCAAAAATTATATTTCACCACTGTAAATAATTTTTCAAAAAACTTTTTGAGATTTGAATATATTTTTGCACTAACATATTTTCTACGGTCTGGTTGGTTATGCCGAATTTTGAGTCCGAAGAGTATAAGGTTTGGGTTGGAGTTGAGAATGGGTTGTTTATTGAATTGAATTATGCTTACATGCATGTTTGTTGTATTGGTGTCATGATTTTTAGTGCATTATGCATGCATATTCCTGTCTTGTAAATAAAAACTTGGTTTTCATGTGAGAGAGGAAAAATAGACTATAGGGATGGTGGTAAGTAAGGAAGGTGGTAGAGTCCCGCCTATGATTCCCACTTACGGTGCATGCGGTAGGGATGGTAGTAGTCCCGCCTGCGATTTCCACCTACAGTGGGAGTTGTATGAATGGTGGTAAGTAAGAATGGTGGTAGTCTCGCCTGTAATTCTCACATACGGTGCACGCGGTAGGAATGATGATAAACAGGGATGGTGGTAGAGTCTTGCCTCTTATTCCCGTCTACAGTGAGTTGATAATTGGTTAATATGTCATTTTTTGGGAAATGGTGGGTTCGTGATTAATAGATATGTGAACAATTTTTTGGAAAAATAGTGGATTTTATATTGGGGCATTTTCTAGGATTTATTTTAATGAATTTGTTTTTGAGCCAAATGAGATTTTGGTGTGCATTGACAAATAATCATTTTCAGGGAGATAATGGTTTTGGGTCTCATACATGTTTCATCTAGTGCATGCGTACATGTTGGTTGCATGAATGTATTTTTATCTATTGGGTTGTTTGGTTGGTTACTTACTGAGACTCATAATCTGTGATATCCGTTTCTTCTTTCTTCTTCTTTACGTATGAGCCTCGACCTATGTGTTGGACTTCGGTCAACATGTCGAGCCTCATTCCACGTGTCGAGTTTCGGTTTACGTGCCGAGTTTCGACCTACGCGCTGAGCCTTATCCTAAGTGCTATACCTTGATGGCGTGTTCTAAAAGTTATCCACCGGATTTCAATGTAAGATAAATATTTTAAAACTTACGGATATGTTAAATATCATGGAAATATCTATAGGAGATATTTCCAGTATTATTAGATAAGCTTGCTTTTAAAGTAACACAATTATAATATTTTAATGAGCTCTGAAAATATTATAATTGTGGATAATTACTTAGACTAAATGTTTTAGTTGTTTAAAATATTAAGAGATTTAACTTTATGTTGAAAACTCTTATTTAAATTAAATGGTTTTATCTTCTTTGAGTAATTAAAGATACTTTATCATTCTAAATAATGATGAAGAAATATTATTTTATAAACTTTAGTTTATAAAATAATATTCTATTTTAATTCCTCTCAATTTTTTATTTAAGTGTTTTATTCTCTTTGAGTAATTAACGATGCTTTATCATTTTAAATAATGATGAAAAAATATTATGTCATAAACTTTAGTTTATAAAATAATATTCTACCTTAATTCCTCTTAATGTTTTATTTTAAATAAAACACTTATGTGTTTTCAAATCAGTATTTAAACTCATCGTTAAATCGTTTGAGGATCCTGAAGCATAGGATTGAGATTAAATACCCAGGCCTCTTTCTTTTCCTCCTCACTTTTTCCTTTCTCCTTTTCTCTCTTCTCTTTCCTCTCCCTCTCCCTCATGCCAGATATACACGTGCTTCACCTCCACCGTACGGGTTGCACCTCCAGCCCAACCACCACTGGCCACCGTAGGTCTCACCTCCGGTCACCAATCCTTCCCCACATGCCGGCCAACATCTCCTCCAGTCGGCCAAGCCACACGGCCTCTCTCTCTCCTCCCACAACTTCATTAGCCGAAATGGGTAAGGAAACCTTTACCTCCTCTATGCCGCTGTACACGGCAGCTATGGTCTCACCTCTGGCCACTAAATGACCACCACCCTCCGATCATCATTCCCTCCCACCGGCAAGCCATCACGTTCCCTCCTCCTCCCTCCATGGCACCACCCTCAAAATGGGTTTTACACCCATTTCTTCCACTTAGGGCCACCACACAAGGACAAAATGGCCACCAAGCACCACCAACGGATTCACCATGTCATGGGCTTCCTCTCCATGTCCTTCTTTCTCCCTAACTCTCTCTCTTTCTTCGATGGGTTTCTACACCCTTTGTTACGGTTGCACCGCCGTGCACCACCGTACACGACCACCCACAGTGTTTCACCACCACCACCTTGTTCCTCTCATCACCATGAACTTCTCCAAGAAATTTCATGGCCAACAGAGCTATGTGTAGCTCTCACTCTCCCTCACTCTCCAAGGCCAAAATCCACTTCAAATGGCCAATCCGCAGCCGTGAGCCACCGTATGGCCACCACCTCGCCACCACAGCTCCACCACATCTTCATCTACCTTTCCCTAGCTTACCATGAAGTTCTATAGCTTTCATCCACCTCAAGCAACTCCCACCATTTTCGAATACACTGTTCACGGCATGATGCTGCAGTGCTCCGGCACCTTTGACCACCAGGAGGCCACCTTGAGCCTTCCAAGGCCACACCTAGCTATTCTCAAGCCCAAACTACCACTTTATGCGGTAGACAGCCACCGTACGCGGTGTTACCGCCAGGTACGCTCCTCCGACGCATGATCAAGACGAGCAACAAGCGATGCACGGGTTATCCCATCGATGGTATAACCCTCTATCTCTAGTTATTTACATTGAAAGTAGTTGATTGGTTGGCTTGTAGACTGTGTGGTTAGTATTTATGGAGTTCGCTGCATAGTTGTGAAGTGAACTGTAGTTGTGAAGTGTTGGTATTGATTGTGTAGTATTGTGGACTGTGCTATGAAGTATGGGCACGAGATGGATGTCGTAGTTGTGATACGGCGTATAGTGTGAAGAGAGACACGTACTCTCTGTAATACAGCAACACGCCATGTGACGTGCGCTGTAGTGATGTGTGGCATAGAAGGAAGGGAGTACGCATGGAGTGTACTCCGGGTTGTATGGCAATACACCGTAGGATGTGTATCAGGTTGATGAGTGTTGTAGCGAAAGGAGTACGCGTGGTGCGTACTCCATGTCGCTTAGCGATGCACCGTGAGGCGTGTATCTTAGCGATGTGTGTTATAGTGTAGATGGAAGAGAGTTCAAGTGAGAATAATCTGTACTAGGTCGTGATACACCGGATGGCGTGTCACGAAGGGTTGGATGGCGTAGCAGAAAAGTGTGGAGTGTATGGTGTAATGTCGGGAAACTGTGTGACAATGTCCTGAAACAGTGGTGTTGCCTTGAGGCTGACTTGTGGCTGAAAGTAAGTGTGAAGTGGTAAAAATGTATCAGAGAGTGCAGCGGAATCATGATGGGCATCGTTCTGTTATTCAGGAATGTGCCCTGAGCTGCATAATGTGACAGAGGCGCATTTGTGGATACAGTCCTCTTGTTGAGTGGCGGGAACTGTGTAACAGTTTCCCGAAGCAATGGTGAAAGTGGCTGTAGTCCAAGGGAACGGGTGTTGCCTTAAGGCTAACTTGTGACTGAAGGTATGTGTGAAGCGATGAAAAAGTATCAGAGAGTGCAGTGGAAGGATGATGGGCATCGTGTTGTTATTCGAGAAATTGTCTCGAGCTGCATAGTGTGACAGAGTGGAATTGTGGATGCAGTCCTCTTGTTAAGCGGCGGGAACTGTGTAACAGTGTCCTGAAGCAGTAGTGATGTGGCTTGTAGTCAGGGGTGATGAGATTCACCTTGTGATTGACTATGGCTAAGAGTATATGGAAGTGGTAGAAAAGTATCAGAGTGTGCAGCGGAAGCATGATGGGTATCATGACGTGACTCGAGATTAGTCTTAAGTTGCGTGATGTGATAGAGGTGCATTTGTGGATGCAGTCCTCTCCTATCAAGTGTTGGGATGAACTTGTACAGAGTTGGGAAGTAGGAAGAATACTATCAACCGGGTCTGAGCAAGTTGGTATTGGAGTATGGAGCTTGTTTATACAAGCGGGCGTTCATTGGAGTTATAAATTGTTCTTAGGTGATAAAAAGGGATGAGATGCAGGTGTCTCTAGCGAGACATGTGTACCGGACAGGTTTACCATATGTAATGGGTAGTCTGTCCTCAACATGGTTACATGGTGTTTTAGCCCCAAAGTTGGCTTGAATTCATGTAGCCTAACTGGTTGGGAATGAAGATTTAGTATGGAATAGGATACGTGAAAGTAGTATTGGATAAGTTGTCTAAGGTTGGGACGCATGACTCTGTCGGTCGGAATCATGCGTCAAATTATGGAAATAGTAGAACGAAACAGAGGTCTTAGTGTCTTAACCCTAAGGTGAATCACGAAGGTTCACTTTAAGGAATAAGACCTGAAAGGTTTTAGCATATTAAATGGCACATGAGAGCCCATGGATGGACGAAGAGTGTTCCAAGTGAGGCGTAGTTCTATTTTTAGAATAGTTACTTATGCATTAGATAGATGATGGCGTAAGGTTATGTGTATGCATGTAGGTTGCCATCTGACACGCACACGAATGGACTGCATGGATTGAGTATGGCATGAAGTCCAGGTAAGTATTACGTTTATACTCTTCTAGAGTTTTTATGTATAGAAAAGACGAAAGCTTTTCTCTAAAAAGAAAACAAAAATGAAACGTAAAGTTTTCAAGTATAAGTACATACCGGCCTTCCTTGGCAGCCCCTCTTTACGCAACCAAAGTATGTACATGTATGCATGTGAATGGATGCTATATGTAGTACGTATTGTATGTACGTTCATGAAAAAGAAACAAAATGAAGCTTTAAAAGACATAAGAACCGTTAAGTAATGGAAGGACTGAAACTGTAATGAAGAGAAAGAAAAGAAAACAAAGAAAACAAGATTTTTTCCAAAAAATGATTCTTTCTAAAATGACTTTTTACAAAATAGAAAGAAGAAAACCATTTTCTCTCAAAGGACTTCTTTTAAGTAAAACCATTTTCTTAATTAAAACTCTTATGAAGCGAAAGAACTGAAGAAATGTAAGAAACGTAAGAACTGTAAGGACTGAAATGAAAGAATGGACTGTAAAAGGAAAGGAAAGGATTGTAAAGGAAAGAATGGACTGGACTGAATAGATGATGTATGAAAATACGTAACGGCCACATGGACTGAAAATGAATGGTACCAAATGAATGGACTGTAAAGGGGCAGATTGCAATACCGGGTAAGTAGTACTGGTAGTGCACCCAGTGCTGCACCCTGACGGAATGGATTCCCAAACCCATGGCCACGAGCGGAATCAGGTCCAAAAGACTGCTAACCCCAGCACACGGGGCGTAATAGTGTGCAATGGCCAATGAAAGTGAAAAGAAAGAACGGATGCATGTAAAGGAATGGATGCATGTATGTATGGATGAACGGAATGCATGAATGAACGTATGTAAGGAAAGATGAACGAATGAATGCATGTATGCCTGAATGTATGTAAAAAGAACGAATGCATGAAAACATTCTTTAAGAAATGAAGGCAGCGATGCGTGGGGAACTGTTTTAAAGAAGAAAGCATGTTTTAAAGAAAAATCCCACCTCGCAACGTTTTAAAAGAAAAGAACGACGTATGCATGCTATGTACGATATGTATGTATGGAATGATAAGTGCATGATTGAAAATCTATATTATTATATTTTGACTGTATGAAGTAATGCTTATGAGTCATCGACTCATTTTAGTTTTATGTGTGCTCTCCCAGACACAAGATGAGCATGACAGGTCAGGACGAGCACAGCCCAAGGGGGAAGAGCACGAAGGCCTAGACAAGATGTTTTTACATGAAAACTTAAATTATTTAATTTAATATTTTCCGCTGTAACCTTTTAATTAAGAAACGAATTTTATTTATAGCATAGACTCTTTTGTATCCTGGCATGAATGGAAAAGAATTGTAAAAGGAATAGTAATTCCCGTCGATTTTTATCAAAATCGATATGAAAAGGACCTACCATAAGGACGGAAGTTACAAGTTGGTATCAGAGCGAGACCCAGGTTATGAAAGACTTCATATGAAAAAAAAGAAAGAAAACTTTTATTTGAAGGAAGATCTTTCACATAAATGAAGATTTTCCTTTGCATGAAAGAAACTCTTGCCTAAAAGAAACTTTGATGGAAGAAAACTTTTTACAAGAAAGAAAATCTTTTACATGAAAAAGAAAACTTTTCTTTCATGTAAAGAAAAGTTTTCCATGAAAGAAAATCTTTTGCATAAAAGAAAACTTTTACATGAAAGAAAACCTTTTATATGAAAGAAAACTTTACATGAAAAGAAAGCTATTGAAAAGAGAACTGAAGTAAGAAGGATGGAAAACCTAGGCTGACGTCTTCCCAAGGCATGTCTCGTCCTGCAGTAAGTATGAGAAAGTATTTTCTTTTAAGTATTACAGTATTTTACCAGTACAGCCCAGTTAATGAATGCATGTCAGCATGGCACCTACTAGGAAAGGTTATGGTAAGTGCATATCATGAAGGAAGTCATAGAGAATGCACATAGTTAGAAAGGAAAGGAATGGGAGATGAAAAGTCAAGAACGTATAGATGTAGTTGCATGTCATGAATGAATAGACTAGATTGTTAATTTAACTGCGGTAGTTATAAAACGCATGAACGACCATGAGGTAAAAAAGGATCGAGATGAAAGAAGAGGCAATGACTTCAAGTTTTCTTGCAAACACCTCAGCTTGGATAGCGCGAACACTACCAGATGGATGCAATTAAGCGCTTGGAGGTAGCTTCGCAAGGATCTCAGCTTGGATAGTGTGAGCACTACTAGAGGGATGCAGTCACGTGCCTGGAGTCAATTCCAGACCTATTGATGGGCGAGCTGTGAGACGTGTGAAAGAATTTTCTTCTCAGCAATGCCCAAGATGCGCAACGTGCACGAGAACGCTAGGACGACGTAAGGACCTATCTAAATGGGTCCCTAATAAGAATAGGCAAAATTTTTAGGGCTTTAGTCAAAAAAAAAAAAAATTAGGACCTTAAGCAAATTTGTAGTACATTAGGCCAAACCTTAGGGCCTTAGGCAAATTTCGAGGAAGAAATTTATTTAAGGAGGGGAGATTGTAATATCCGCTCCTTCTTTCTTCTTCTTTACGTATGAGTCTCGACCTATGTGTCGGACTTCGGTCAACATGTCGAGCCTCGTTCCACCTGTCAAGTTTTGGTTTACGTGCCGAGCTTCAACTAGGGGTGTAGGAATCATTTTGAGTAGATCTAAGTATCATACGAAATTTATTTAAGTAGATCTAATGTATCATATGAATCCATATCAGTTTATATGTTTACTTTTATCATGTAATCATTTTGTGGTTGTAGGAATTCTCAACTAGGGGTGCCAATATATAATAAAATCATTGAATCCAACACGAAATTAGTGAGTTTCAATTTGATATAAATGGGTTCAAGTCAAAATGGATTGACTCGTTAAGACACGATTAATAAATGAGTTAACCCACTTAATATGAAATCAACCGCAATAACCCACTTAAATTTGTTTTTAAAATTACAATTTTATTTTTTTCGGTTGTGATATTGGTATTTCTTAATATGCTTATATTTGTATTGTTGGGATTGTAAATATGGACCTATGCTCATATTTGTTATTGTTAGATTGTAATTTTGATTTTATTATAAATTAGAATCTAAAAAATATTAATATTTTCTTTTAGTAGGTAGTCTTATTGTTTACTTTTTTAGACATTGTGGCTTGAAATGAGTCATGTCATATTAACCCACTTATAATAATTCACTATTAAATGGGTCAAAACGGGTGACACAACGTGACCCATTATATAAATGGTCATGTTAGAGTTTAAAGGTCTGACCCATTTACCTTGAAAGTCGGATTCGGATTGACCCATATAATCGAATGTCCTTGACTTGACCCAACACAAACAAAACCAGCAAACACGAATTACCACCCCTATTCTCAACTACAAAAGTGGTAATGTGCATACACAGCCTTAAATGTCTATTAATACGTTTTAACATGTTCTCGAAAACCTAACGAGTAATGATATATACAAATATATACTAGAAAACTTAAGGAATAATTATATATACAAGGACCAAATGTACAAGACTAGTGCAAGCTTATAAAAAAACAAATGGAGCCTATTATGAAAACGTGTGAAAAAACTTACTTTTTTTTATAGTGCTCACTTTTTTATAAAAATCTTGCGCAAGACTTGTTCATTTGGGACTTATCCCTAGCATTACTCTTAATAACCTTGCCGACACTTGATCTCTAATGCAATCGACCATATTTATCAATCAAGGTGAGAAGTTCTTACTGTAATTTCTTACAAGTAAAGGAAGAAAAACGCATTAACAAGTGATATACCAAAAGAAAATTTTTACTTAGCATCCCCTACATCACACACCAACATGTGATTCATTATTATTACCATTCTATTTATTTAAATTGAATGACAAAAATGACAAATCACATGTTGGTGTTATGTAGAGATGATAAGTAGTATTTCTCTATTGATCTTGGGCTCATAATGGGATGAGCCAAAAATATTAACACGTGAAAATCCATTCATTCACCCAAGATATAAAAGAGTTAGCACATTAGATTCTAGTATCTCTTGCTTGTTAGGGTTAGAAATAAGCTTTTCCCCTTTCAAAATTAGAGATCTTAGAGCATATTTGACATTGGTGTATCTATATGCAAACGCAAACACATATTTAGCTAAATAGACCATTAAATTTACTACATTGGATTACACATAAGTAAATATTTTCCTTACTATGAACAATACTACTACATCTTTGCAGATGGACTGTTCACTCTTGAAATTTAATATTATTACTTTTTTCTCTCTCCTCCCACACACACACTCACTCACACACACACACACACACACACTCTCTCTCTCTCTCTCTCTCTCTCTCTCTCTCCATAACGGAATTATTTTTCCCCTCAACCCTAAACTTTCCTTTTCTCCCTCGACACTCGACTTAACCCTTTCTCTCTAAAAAATCCAAGCAGCTTTCTCTCCATGGCTCTTGACAAAACAGCACCGAATCTCTATAGATCTCACGATGGTTCAAGTATGATTTTTTCCATCTATTCTCTATTTCTTCATTCTCTCTCTGTGGCTGCGTGAAGGTTCCCTATTTCTCCCTCCCAAAACTCTTGATCAGGTATTGATTTCTAGGGATTCGGTCTCCCATGAGGACGTTGCACTTCCTCTATCATGTCAGTATTCATCACCATTATTGTTGCACTTGCTTCATGTTTTCTCTATCGACTAGCTAGGGTAAATGAAACTCTCTCTTTGTTTTGCCTAGGAACTTTTATTACATAGATTTCAACTTGTTGTAATTGTTGTTTGGATACTTTGCTTAATCTAGATTAGGATTTTGATTTCTGAACTGATTTTAAGGATAAATTTAGGGTTTCAATTTTCTAATTTTTGTAAATAGGTCCTATGATTTTTGTAAACATGTAGGAGTAAAAGGGTGGTACATTATTGCTTTGTCCTCTGGTTTTGATTAATCTAGATTAGGTTTCTATTTTCTGTTCTTCCTTTTAGA
Source organism: Carya cathayensis (assembly GCA_011037825.1). Taxonomy (NCBI): domain Eukaryota; kingdom Viridiplantae; phylum Streptophyta; class Magnoliopsida; order Fagales; family Juglandaceae; genus Carya; species Carya cathayensis. The sequence continues at coordinate 1,723,394 of QGSO01000231.1, read as the reverse complement.
TTAGGTTTGTATATTAAATTGAATAATCAATAAAAACTTCCATCATTATTGGATGTATAATCTGAATTGTTGAATGCTTGGGATATGTATATTAAATGCATTATTGTTGTATAAACTTCAGTCTTGCTTTTCATTATCCCCTTGTCACTATCACTAACCCAAATATCACTTAAAAGTGATCTAATTGACACCTTTGATTGAATATCACAACATTCTGATGAGTGAACTTGAAATTTGTTTAATCTCTTCTAAAGGTGTCATGTTCCACCATTGGAAATAGAATCATAAGGAACAACCCAATAAAAGATTTGAATTCGAGGACAAATAAGTTATTGAGTATTGCAACTTTAATTATAGTACATTATCACTTCTTGTGGCTTACTTGCTTTTTAGCCTTTTCTTAACAACTTGGGATATGAATATTGTTGTACTCTAATGAACCAAGTTGTCTCCTTAATTGGTTCTAAATTACTTATAATGTGCACTTATACTTCCTATCTATAATATTTTATGCTTTGAGGTTTAGTTAAATTTAAAACATCCCTTTAGGACTTGATGCATCTAAAGCTTGGATTGGGTGTATTTGACTTATAAAGAATTAATCTAACAAAAATAATCATTATAAAATAATTGAAGTCACGCGTACATGCCTCGATAGGAAGTTGTTTGGCCTATTGTAACTGGCTTGGACTTACTGTGTGGTTGTTTTTAATTGGTTTTGACTTGGACTTAAACTTGGACTTGCTGTGTACCATTGATTTTGGGTCCTCTGCTATTGGGAAAATGTTTTGCCTGTTTTAATTGGCTTAGACCTTCTATGTGGCTATTTTTAATTGGTTTGGACTTGGACTTGCTGTGTACCATTGATTTTGGATCCTCAACTATTAGGAAATTGTTAGGCCCGTTTTAATTGACTTGAACTTGTTGTGTGGCTGTTTCTAATCTTCTATTTTGATTGGTCCTCTATTTTGAATTGGGTTTTCATTTGCTGTTTGGAAGTTATTTGGTTGTAATTTGCTGTTTGTTTTACCAATCCTCTGTTATAAGTTGTTGTTTCAATTGGCAATGTGACTATGAGTAATACAATGGTACAAACAACATGGGACTATGAGTAAACATGTGATTTCATGATTTTATATGCTTCATTTTGATAATGAGGCAATGTATATTTCTGAATTGTTTAGTAACATATTTTCCTTAAATGTTTTGTTGAAGGATGAACACTTTAATTGATGAGGGTCTCTTCTTCACCTCACTGTTGGAAGATGGTAATGGTGGTATTAACAACCCCTATAGATAATGCAAATGTTGATGTATAAGCGACATAACTCCAACAAGAAACAAAGGCACCTAAACAAAAATCCCAGCGGAGTGTATCATCTACTGGAGACGAGGATACTCTCCTCGTTTCAATTTGTCTTAACATAGTATAGACTTCATACGGGGACTGACCAAACCTCTACACAATTGTGGAGTAGAATTTATTATTACTACAACACCTATAAAAAACCTATTAGTCCAGAACGATCTATACCTTTTTTGACCAATTAGTGGTCAAGTATTTAAAAATGCATCAAGAAATTTTGTAGTTCTATAATCCAAGTTGAAGAACTGCATCCAAGGAGTGCGACCAAGCTAGACAAGGTATAATAGTTTTTTCAATGTTTTATTGTTGCAATTATTAAGTATTTTCAATGATAAAGCTTACTGATTTTGGAACTATTTTGTAGATTCGTAAGACGAGAATTTTGTACCAAGATACCCAAAAACTAACTTCAACATGGAACTTTGTTAGAATCATTTGAGACACCAACCAAAATAGCAAGCACACATTGAACTCACGAGAAAAAAAGACAATGTGTCACGTTCAGGTATTATCCAAACTCAATACGATTAGGAGAAGACATAGAAAATGTACCTGTAGATGGTGAGAGACTTTCGGGCAAGAAGGCTGAGAGAGAGAGAGAGAAAGAAAGAGAGAGAGAGAGAGAGAGAGAGAGAGAGAGAGAGAGAGAGAGAAGCTAATGAGTTTAATAAGGCCTTAAGGCACATGAGTGATGATAGTAAGACTTATATAATGGAGAGAAAATAAGCAATAATCAAGGTTGACAATGATAGATTTGAGTTAGTACTTCCTAGGAAGAGAAAACTTGATATGGAAATTAAGGCTGAGAACGATAGATCTGACTTAATAGCTCTTAAGAAGAGGAAAACTGTTATGGAAATTATAAAATTAGATATTGATTCCATAAATTCTATACAGCAATAGAATTTACATAATTTTTAAATGGAAATCATTGAGGAGCAAATGAACAAAACCATATCTTGTACATAGTTGTAAATTTGGTTTTGGTTTATTTTGATTGGTGGTGGACTTATGATACATTCATGTAATGTGAGTGATTTTGTAACTATTTTTAATTGTGTGGTGACATATTTTTTACTGGCTTGTGGGTCAGCTAGGTATTGGTCTTTGTATCACATTCCTCATTTTTTATTATACTGGACTTGATGGACTTGCTAGCAGAGTTGGTGGGGTTGGTGGTTTTTCTTGAATGGCAAAAGCAATATCCAAAGAGTACTGCTACGACCATCGTTGGGGGCTCCCGCTAGGCCAAAATATTTTTTTTCTTTTTTGTTTTTTTTACATCATTTTTTAATAGTTTTAAATATTTAAAAAAATATAAAAAAATCACAATAATATTAAAAAAAATTTCTTAATCACTAAGGAAAAAAAAAAACTGGGAGCAGTGGCTCCCAGCGGGGGATATAGCATTTTCCATATCCAAATCATGTGATTTTGCATTTGCATTTACATATGCCACTGTCAATGCTCTTAAAGCGCACATTAATGGAGATAGGTTCTTCAACTCACAGTAGTAATTTCTCAATCTTTTACTTAATCTTACTCACATATGTTATGAGTAAGATGAGGTTTGAATAGTGAGATAAAATGAGATTGTTTTATATGAAAGTTAAAAGTTGAATAAAATATTATTAAAATATTATTTTTTAATATTATTATAATTTTAAGATTTGAAAATTTTGAATTATTTATTATATTTTGTATAAAAATTTAATAAAAAGATGAGATAAAACTATCTTTATATTCAAACCTAACCACTTGAATAAGAATATTTCCAACAATATAATCCACTTGATCAAGAAATGGTTAGAGTCGTGCATTTTGAGTTGATATTCTCCGGAAGTTACCTCATTGCTTTGGTCACAAGCTACTAATCTCACTTTTCTTGCAAGTTATTATTCTTATGTCGTGGTTAGAAAGAAAAAGCATAAAGATCGATCCTATCTGTAAAACTTCTTTTAAAATGCTCAAATCTGAAAATAACTTTAATAGATCAATATGAGAACACATTAATATCATATTTAAAAGATGATATTAAGTGTATAGATGATGAGTAGAATAATTTTTTTCGTTTAATAAGAATAAATAAAAAATAAAAATAAAAACCATGTGTGATATGTAGAGCAGAAATAATAGGTAGAAGGGATCATCTTTTAATAACGATATGGACACAACTATTTTATAACCAATTAACGTCGAGTCCATGTAATAACGTACGTCATTTCATTAACTACTAAGTTTGCCAAATGATTTGAATTTTTAAATAAAAGCCCACCATTTAAAATAAATTATAAAAATAGTTGTAAAAGAGGTTGTTTACGTATTATTAATTTTAGTTTATATTTTTAATTAATAATAGAGATAACTTATTATTACAGAATAACATTCATCTCACCAAAGCAATTTGGGATACACAACAGAATTCTCTCAACAAACTTGCTAGCATAAATTGCAATTTGTACAGATATTTAGGGATAGCTTAGTCATTTACATTGTATAGCGTTAGACGTACGATTCCTTTTATATATTGATTATTGTACAGCATACAACACACGTGAAATACAACAAATTTATTCCATATTTGCGCCTTCGTTGTCTTAGATCTCTTCTGTTTTTCTTCCATTTTCACTAAGCTTGTATTAGGTGCAGCTCCATTTTTGCTAACTCCGACATGGTATCAGAGTGGTGAACAATGGCCGCTAGCAATCCTCCTCCTCTTAACAAATACACCAACCTTGCAGACTCAACCAACCCCTACAGACTTGAAACCTCAGACAATCCCTACACTGTGCTAATTGTCACAAAAGTACTCCTCAATGTCGATAACTACTGTACTTGGTCTCGATCAATCCAAAGAGCACTCCGAGCCAAAAATAAACTTGGATTCCTAAATGGAACCCTTACCAAACCATCCAAACCTAATGACCCCGTTTTTTAGCTTTGGGAAAGATGCAACAACATGGTTGTGTCTTGGTTGCAAAACTCGATTAGCTTTCCTTTACGTTCATCAGTTGTCTTTGTTGACGATGTACACCAGATTTGGAGCCAACTAGAAGAGCGCTTCTCACCACAAAATGGAATACGCATATATGAACTCAAGAAGCAGTTGGCTAATCTGACCCATGACGATGATTTGGTCAATACCTACTACAGTAAACTCAAATCTATTTGGGATGAATTATCTATTTATGACCCCTTACCTGTTTGTTCTTGTGGCTTAACCAAGCTTGTTTCGAACTGATATAAACGGGATTGTGTAATACAATTTCTTGTGGGTCTTCATGACTCTTTCAGCAATATGCGTGATCAAATTGTGTTGATTGATCCCCTGCCGCCAGTCACCAAAGTATTTCCCTATATCCAACAGCAAGAATGACATCGTGCAATAACCACCTCCAACAAACCAATGACTCCATTGCTCTTGCTGCCCGAAAATATACACCCAACTGTTATCCAAACCAAGGCAAAAGAGATAAACTCTATTGTTCCCATTGTAAAATCACGGGACACACATTAACCAACTGCTTCAAATCTGGCAATGCAACAGCACCCGTTTGCACCCATTGTGAGATGATTAGCCATGTTGTTGCTCATTGTTACAAACTTCACAGGTATCCTCCCAGCCTTGCTGCACAGTAAGGATTCTTCACCATTCGCCAACCAAATTCAGACGGTTATTTCTTCCCCCTACTCATCTTCCATTGCTGGTATCTCCTTTTGTCTCTCTTTATCTTATTTAAAAACACATTGGATTATTGATACAGGGGCAACGGATCATATGATCTACCACCCCACTCTTTTCAAGACCATTACGTCATCTATTTCCCACTCTGTTAAACTCCCTAATGGGGAGCTTGTTGTAGTCACTCACATTGGTACTGTGCAAGTGACAGCTAACATTTTAATTCACAACGTCCTTTTTGTACCATCCTTTAGTTTTAATTTGTTATTTTCTTGTTAACTTGCAAAACAATTAAATTGTTGTCTCATTTTTCTTTGAAATTCTTGTTTTATACAGGGCCTTTCTCCCTAGACAATGATTGGGAATGGTAGCATGGAGCATGGCCTTTACCACCTTCTCACTGATCCAGTTTCCCCACATGCCTTAACCAATACTTTGTCCCGAAACTTTCACTCTCAAAATCATATTTCAGCTGCTATACAACCTGCCGATAGTGCACATGACTTATGGCACTATCGGTTAGGTCACCCCTCCCTATCTCGTATGCGATTAATTTCGGATTCCCATGTAAACACAAAAATGCATACAAAGCAATTTTACCTTATTTGGTTTGTCCACTTGCTAAACAGTCTCGCATTTCTTTTAATTCCAACATTCATACAACTTCTTCTTGTTTTGAACTTATACATTGTGATTTGTGGGGGCCCCACTCAATTGTTGGACACGATGGCAATAGATTTTTTCTTACCATTGTTGATGATTATTCCCGTTGTATTTGGGTCTATTTGTTGAAAAAGAAATCTGATGCCCGCGACTGCCTCATGTCTTTTTATCACTTCGTCACAACACAATTCAATACTCAAGTAAAAATCCTACGTAATGACAATGGACCCAAATTTTTCATGCATGATTTATACTCTAAATACGAAATTCTTCACCAAAAATCGTGTGTCGAGACACCCCAACAAAATGGAGTAGTCAAGCTCAAACATCAACACCTTCTTCAAGTCACTTGTGCCCTACGATTCCAATCCAGCATTCCCTTGCATTTTTGGCCTCATTGTATCCTCACCACCACTTATTTGATTAATCGCATTACCAGTCCAATTCTTCAAAGCAAATCTCCCTATGAAATCCTATTCCACAAACCACCATCTTACTCTCATTTTCGTGTATTTGGCTGTCTAGCTTTTGCCTCGACACTCTCTTGCCATCTCCACAAATTTGACCCCAGAAGCCAACATTGTGCTTTCCTCGGTTACCCCTTTGATGTCAAAGGCTATAAATTATTAAACCTTGATACTCATCAAACATTCATCTCACACAACGTTGTCTTCCACGAAACACTCTTTCCTTTTCACACTCCTTCCCTTCTTCCCAACCCAACTACAGTGCACAATCCATCACCACTTCCTAACTTCTCCCTACCTAACCCTGACTCCATGCCAACACCTCTTATTCCACCTTATGAGCCACAAGCCTCACCTCCCATATCACCTACTGAACCCCCACCTCCTTCCCCACCACCACCACTCCCACGTTCCACTCAACCACGCAAACCTCTTGCCCACCTCAACAATTACAGTTGCCCTTCCTTGCTTAATCCACCACCTTTACAAAGCATGCAATCATCTCACTTGCAGGTAGTCTGTGACTCTAATGCTTATTCCGCATCATTGTCCACAGCAGCTCCCTGCCCACTAGGTAAAGCATTTCCCCTCTCTACCACTCTCTCTTTTCACAAATTATCTCCTCCTTATTTTTCTTTTGTTTCAGCCATTTCTTCCTCTCATGAACCATCTTCCTATGGTAAAGCTATTAAGAATCCTAATTGTTGTGAGGCTATGAGGTCTGAAATAGTTGCTCTCGAACTCAATAACACTTGGTCTCTTGTTGACTTACCTCCTAGTAAACATGCTATAGGTTGCAAATAGACTTTTTAAGATCAAATATCACTCTAATGGTAGCATTGAACACTACATGGCGAATTTAGTTGCCAAAGGTTTTTCCCAACAATAAAGGCTTGACTATACCGAAACTTTCTCACCCGTGGCTAAGCTTGTGACAGTTCACATTTAACTAGCTACTGCCTCCATTCAAGGTTGGATCCTCAAGCAATTCGATGTTCAAAATACCTTTCTTCACGGTGACTTAGACGAAGAAGTATACATGCACCCGCCACCTGGTTTTTTTAAGGGATCTCCTTCACAAGTGCTCTGATTAAACAAAAATCTCTACGGCTTGAAACAAGCCTCGTGACAAAGGTACTAAAAATTTTCTAATGCTTTGCTTGATTTTGGTTTTCAGCAATCCAAAGCCGATTATAGCCTTTTCACTCAACTGAAAAATGGATCCTTCAGTGCCCTCCTTGTTTACATCGATGACATCATTGTGGCAAGTTCAAATATGCAATCTGTTGATGCTCTCCAAGCATTTCTCAATGAGCATTTTTTAATCAAGTCCCTTGGCGACCTCCATTACTTTCTCAACATTGAAGTAGCCCGTTCTTCCAAGGGAATTTCCATTTGTCAGCCCAAATATGCGCTTGATATTTTAGCAGATGCAGACACTCTTGGCCCATCAAAATCCCCATGGATCAAAATCTTAAACTCAACAAAACACATGGAGAACTTCTCTTGGATCCTCTTCCTTATCGGCGCCTAGTTGGTTGACTGCTCTATCTCACCCACACTAGGCCCGATCTCTGCTACTCAGTTTAACACTTGAGCCAGTTCATGTCAACCCCTACAACACACACTTACATGCAGCTCATCAAGTCCTACGTTACATCAAGAATGCCCCTACACAAGGCTTGCTTTTCCCTTTTAGCTCTCCACTTACACTCCATGCATATTTAGATTCTGATTGGGCATCATGCGTTGACTCACGTCGCTCGGCTATAGGATTTTGTGTATTCCTTGGCCGCTCACTCATCTCATGGCGATCAAAGAAGCAATTAGTTGTATCCCAAAGCTTTGATGAGGCCGAATATAGGGCCATGGACTCGACCTCCTATGAACTGCAGTGGTTATCCTACATCCTTCAAGACTTACATCTACCAGTTTCTCTCCCAATTGATCTATACTGTGAAAACAAGCCACGCTGTGCATAGCCAAGAATCCCCTTTTTCATGAGCACACCAAATATATCGAGTTGGATTGTCACCTCATCCACGACAAGATTCAAGCTGGATGTCTACGGCCATGTTCCATTCAATCCAATTCTCAGCTTGCGGATGTGTTCACCAAGGCTCTTCCTTCATTCCACGTTTTATTTTTGTTATCCAAAATAGAGATAGAAAATATCTATGCTCCATCTTGCAGAGGGATATTACATAATAACATTCATCTACCACCTCACCAAAGCAATTTGAGATATACACAACAGAATTCTCAACAAACTTGCTAGCATAAATTGTAATTTGTACATATATTTAGGAAAAGCTTAGTGTCACCACCTAGATTTTTCTAGAGAATTCCACAACCTTATAGAGCCTCCTAGTCCTTTGTAATATTGTAGAATTGTGTGGAGTATTTTAGAATGGTGTAGAACCTCTTAGGGAAGGGCCTTATAGACAATTCTAGAGTAGTATTCTAGAAAGGGCCTTATAGACAATTCTAGAGTAGTGTTCTAGAAAGGGCCTTATAGACAATTCTAGAGTAGTGTTCTAGAAAGGGCATTATAGACAATTCTAGAGTAGTGATCTAGAAACTTCTTTACCCTTGGATTGGTGACAAGTGTCACAATCCTAACCATTCTTTGTACCAAGAGGTCTCTATAAATAGATACCTCCTCACTTGTGTAAATCACCAAGCAATAGAGCAAACAAGTTCTCTAGAGCTCCTCTCTCTTCTTTCTCTCTCTAGAGTTGTTCTCTCTTGTCTTGAGTCGTTTAGAAGGCTTACTTAGGAGCTTTGCAAGGGCAAAACCTCCTAAGGCCGCACGGGACATGTGAAGAAATTCTAAGTCCGTGACAGTTGGTATCAGAGCGTCCAGGCTAGGAATGGCGGATCCAAGTGAGATCACCATGGAGCCCCTGGAGCCACGAAAGAGCAAGAGGTCGAAGGATTCAACCTCGTCTATGGAGTCTCGTCTCGATGGGATCGAGAGAGCCATGACTAAGTTATTGGCCAAAATTGAGGAATGAGATCAGTCTCACAGGGAGATGAGCACCCTTGACAACACTGTGACAAGGGTGGAGGTGGCTGTAGCGGATGTCAAGGACCGACTTGACGTCGTGGAGTAAAGTTTGGAGGAGCTAGGATTGGAGGGTCAATCTGAATCGCTCAAGGAGTCCATTCTAAGCACCATCAGCCCCACCATTGAAGCACAGCATGTTGAGAATGTTGCTTTCCAAGACCGGGTCTTGGGGGAGCTAACAAAACTCCAAGAGCAAATGGAGGAATACCGCGTCGGTCTGGAGGAGACCAGGGCGGACTGGGCCATGTGCAAGCGGGCAGTGGCCAACGGGGGCGCCATTGGAGCTGGAATGATGGCGACACCAAGGGTGGATACCCCCAAACTGAAATAGTTCGATGGCAAGCGTGATGCCAAAGAACTAGACAACTATGTGTGGCACATGGAGCGCTACTTCGAAGCTTTGAACATGCATGACGAGCGTGTCAAGGTACGTACTGCCTCTCTCTACCTTACTAACCTTGCTGGTACTTGGTGGCGTCGTAAGCATGGTGAGATAGAGAAGGGTACCTGTACCATCGACTCTTGGGAAGAATTCAAGCGTGAGCTTAAAAGGCAATTCTATCCTGAGAGCGTGGCTATCCATGCGCGGAAGAGAATGAAGGAGTTGAAGCACACCTCTTCTATCCGCAACTATGTTGAGGAATTCTCTGCTCTCATGCTTCAAATCACCAACATGAGTGAAGAAGATCTCCTCTTCAACTTCATTGATGGTCTCAAGTCATGGGTGGCTCAAGAGCTCAAGCGCTGTGGGGTCAACGACATCTCCACTGCTTTGACCGTGGCAGAAACCTTGAAAGAGTTTGAGTATCATAAAAGTAACAACTCTTCAAAACCCAAGTCTCCTAAGGATAATCACGGCAAGGGTGGGGGAGCAAAGGGGTTTAGGCCTCCACAATACAAAGAGCGAGGAGACAAGCCTTCATCATCAAAGGAAGGCAAGAAAGATCACTCCAATGACAAAAAGCCTAAGGATGCTTGCTTCCTTTGTAACGGGCCACATTGGGCTAGAGATTGTCCTAAGAGGAAGACCCTCAATGCCATGTTGGAAGAGAAGGAAGTTCAAGAAAAGTCGCACTTGGGGTGTCTACAACTTCTCAACTCCCTCAAGGCAAGCACGAAGCCAACTACTAAGGATGGGTCTTTGATATTTGTAGAGGTACTCGTCAATGGGAAGAAGAGTCATGCCATGGTCGACTCAGGAGCTTCTCACAACTTCATCAAGAAGGAAGAGGCCGCACGGCTAGGGATTCCTTTTAAGAAGGGTCAAGGATGGCTGAAGACCGTAAATTCCGAGGCCAAACCCCTTGATAGTATAGCTCACGGGGTGGAGCTACAACTTGGTACTTAGAAAGGTACAGTGGATTTCTCAGTCGCTCCTATGGATGACTTCAACATCGTGTTGGGGATGGAATTCTTGAGACAGTTCAATGTAGTGTCTCTTCCCCATTATAACTCGGTATGCATCTTAGAAGGCGGTCCACGCATGATACCCACCGTGTCCAAGCCAAACACCACCCAGCTTCTATCCGCCATGCAATTCAAGAAAGGATGGAAGAAGGGCGAGGTGTCTTACTTGGCTTCTATGGAGGAAAATGAAGTGAAGATTTCCTCCCCTCCACCTATGGAGATCTAGAAGGTCCTTAAGGACTATGGGGATGTCATGCCCCCAGAGTTGCCTAAGCAACTTCCACCTAGGAGAGAGGTGGACCATCAGATTGAGATGGAACCCGGTGCCAAACCACCCGCTAAGGCACCTTATCGCATGTCGCCTCCAGAGCTTCCAGAGCTTGAAGAACTAAGGAGGCAACTCAAGGAGCTGCTTGATGCTGGATTCATTCAACCCTCTAAGGCACCCTATGGGGCACCCGTGTTGTTCCAAAAGAAACATGATGGGTCTTTACGGCTGTGCATCGACTATCGGGCTCTAAATAAGGTAACCATAAAAAACAAGTACTCCATCCCATTAATTGCTGATTTGTTTGATCAATTGGGCCATGCAAAGTACTTTTCCAAGCTTAATTTAAGATCGGGGTATTATCAAGTGAGGATTGCGGAAGGAGATGAACCAAAGACGACTTGTGTGACCCGCTATGGGGCATATGAGTTCTTAGTGATGCCCTTTGGCCTCACAAATGCTCCAGCCACCTTCTGCACTCTCATGAACAAGATCTTCCACCCCTATCTTGATCAATTTGTGGTGGTCTATTTAGATGACATCGTCATCTATAGTTCGACCCTTGAGGAACATGTAGAGCATCTAAGAGTTGTTTTCCGTGTCTTAAGGGAAAACCAACTCTATGTCAAGAAAGAGAAGTGCTCATTTGCGCTAGATGAAGTCCATTTCCTTGGCCATAAAATCCAAGGTGGAAAACTCAGCATGGAGGAGGGAAAAATAGAGGCAATCAAGAAGTGGGATCCTCCCACTAAGGTTACCGAGCTTCGATCTTTTCTTGGGCTTGTCAACTACTATAGAAGATTTATAAAGGGATACTCTACAAGGGCATCCCCCCTCACCGACTTGCTCAAGAAGAACAAAACATGGGAGTGGACATCAAGGTGTCAAGAAGCTTTTGATGATCTGAAGACAGCCGTCATGGAGGAACTGGTCTTGGCGCTACCAGATTGCACCAAGCCTTTTGAGGTACAATCAGATGCATCAGACTTTGCCATTGGGGGAGTTCTCATGCAAAAGGGACATCCAATTGCATATGAGAGTCGCAAACTCAACAAGACCGAAAGACGGTACACTGTGCAGGAGAAGGAGATGACGGCCATCATCCACTGCCTCAGAGTTTGGCCACACTATTTGCTTGGCTCCCGTTTTGTGGTAAAGACGGATAATATTGCCACTAGTTACTTCCAAAGTCAGAAGAAACTGAGCCCTAAGAAAGCTAGGTGGCAAGACTTCTTGGCAGAATTTGATTATGTCTTGGAGTACAAGCCTGGGAAGGCCAACCTTGTTGCTGATGCACTAAGTAGGAATGGTGAACTTAATGCTATCACTCAAACTCAACGGGAGCTACTTGACATAATCCGTGAAGGCATGGAGCATGATCCCTTAGCCAAAAACTTGGTAAACACGGCTAAGGAGGGGAAAACTAAAAGATTCTGGGTAGAGGACGGTCTTCTCTACACCATAAGGCGGCGAATCTATGTTCCAAAGTGGAGGAATCTACGGAGGAACCTTATCAAGGAGTGCCACGATTCCTTGTGGGCTGGACATCCGGGCCAACGACGTACTCGAGTTTGCTGGAAGCTTCTTACCATTGGCCTCAATTGAGAGGTGAGGTGGAACTCTACGTGAAAACTTGTCTTGTGTGTCAACAAGATAAGGTGGAGAATCGAAGTCCTGCAGGATTACTAGAACCACTACCCATTCCTTCTCATCCATGGGAAAGTGTGAGCATGGATTTTATAGTGACTCTACCTAAATCCGAGGGGTGCGGTACTATCATTGTGGTGGTAGACCGATTCTCCAAGTATGCCACCTTCATAGCGGCCCCTAAAGATTGTCCAGCTGAAGAAACTGCAAAATTATTCTTCAAGCATGTGGTGAAGTATTGGGGCTTACCACAAAGCATCATTAGTGATCGAGATCCTCGCTTCACAGGAAAGTTCTGGTCAGGACTATTCAAGCTCATGGGATCTGCCCTGCATTTCTCTACCAGCTTTCACCCACAATCAGATGGGCAAACTGAGAGGGTGAATGCCTTGTTGGAGTTATACTTGAGGCACTTTGTAAGTGCCAACCAATCTGATTGGGCTAAGTTATTGGATGTAGCTCAATTCTCCTATAATTTACAAAGGAGTGAATCCACAAACAAAAGCCCATTTGAGATTGTAATGGGGCAACAACCACTCACTCCCCAGTCATTGGAGACAAGCTATGTGGGGAATTGTCCAACAGCCTTCAAAGTTGCTAAGTTTTGGAACGAACAACTGGATGTGACCCGCTCCTACTTAGACAAAGCAACCAAGAAGATGAAGAAGTGGGCTGATCAGAAAAGGAGACACTCAGAATATCGTATAGGCGACTTGGTGTTAGTAAAGATCTTGTCGAGCCAACACAAGTTCACAAGAAACGTTACGAGGGACCATTCCCAATCATCAAGAAAATAGGGAATGTCTCCTACAAGCTAGACTTACCCTCTAAGTTCAAGTTTCATCCAGTCTTCCATGTCAGCTGTTTGAAGCCTTACCATGGTGATGAAGAGGAGCCAACACGAGGAGAGTCTAAGCGCGCACCATTGGGCATAACTACCACTTTTGACAAAGAAGTAGAAGAAATCTTGGCGGACCGTGTCATCAGGCGAAAGAGTCATAAGCCACGCCAAGAATACTTGATCAAGTGGAAGGGATTGCCCGAAAGCGAGACAACTTGGGAACCAAAAGAGTCATTGTGGCAGTTTGAAGATCACATCCGAAGGTTCCATGAGGACACCGCGTCGAGGACGTCGCGAAGCTTGGTGGGGGAGAATGTCACCACCTAGATTTTTCTAGAGAATTCCACAACCTTCTAGAGCCTCCTAGTCCTTTGTAATGTTGTAGAATTGTGTGGAGTATTCTAGAATGGTGTAGAACCTCTTAGGGAAGGGCCTTATAGATAATTCTAGAGTAGTGTTCTAGAAAGGGCCTTATAGACAATTCTAGAGTAGTGTTCTAGAAAGGGCATTATAGACAATTCTAGAGTAGTGATCTAGAAACTTCCTTACCCTTGAATTGGTGACAAGTGTCACAATCCTAACCATTCTTTGTACCAAGAGGTCTCTATAAATAGAGACCTCCTCACTTGTGTAAATCACCAAGCAATAGTGCAAACAAGTTCTCTAGAGCTCCTCTCTCTTCTTTTTCTCTCTAGAGTTGTTCTCTCTTGTCTTGAGTCGTTTAGAAGGCTTACTTAGGAGTTTTGCGAGGATAAAACCTCCTAAGGCCGCACGGGACGTGTGAAGACATTCTAAGTCCGTGACATTAGTCATTTACATTGTATAGCATTAGACGATTCCTTCAATATATTGATTATTGTACAGCATACAACACATGTGAAATACAATAGATGTATTCCATGTTTGCTGCGCCTTTGTCATCTCTGTTCTCCTCTATTTTTCTTCCATTTTCACTAAGCTTGTATTAGGTTCAACTCCATTTTCGCTGACTTTGACACTTATTTTTATCATATTTTTATAAGTTTTTATAACTCTATTGTAAATCAGTGACACTTTATAAAAAAATTAAGACTCTTAGGTGATGTTTGGATAGTGAGATGATATGATATGATTTTAAATAAAAGTTGAAAGTTAAATAAAATATTATCAAAATATTATTTTTTATATTATTATTATTTTTTAGATTTGAAAAAATTGAATTATTTATTATAATTTATGTAAAATTTGAAAAATTATAATAATAAGATGATATGAGTTGAAACTATCTTTATATCCAAATTTAGCCTTAGATATAATCGTTTTATACAATATTTTTATAAAAATGTATTGAATTTAAGTTTCGTTTGGTTCCATCTACAATTAAGATAAAATGAGATGAAATATTTTGTATAAAATTAAATAAAATATTATTATAATATAATTTTTTTATATTAATATTTTAAAAAATTTGAATCATTTATTATATTTTATAAAAAAATTTAAAAAATTTATAATAATTATATAAAATTTATAATAATAATTATACAATCAAACAGCACTCAAAATTTATGGATCTGTTATTCTTCCAAGAATAATAATGAAAAGATACTATTTGATTGCTGCGTAGGCGACAGGTGAGATAATGATTCATGAAAGGTCAAGTTCCGAAATTGCTCCGCAATTTCCTGGAAACGACAATTGTTCAAAGAAAGTTGCGTCATTGACCCGCAAGACCGCACTTTATGGTTATATGTTTTTAAAAATTTTATATGAAATAAAATATTTAATTAATTTTTTTAATTTTAAATTAAAAATAATATTATAAAATATATTTTATAATATTTTAGTTAATTTTTATTTTCATCTCATTTACTAAAAAATAATTCGTAATTCTGAATAGAGTAATATTTTATATTATATTATTATCGAGCAATGCTACACAATTTTTCAATATTTCATATTTTACTTTTTTTTATTTTTTTAATAATTTTAAATTTTTTTTTGAATTTATTCTTTTTAAATTAATTTCATTGTTTTATTTATTATTTATATATTAAATATTTGATAAAAAATAAAATAATAAAAATTAAAAAAATATAAAATATAGAGTGTGTATGAATAGTAATAGATTGTGAATATCTTTTAATTCAATTTTAGGATGCGGACATCCTACCGAACAACGCGTAAACTTTACGCAATTAAAAAGTCTGGTCCAGACAATAGAAAGAAGCAACGGCATAGAAAGAACTCATCTCCTCCTCTCTCTCTCTCTCTCTCTCTCTCATACAAATACACCATGGTCGCAGAATATCAGGGTGATCGGCAACGCTGACGACTTCCACATCTTCGGCGCCTGAGGCATGACTGCTTCTTCTTTGATTCCGATACCACCCTTCTAAAACAGCCAGCCACCAAAATTCAAGCAATAAGCAGAAAAACAAAACCAAACCTCAAAATCTAAAATTAGGAAACAAAGAAAAGCTTAAGAAACATAGCATATTCCAAGTGACAAATAATGTTTTCAGCATTTTGTAGGTTCCATTAAAAGGCTAGGCTGATGTAGCAAGTTAAAGTACTTTTTTTAAAAACAAATTTTAAGTTGCTCAGGCGATTTCTTTTTGCAGAAAACGTTTGCTGACAGGATGAATCCATGTTCTAACAGATCTGGTAATGGAAGGCACCGTATATGGTTCGTGTCTACCGATTTCTCTTAATTCTCGATCGATCTCTTTACCGACATGGTTTCCAGTAATATCACTGCAAAATCGTGATTCTTTAAGGACATGAACCGCGATTCCGATTTGGGAGATGAGAGGTTAGAGAGAAGGATTTGGGGAAGAGCAGTTAGAGATTAGGGAGAAAACATATGGTTTAGGGAGAATCCTGGGGAGTGAGGTATTAGTTTTTGGTCGTAGTCTTGTAGATATCTGGTTCCTTTTATTATATGAGATGGAGAGTAGGTATTACTTTGGCGGTAGATACGATTTGTTTATTTAGAAAGTTGTGTAAAATATTATTTTTATTTTAAAATTAGAAAGAATTGAATTATTTTTATATTTTATTTAAAAATTAAAAAAAATGAGTTTTTAGTTGGCAATTTCGTGGGAAATAACGGAGAAGATAGTCGGGATAAAGGCTCTGGAAATTTTATTTATAAGGAAGCTAGCGCTTGCAAGATATTGCAGAACCTAGGTACGTACCATGACCTGCTAATTCCATGGGACACCTTTGTAATTCAGGTTGTTGTAGTTATTTGCAGCAAGACCAGCACCAAAAAGGCTACAACGAGCTTGTTGCCATCAATCACAGACAAGAAAAACGAGTCCACCACCATGTGAATAGAGCTCAGAACTTGACCATCGGCTACCTTATTCTTCTGGGAATTTATATGATCCCAATCTCCCGCTACAGATCCTCCACCACGTCTTATTGCCAAAATTGGTGGGTGCCTTTCTCTATTTCCCTCTCAACTGCTGTAATCTATTTCATTACTTTCTTAGATGTGGTAAACAAGTTTTACTGGACCCAGTATTATCTAGAAGTGAACCGTATCGATCAGCAAAACTTGCAATCCAGAATTCGTGAAGCTAAAGGCGAATCGAATGGCCATAACAAAGTACAAAGTCTGTGTCATCAAGGAGAACCTGATCCTCTGCTTCTGATCAAACGAAAACTTTACATTTGTCTCACGGTTTCAGCTTTGATTGCCATTTCCCTTTTGCAGTTATATGCCTGCCGGTTCTTCTCGTGTTAATTAAAGCAATTATAATCGTACGCTTCTCTTGGCATATTGTAAGATATCAATAAAATTGAGACTACCCTCCGGCCCACTTCTTAAAAATTACGCCATGCATGACTCAATCTTCAATGAATCCTTGGCTTGTGCTCCTAAGGGTGCTAACATGGTCATCATCCCCCTCATTCTTAAAACAGTGAGTTCTTGTTTTGGCTTTTTTTTTTTTTTCTCTCTTTCGTGAAGTTTCGATTAGCGTATAATTGTATGTTTATAGCTATATCTATTATGTGTGTTGGATGTGAGGTAAACGTACTTTAGGAGATCATTGGATCTCCTTTAGTACGTACTTATGTAAGGGTTGTATTAGTAAGTTGAGTAATTTCTGCGAGTTAATGTTGTCCGAACTTTGTTCGTATTAATGTTTCCCTTTAATTGATTTCTATTTGTCATCATTTTATTGTTTTTAAATAATTCACGTAATTTTTGAGATCTTGATTTTGAAATTCTATGTAACCCCTCAACCTCTATTTGTATAAAATAATCATCCATCATAAATGAGAGTTATTAATAAAATTGAGGTTTTGTCCCTTTCTTTAAAAGCCAAAAAACCACTTTCAACCTAACATGAGAAATTTATATTGTTACTTCATATGTAGTACCATATATGATGTATATATATAATATTTGCATTTATGTATCATATTTAGGATTGAGTAAAAATTTAAAAATTCGGACATTCCGACTCCAATTTCGATACAAATGTGATCATTACAACGATACACTATAAGAAAAATGGACTTTTACAATCAATTAATAGCAACAAAAAAAGTATTAAAAATTTTGAGAATGAGAAGACGGTTACACATGTTTGGTATATCTCTCTTAACTTTTCATAGTTTCTTGTTTTCCTAGTCCCTTCAAAAAAGATCTAACTTTAACATTAAAGGTGGCACAATCACCCCCGCCACCCTTACTCCCAACCTCACAGGTATATTGTTTCCTGGCAGTGCTAAAACATGCATCAACAAGTAGAATGCTTATTACATGAATTTTAATTTTTTTCAAATTAGTTGGAACATATTCGCGATTAATGAAGGGTACCCTATATGATTGAGAGAGAAAATAATGGACCACACTGGAAGAAAAACAATGTGAATTAGGTAAGGGTTGTTTCATGCAGCCCACCGGTTCCCACCTACCTTGTTTAAGGTGTTGTTTGAATTCAAGAATCATTTTAATTCATATCATTTTATATTTTTTAATCATTACAATTTTTTAAAAATTTTAAACAAAATATAATAAATAATTTAATTTTTTTAAATTACAAGACAAAAATAATATTAAAAAATTATAGTTTAACAATATTTTATTTAATTTTAAACTCTCATCTTATTTTATTTTAACTAAATTATATTTTAACAGTATTTTATTTGATGTTATGTGTTATGTATTTTAGGCTTACATGAGTGGACTTTTCTACTCATCATTCTATGTCGCATTATATATGTTTTAATTTTTTTAATTCAATCTTATTAAATTAATTAAGTTTGTCTACTTATCATTCTTATATTATATATTAATTAAAGAAAAAAATAAAATAAAAATAAAAAATTATATGAAATGTGTGATCTAAGAATGCAATTATCCTACACGGGGAGCCAATTAAGTTGTAACTTGTGGAAGAGCTAGCTCGGTCCGCCATTGACTTCATTATCATGACGAACCTTCGCGGAAGTTTCACTATGAATATAATAGCCGCACGGCATGGATCTTGACGAGGACAACTTGTTTAATCCGCGCGCTACGCGATCAAGACAAAGAAGTCGGCATGATAGACTTTCTTCTTATCTCTCCTCTGGAAAGATAAAGACAAATGCGCAAGGGATTGGAATTTGGAACCCACCGATTATACAATACAGTTCTGAGTTCGACCTTATCTATCCGTAATAAAAGTGTGAGTTCAGGCACCACAGAGTAGGAATTTATGTGACGACTAGAACCAAAATGGTCTTCTCTACAAATCTCATATTCGACTGAAATACCCTTACATTGGCATGACCAGTATGCCTCTGCTACAGTTCTAAGATTAGATTAAAATGTTCCTCGTACATATCTAAGCGAACTAAAATACTTTTATAAGAGGTCAAATTAGAGCGTGACAGAATCAGCAATTGTTTTAAGAGTGCCAACTTTTCTACCAGTGAGATGTTAATGTAAAAGGAAAAAATATTACAAAATCATAAGACATACTTATATATAAAATTAAATCTCGATAATTTTTCAAATAACATAGAAATAAAATTTTAAAAACACAACTTAATCTCTATTTTAGATTTCTGACAATAGTATTTCATTGAATAATTTTCATTCATTATTATTTTTATAAATATGAAATATTTAGAAATTGTTTTCCTCATAGAAACTATCAAGTGATATTTTAGAATGTCATCTCTTATTCTAATATCTAAATTAGTTTATCAAATTTTATATAAATCTATCTATTTTGGTGTCACATTAAACATAGAATGCTGCAATTGAGAATTTAAATAAACTTTTCCTTGCTCAATGAAATTTAGAGGACAAATCATTTCCACCATTTTTCATATAAATCATCAATCTTAATAATGGTTTTTCTTATATTTTCACATTAGATTCTATATTAAGAAACTTAATATTGTATAATAAAAAAAATCAGGGGTCAATGTTAATAGTTCAGTATTTCTCCTAATCTGAATTTTAACTTAGTTTTAGTTGGGCCATATCCTTGAAAATAGATAGTATAGAGAAATTATATAAAACTAGGGGTTATAGGAAAAAAAATTAGAGAGAGATATTTCTATGTATATTGAAATTTTACAAAATTTTAGAAAACATATGGAAATAAGAAAATTATAAATTTCTTTTGGGGGGGCCAATTTCTATATACATAAAATTATGAATAAAATTTAAGGACTATTTTGAATTTTGAAACAATTTTGGGCCCCCCTCAACCACTATGTAGTTCCGCCATTGAAATTGGACAAAAACATCATTGGTGTTGTCGTCGGTGCGAGAACCATCAAAACCAAACCCATGTCGCGACAATGTAACATTATGTGTCGATATCAACGATAGACCCATGCATGGCTCCTCGTGGGTCCAGATCAACCATGGTGTGAACCACAGCAGAGATGGGCGACCTTGCCAAGATGACTGGATCTAGACTTGATTGGATATTGGTATGCCCATATAATCTGAGCAATTTGATCAAGTATGATTCCCAAGAGACAAATTCCCATGTAAAAATTCTCAAGAGCTAAGCTTCTCGCCCATGTAAAATTGTTTGGAAGTTGAGTTCTTTATAATCCAAGCTATTTGATCAGGCACGACTGTTGATCGAGCAAGTAATGCAAGCAAAGTGCTCACCTTGGATCGATCGAGCGAGCACTGTTGTCTTCATGGCATTGCTATAACTAGTGTTTGAGCACTCAATGCTGGCATGGGGTGCGAGCTATCTCCCTAGGGAGGGTATGTTGCCCCAAGTTCGTGCTCTATTTGGTTTACACTTGGGTGAGCATCACTGCTCACCCCCAGGTGCGAGCATTCTCTCCTCACCCACCATGCAAGTTGTTATTGCTCATGTTATAGTATGAGCACTGTCTTCCTAGGGTACGGGCAATTTCTTCAATTGAGAACTCCATTGCTCACCTCAGGCTATAAATGCTCATTTTTTTCTCCTAGAACGAAGAGTACACCTACCATCCCAAGGCACAAGCTTGCTTGACAAAGGTCGTGTGGTTGAAACTTGCCCTCGGGTTAGAGCATGCTATTTGGTGTGAGATTTTGTTGCTCGCATTTAGAGTGCAAGATGTTGTTGCTCCCCTTCATGGTGCGAGAAATGTTACTATTGCTCGCTTCCTGGGGTACAAACACTCTTTAATCACCCACAGGTACAAGAACTTTTTGCTCATTCAAGTGGGAAAGCACTCTTTGTTGGCCTACGGAGGTAGTAGATCCAGTGGAGCTATTACCAGTTGCTCGAGCATGGAATGAGAGCAAAGTGCTTGCCCCAAGAACGAGATTATGTTGCTCGGATGTGGCGGTGAGCAATTCGATAGGACATGATTCCTGAGCAAGTAATGCAAACAAATTGTGTAATGAATGCACATCATCCCTCAAACTGTGTATATAATTATTAATTGAAAAATTAGTAATATATGTAATGAAAGGAATGACAATGCATCTAATTAAATTAATAAGTTCTATTTAAAACTGAGAATATTAAACACATAATAATATATTTAACAATTTAATTACAAACTTTTAATTAAAATTAGCAGTGTTTTAATAATTTTTTTAAAAGAGAAAAATGAATATGTGAAAGAATATAAAAACATGACTCAAAGAGACTTTATATTATATATTAGAGGAGAATCCGCTTCTCCTGATTGTGCCCAACAAGATAACTGATTCTCTATTATTCTAGCTATTATAACTGATACACCTTAATTCTAGGAGACTGCCTTTTATTGTTTATATTCAAATTATTTCCTTGTACAGATTTATTGTATAAATGAAGATCACCTCATGGCATTTACGCTGGAGGCATTACCTTTACATGGTATCAGTCAATCGATGAAATCCTTGCCGAGACCTTCTTGCAAGCTATCATGGCTAATTCTTCCACCAACCAAGTTCTGCTCAATACAATGGTTCACATGGTGACCATCAAACTCACTCCCACAAATTACATCTGTGGCATCGTCAATTTGTTCCTTTACTTGAAAGTCAGTATTTAATGGGCTATTTGGTTGGATCTTCTTCGGCACCTCTCGCTCAGATTCGTTAGGGTACTGATCTGGTTCCAAATCCTACTTACAAGAAATGGCACGCACAGGATCGGATATACTCAATCTTCTTTATGCCTCTCTCACTGAGGAATGTATGGCTAAAGTTGTGGATTGCTCTACTGCTCGTGATGCTTGGCTTCCTCTTGAAGCCTATTTTTCACACAGTTCTAAGACTTGGGAAATTCAATTGAAAGATGAACTCCAACTGATGCAATGAGGCTCTCGTGGTGTTGATGAATATGCTTGTTCCTTACACTCTCTATGTGATCAGCTTAGTGTGATTGGCAAACCCGTTGATGACATGGATAAGGTACATTGGTTTCTTCATGGTCTTGGATCTGAATACAGTTTTTCAACCTCAATATTGTCACAGTTGCCACTGCCTTCTTTCGCTATCTTGGTGCCGCAAGCTCTCAGCCATGAGCTTTTCTCTCGGTCCCTTCATGGTGACTTATCCTCCCCGTCGTCTCTTGTTGCACAACAAGGTTCTTCTTTCGGTGCCTCTTCTAGTTCCCCAAAGCTTGCCTTCTTTTCATCAGTTTTTGGAAAATTTTCCAAGACATCGGGCGTTACCTATTAGTGGTGTGGTAAAGAGAGGTACACTACAAAGAAATGTCATAAACTTGGCAAGCTACTGAAGAAAGCCAAGGCGGATGGTTTGATTGAAGCCTTTGCTGGTACTTTGGTTGATGAACCGGCTAATTTCGAGTAGTATATGGATATTGGGGCTACTTCGCGTATGAAGAATGATTTTGTTGCTCTTGATAATTCAATTCCTTATACTAGTAATCAACGGGTGTATGTTGGTAATAGTACTTTCATACCCATTTCTCACATCAGTTCCATTTCATCCATTATTGCTTCTCATCCCTTACCTTTGTTTGATGTTCTCCTTGTGCCTAGTCTTACTAAAAATCTCTTGTTAATTAGCAAGCTTACTCGTGATAAAAATCTAGCAACAAGAACGGTGGTGGGAGTAGGGCGATGTGAGAAAGGGCTCTATGTTCTTAACCGGTTACTTCTCCTTCCAAATATAAGTACTATTGTGTTCTGATAGATAATTTTTTCCACTTTAGTTGGTTTTATCCGTTAAAGCACAAGTTAGATTTTTTTGACATATTTGTTTAGTTTAATAAGTATGTCCAAATTCAATTTCACTGTAAAATCAAATATTTTCAATGTGATGGTGGTACTGAATTCATAAATCATCGTTTTACCTCTTTTCTTCATGAGAATGGTATAGTTCAACGTATTGCTTGTCCATATACACCAAATTAGGACGGTATCGCAGAGAGAAAGCATGGTCTCATTACCGAAACTAGTCTTACCCTCATGTACCTTTACGTTTATGGGTTGAGTCCTTTTCCATGGCCTATTATCTCATTAATCACCTCCCATCACTGGTTCTTGATGGTAGGTCCCCTTATGAAATTTTATATGGTTGCCCTCCTTATTATTCCTTGTTACGTACTTTTGGTTGCCTTTGCTTTCCTTTTCTTTGTGATTATCTGCCTAATAAATTATCTCTAAGGTCTCTTGTGTTTTTATTGGCTATAGTCACCTATATTAAGGTTTCCGTTTCTTGGATAAGAAAACTAACCGGGTCTATATTTCTTATCATGTCCAGTTTTTTGAAGAATATTTTTCATTATGCTCACTCAACTCTTCCTCCTTTAGATGGTGCTAATTATGTCACTTTTGATGACCCTTCTGACAATTTTCTTTCTAGTGATAGTTTCTTGTGTGTTCCTTGTGTTGATTCTTGTATTCCTTCACCGCCTCCTGAACATTCTTCACAACCTCCGGCGATAGCATTGGAAATCATACCTCCTGCTCATTCTTTTTCTAGTCAACCACTAACCACTACTCGCCCTATGGTTACTCGTGCTAAGAAAGGTATCGTTAAGCCCTGCATTATTCATTCGTTATATGCTTCGTCTACTCCACCGTGGTTTCAGATACATCTTGCTGTCAAGGAACCTTGTGGATTTACGTCAGCTGTCAAGCATCTCGAGTGGCTTTGGACCATGGATGATGAAATTGCCGCTCTCAAGCACAATAACACATGGCATTTGGTTCCTCGTCCAAGTGATCATAAAGTTATGGGTTGTTGGTGGATCTTTAAGATGAAGCTTCAAGCAGATGTTCCTATAGATTGTCACAAAACTTGTCTTGTGGCCTAAGGTTTTTCTTAGAAACATGGCATTGATTTTGATGAAACATTCAATCAGTTGTTCGTCCTGCCACTGTTTGAATTATTTTGTCTCTCGCTGCAATGCATGGTTGGTCACTTCATCAACTTGACGTTAAAAATGCATTTACGCATCGTGTTCTTACAGATGAAGTTTACTTGGAACAACATCTGGGATACATTAATCCCCAATTCCCTTCTCATGTTTGTTGCTTACAACGTGTTTTTTATGGTCTGAAACGGGCCCCACAGGCATAGTTTCAGCATTTCAGTCCGTTTTTGCTTGGACTTGGTTTTATTGCGAGTCATGCTGATTCCTCACTTTTTGTGTGTTATGGTCCTATGGTGTTATTATCTTCTCTTATATGTCGATAACATGGTTATTACAGGCAATAGTCAGTCTATGCTTACCTTGGTGATTTACACTATTTTTTGGGAATTGAGGTCATTCGTAATGAAAATGGAATTTTTCTTAGCCAAGCAAAATATGCTCTTAATCTATTGATCAGGGCAGACATGGTGGATTGCAAACCTATTTCTACTCCTTTTTTGGTGGGATTTCATCTAACCAAATCTGGAACTGCTATTCTGATACTACTCAATTTTGGTCACTTGAAGGAGCTTTGCAATATTTAACACTTACCTTATCTGATTTGTCTAACGGTATTAACTCTCTATGTCAATTTATGCATGCTCGTGCTACTAATCAGTTCCATGCCTTGAAGCGTATTAGGGGCACCTATCATTATGGTTTACAACTCTCGCAAGATTCTTCTTCGACTTTGCTTGGTTATTCTGATGCAGATTGGGTCGGATACCCTATTACCTGACACTCTACAATAGGTTATTATGTTTACTTTAGTCTCATCTCATGGTGTTCAAAAAAGCAAACCATTGTTGCTCGCTTAAGTGCGGAAGCAGAATACCGTGCTCTAGCCTTTATTGCTGCTGAACTTTCCTAGACACTTCAGCTTCTTTGCGAGCATCCTATCACACTCCCCTCTCCTTCGAGATTGTTATGTGATAACAATAGTGCTATCTTCATTGCCTCCAACCTAGTCACCAAGTCCCACTTCAGACACATTGACATCAATTATCATTTTTTTCGGGAATTTGTAGCTCAACAGGTCATCAATCTCGATTTTGTCCCCTCTCATCTTCAACTGGCAGATGTTTTTAAATAAAGGGGTGGCAAAATTACAGTTTTTATTGGATTGTGGCAAGTTGTGCATTTTTCCCATTTCACCCAAGCCAACTTTGAGGGGGGATATTAGAGGAGAATTTGCTTCCCCTGATTGTGCTCAACAAGATAACTGATTTTCCATTATTCTAGCTCCTATAACTGATACACCTTAATTTTAGGAGATTGCCTTTTATTGTTTATATTCAAATTATTTCCTTGTATAGATTTATTGTATAAATGAAGATCACCTCACAACATTTACGTTGGCAGTTCTTCTACGTACCACCGGGGTTGCGCCCCCGCGGCGTCCCCGGTTGACGTGGCTACTGCCACGTCAGTTGACTGATTTAAAAAAAAAAAGCGCGAACTGAAAAAAGGGATCCGGTTTCATTTACAGGGGATTTGATTTTCGTTGCCAACACCGAGCTTCCTCTTCTTCATTTCTTGGTTCTTGCAGTCAGCTTCCTCTGCTTCATTTCCGTTGCCATTTTCGTGCCTACCATAACTGAGCCTTGTGAAACCCATACGCAGTCCAATTGTTGCCGACAGTATTTCTGTGGATTTCGGCTTTCGCTGTTGATGAACTTGTCTTCTCCTCGTCTGGTTTGGCTTTCCATTTAAGGTATATTATCTTTTGAAGTATTTAGATTCAGTAGATCTGATAAAATCGCACAAATGACTCTACATTGAAATAAGATTTTCATTTGAGTTGTTTCCAGGAAGAGACTGAATACCCACGTTTTGTTTGCTGTCAATTTGCATAGACATTGTACAGTTTTCACAAACTGAGCTTAGAAAACAAACTTAGCTTTGAACCCTAGAAAAATTATTAGCTTAGAGATTCTGGTAGCTAAGAAAAATTATTAGCTTAGAAATTTATTAACTTGAGTGGAATTTATTATTTCTTTGTTATTTATTTCAATTATAATTTTATGTTGCGTATTTGGAATATAGTTCTAGAGGTATAGTTAAGTTTTCGTGCCAACCATGCAGTAGGTAGTTTGAAGATGTAAACCCAGTTTATATAGTGGAATGAATATTTTTATGTTTCCCCGTTTTGAATTGGATTGGTGCTTAAAAAACATTTTGACTTGGTAACCATAACTCAAGAACTAATGCAGTGTTGTTGAAAGTCAAGTACCAAGGATATTGGCAGTTTGGAAAATGATTGTAATTAATTAAGCGATGGTTTGAGTGGGGGCTAGAGTATTTTCTTCAAACAAAGATAGTAGCCATTTATAAAATACCCAATTGAGGAATTTATACTAATTAAGCTCATGCTAAGTCTCCATTGACTGAGGTAACCTCCATATATAGGTTAATTGTATTTTGAGGAATTGGTTTGTATAAAGTGCATGTGACTCCCTTCATGGCCATACAAATGTGCAGCCTCATGTATCTCTATTCTAATGTGAACACATTGCAATTGCATTATTTCTTTTTCTTGTTTTTAATATGTACCGTGCTAATCCTAATTTCCATTCTTCACATCCCATTGCAATTTATTATCGTGATTTATTTTATGGATGTTTTTGTACCGTGCTGGTGCATTTTGATTCTTCAAATACAGTACTTGCATTTGGCTCCCTCTCAGCATAGGAGAAGGGAAAGAACAACCATCTACGCTAACACCATGTAGCTCAAATCCGTCATCTGCGGTATGTTATATCATTTACTAATATTTCTGTGTAGACTGAATGTACTTTTTCGTGATATTTCCATTTTTAACTGGGTTTTATTCTTTATAGATGCAATTTCAGTTGGCTAGATCACAACCGTTGCAAATACAAGATGAATGGATATGAGATGGATGGATAACAACAGCAATCATGATTTTTGTAATATTTTCATGTATTATTTATGGATAGCATGAATTTATTCATGGATTTAATGTACGAATGGATTTGAGTTTAAGGAATGTATTTGTGGCATATAGTTCAGTTTTTTTGGTGGAATTTATGAAATTTATAAGGTATTTATTGTGTGAAGAAATGGATATTTGATGTTGCTTCCAGGATTTCAGTATTTGATGCCTATAAATAAAGTGGCAGGTTGTTGCTGGTATAAGACTGAATGATGGCAATATCCATATGTGCAGGACGTTTGATGGGTATTTTAGTAGGGGTGCTACCCGCCCCCGCCCATGCGGGGGGGCTTTTTTTACCCCCGCCCCCCGCCCCTCGCATGGACGGGGCGGGGTACCCTGTCCAATGTCCGCCCCGCCCCCCGCCCACTTCAAGAACATTATGTTCAATGAATTATTCTAGTTGCAGTCCGCTATGCGGAACTGCATTACAAGCCTAAATGAAACGGTGCGTTTCATTTAGATGAAATGAAACACATCGTTTCATTTCAAGAAAGAAACACACACACCCCGCCCATCAGAGAACCAAGCCCTACACCCCGCCCATCAAAGAACCAAGCCTAAATATTAAATGAAACACACCGTTTCATTTCAAGAAAGAAACACACACACCCCACCCATCAGATAACCAAGCCCTACACCCCGCCCATCAGAGAACCAAGCCCTACATCCCGCCCATTAGAGAACCAAGCCTAAATGAAATGGTGCGTTTCTTTTAGATTAAATGAAACACACCGTTTCATTTCAAGAAAGAAACACACACACCCCGCCCATCAGAAAACCAAGCCGGTGTGTTTCATTTAGATTAAATGAAACACACCGTTTTATTTCAAGAAAGAAACACACACACCCCGCCCATAAGAGAACCAAGCCCTTCCCACCCATTAGAGAACCAAGCCCTCCCCGCCCATCAGAGGTTTGACAGCTGTTTAATGTATGTTTCTGAGTTGTTTAGCAACAAAAATTCATAACCGAGTCCAATATAAATCCATTACAAATCCAATAAAAATCCATTAAAATTCGAAACCTTGTCCAATGCAAATCCAGTTCAACAACAACATATAGCATATATATTTGTACTTAACAAAATGATATGCCGAGTCTAATACCAATCCAAACCTGCAATACCCAAAATAAAAATAAAAACTAACAATAGGTACAAATTACTTAGATGCTAAGCGGTAATATGCAAATACAAATGCCAAAACCCAATAAACCCGCAGTAGTGTGCGTGAACGCGACATTTTAGCTTCACGAAGCATAAGCACCAACTCCTTGTTCTGGACCTCCTCATTTATATTGGCTAGCAGCAGCTCTCTTTTCTGGAAAGTAAAACCAAAACAAAGATGAAAACAAACCGTTCACCTATAAAACTCTAAAGCAGCAACAAACCAAATGATTTAATAAACTCAGTTGTCAATCCCTCCAAAATAATGATAACCTAATATTGGATATGTATGAACTAATCCTCCATCGGAAAACATAAACTTTAATTTATATATCCAATTGTATTCTGGAAAGTAAAACCAAAACAAAGATGAAAAGAAGCGGACTAACCTCCTCTGTACATGGTGGTTAGGGTTAGGGTTACACCAGTTAGGATTAAGCCGCGGGGTTAGGGTTCAGGCACTATTTCGAGTGGGAAGTTGGGGTTTTCGTGGGAATCTTGTAAAAACCATAGATTTGCCAAGTTTAAAGGACAAAGATAGGGGAAATCGTGCTTGCATGTAGCCGAAGGTGGAAGACTTTGTGGAAGGTGGTCGGTCGATTTCGGAGAGGAAGGTAGGGTTTTCGTGGGAATCTTGTAAAAACCATAGATCTGCCAAGTTTAAAGGACAAAGATGGGGGAAATCCTGCTTGCATGTAAACAAAGGTGAAAGACTCCGTGGAATGTGGTCGGTCGATTTCGGAGAGGAAGGTGGGGTTTTCGTGGGAATATTGTAAAAACCATAGATCTGCCAAGTTTAAAGGACAAAGATGGGGGAAATCATGCTTGCATGTAGCCGAAGGTGAAAGACTCCGTGGAAGCTGGTCGGTCGATTTCGGAGAGGAAGGTGGGGGGTTTCCATGCCGATTTGGGAGAGGAAGATGGAAGGGAGAAGGGGTAAATGAAGGAAAGGGCAAGGGTCGGTCGATTTGGGAGATGAAGATGAAAGGGGGAAGGGGGAAACGAGGGAAAGGGTCTCGATTTGGGAGAGGAAGAACTGAAAGGGGAGGGGAAATTTCGAACCGATGGGTGTAGGTGGGAAACGAAGGGTAAGGGAGGGAATTATGTTAAACGTCAAACGACGTCATTCTATTTTCCACGTGGACGTGAGGCCGCGGCGGGGGCGCAAGCTCGGTTGTACATATCATTTTTCTTACGTTGGAGGCATTACCTTTACATTATATATGGAGAAAGAGTTACCTCAATATTGACCTTATCGCTAGACACCAAAAACAATATAGGACCCTACCAGAGGGCATAACAAATGACAACCATTTGTTTTTTATCGAATTTTTTAAATTATTTCTTTTTCTAAATTTGGGATCTTTAGTAGAAAAGACTGCTAGATAAACTATTTTTTATTTAAGAAATAAGTACAAAAATTGAAAAAAGGAAACAAAGAATATTAAATTTATACAATTCGGTCAAACTCATTATCATTTGTTTTGCTAACTAGCATTAATTTGGCTTCGTAGTTTATTTGGATTTATTTAGGAGCCGAGCCAAAAGGTTAAGCTTTGCACATTTGAATTCAATTTTACGATGGTTGGCGATACATTGAACGACAAAAGTAGGCTGTAGGATAGACTACAAGCTAAAGTATGCTAAAAGCAAGCCTAAAAAATATTAGCGATGAGTGCTATAGTCATAAATAGATTACATAAAAGTAATTTTACAAGTTGATGTAGGTCCATATAATCCATCAGATCTATTTTATAATAAAAGTAACTTTATAATTTGACAAACCATATTTAACCACATCCATTTGTGAGATTACTTTTTTGTAATCTCTTTATGGTTAAAGTATTTATTAAACCTAAACCGTGCTTTGAAGATTAGAGCAGTGATTGATATATGAACAATTATTATTTTTTTTGCTTATTCGTATTAATCCTACATAAAAAAGCCCCTGTTTTTATGATTAGTGTAAAGACTAACCTACTCACTCGAACATAACAAAACAATGCAACAAGATGCATGACAAATCTGGAATCTCTTTGGTCTCCTGGCGCTTTCTAAGGAGCTTTCTCTTGCTTTGGGCAACACTAGTCTTTTGGTTTCAGTCAAGAAGAGCATATAGTAGTGGAATAATGTTGGATATATTGCATGCAGAGATGTCAAAGGAGATCATAGCAAAGTGGGGTAATCTTAAACTAACGGAAGCAAAGCAACTCGAGATCAAGGTAAATAATTCTAATGAAGACATGGTTATGAAACATGGGAAACTTTGTTTAGTTGGCCTGTTGGTAGTGAACAAGGCTGTAAGCAAAGAAGCTTTTAGAACTACAATGCTCAGCATCTAGACACTAAAAGAATGGGTGCACTTTTGAGAGGTTGGTGCTAATTTATTTTTATTTGAATTTCAGAATGATCATGATCTTATGAGAGCTCAGAGAGAGAGGCCATGGTCTTTTGATCACAATCTGCTTTGTCTGGATTCTTTTGATGGTTCCTCATCATCGAAAGATTTGAAATTCAGTAGAGAAGTGTAGTGGGTTCAACTTCATAACTTGCTCTTGTGTGGGATGACTCGAGGTATTGGTGTACAAGTTGGTAATAAGATAGGGACTGTGAAGGAAGTAGATGTTGATGAAGATGGTGTTGGCTGGGGTCCGTACCTCAGAATCAAGGTTGAAATTGATATCACCATCTAGGTATTCTCTTAAACTTTCAAGATAACCAATATTGGATGTCTTTTAAGAATGAGATGTTATCAAATTTTTGTTTCAGATGTGGAATTATAAAACATGGTGATTTTGGATGCATGAAGGCTGCTACAAACATTTCTATGCATATGGGTAGCCAAAACAAATATGGTGCTTGGCTTCGAGCATCTTCCTCAAAAAACACAAGTAATGGCAACTAGATGGAGGTAAGGGGGGAAGGGTTCATACTGCTTCAAACCTTACTGACTTGCAGGGAGAAGACAATGACATCGCAAGAGACTCTAAAAAATTTATCAAGAAATCTTTAGTCATAGATAAAGAGGCTGAATTATCAAAAAATCCCTTGAAAGAAGTTACGAATCAGGAGAATTACCACCTAGCACATAAGGAGAATACAGATAGTCAACTTTCTAGAAAGGTAACAACAGAAAATCCTATGGAGCAATCACAAGAACTTGTCGAGCCTTATATGGCTAAAGATTCTCAAGGTATAGACCATAATCAATGAGATCACTTTCCAATAATAAGTAAGACCCCTAAATATCAGGAGCTTAATGATACAACACTCGATGAAATTTCCTTCCCTGATAAAAGGTGTGAAAGGGCGCAAAGTCACCAATTGATTTAATAAGTAAAGGACTGTCTATTGGCAATCCAACCAGGGCAGCAAATGGAAGAGAAGAGCTAGATCTAAAGATAATGCTCACTTTGGTGTTGATAACCACAAAACTTTATTAAGGAAAAGGATGACTTTGACTTCACACAATTCAATGTTGGATGGCACATTAATGGATTTGGTTGAAGGCCCTAATCCAAAGAAAGGAAAGAAATCTCTTTCTTTAGGTAGTGGAATTGAAACTTTAGTGGCGGAGGCTAGTTCCCAGCCCCTTCAAGACCAATGAGTCTCTTTGGTTGGAACTGCATAGGGTTTGGGAACTCTCGGACAATTAGAATCGTAAGTCTATTGACAAATGATAAGTCTTCCAATTTGGTTTTCCTGATGGAAACCAAGTGTAATAAAAGTAGAGTTGAGAATATAAGGGTAAGATTGAACTTTGACAGTTGTTTGCTGTAGAGAGTATTGGTTACAGTGGTGGTCTGGCCCTTACGTGGAACCACATTTTGGATGTTTAGCTTGTTAGCTTTACTAGTGCTATTGTTAAAGAGGATCATCATGGTAACTCTTTGATGTTTATTGGATTTTATGGTCATTCATAAACCTCTAAAAGGGAAAGTAGCTGGACTTTACTTAAACACTTGAAGCCAAATAAAGTAATCCCATGGATCTGTGTTGAGGATTTCAATGAGATAACATGTCAAAGTAAGAAATGTGGAGTTGCTTCTAGGTCTTACAAGAAAATGGAAACTTTCAAAGAAGCTCTTGATTTATGTTTTCTGAGTGACATCTGTACCATGGGACAACAATTTACTTGGTCCAATAATAGAAGGGATTTGGGGTTTACTAAGGAAATACTTGATAGAGCTGTTGCTAACCCTAAATGGCATTAAAAATATATTAATTCCATATGTTCAGTTTTACTTGTTATCAAATCTGATCACAGTCCTGCCTATATTGTTGCTTCCAACCATACTAGCTCTAATTACAGCAGCTGCAACAAAAGTAGAAGGAATTATCATTTTAGATATAAAGCTGCTTGGCTGCTAAAAGATGGTTTTTCAGAAACTATCAACAAGGCATGAAGGTTGGTTTCCAATGGAGAAAATGATTGCTCAAGGATCAGAGACAAACTTATTAAGTGGAAATAGGCCCTTAAGAAGTGGAGTTCTTTTACTTCTAGGAATAAGTAAGGAACAATTAGAAGGAAATTAAAAATTTATAAAATTTTGAAACATGTGAGCAACTTAGTAAGATTTCACAGCTTAAGGGGAATGTGGAGGTTATTCTTGAGGAGGAAGACCTCAAATGGAAGCAGAGTCAATCAAAGATGGTTGCAGCATGGTGACAGGAATACTAAGTATTACCACATGTATGCAAATCAGAGAAGGACAACAAACACTATCAAACAAATTGTGGATGGTCAGAACTACTCAATAACTGATCAATCCATGATAGGGGACACATTCACAGTTTTTTTCTTTGATCTCTTTAATACTTCTAACCCTTTTGAAATCTCTAGTTGTCTTTTTGGATTGAAAGCCTATGAGACAAAATATATGAACTCTAAGCTCCTTCACAATTTCAATGAAATGGAAGTTAAAGAAGTTGTCTTTCAAATGATTCCTCTTAGTTCGCCTGGACCTAATGGCTTCCCAACCCAATTTTATCAATCAAACTAATCCATTAATGGAGATCAAATGTGTCAATTTGTGCTAAGATTTCTAAATAATGGTGGCTCCCTCCAAGATGTCAATGACACCTTTATTATGCTTATTCCAAACATAAAGTAGCCTAAGAAGATGACTGATTACATACTTATTAGTCTTTGCAATATGTTTCCAAGAATGTTGCATGAATCTTTGTAAGCCTTTTGAGCAAAAATATCTTGCTTTCAAAAAGGAAGAAAAGCCTACTCAGTCAAGTCAAGGCCCATCAAGCCCTTCCAAGTTTACATGCAATAGTATTTTGGGTTATAGATGGTTTCAACTTTGGACAAAAGTTCCCTATTGGTAACCCTCTATATCTATATTGAAGCCCATTATATAATGTCACCAAATTATGTGAGCATCTTTATTAACTCTATTTGTTGATAATAAATCGAAAATAATTTTATTTAATAAAATTTTTAGCGATGTCAAAAATGTGTCTCTCCGCAAACTTACTGGGGATGAAAAGGAGTAAGAAACCAAAATCGAAAAAAGAAAAGAAAAGAAAAAGGAGTTGTAAAACGGCTTTGTCGTTTTTTTGGGGGACAGGTAGGAAACTTAGAGAGGACATATGTGCGAGATTTCGGGTAACAATTGACACTGGAACTGGAAGCTTCCAGCCTTCTTCACGGCTCACATAAACGGCGGATTATGGTTAAATCCCACCCAGGCAGCCTCTTCCCACCGTAAACATTTTAAGAGCCAAAGCTCACCCCTTAATTAGATTGTTCTCTTTTAATTCATGAAAATTCCCCTTTTCCTCTCTCTTCCAAACCCTACATCCCTTCTCTTCTTCCATTTCCGATCTCTCTCGGTCATTTAATAAGGTACAACCCTTATGATTCTCTTCCAATCATATATTTCTTGTCTGTCTATCTCTATCTTTAGATATATATATCTATCCTAAAATCAAGTGATCTGATCTCTAGGAAAGTTCTTTAGATTAAACTTGAATTAATCTTGTTTTACAAGTTCATATATTCTGTTTGTTCTTGCTAGACCGTGGAAGAAAATAAATTTAAAGGAATTTCCTGGAAACCGAGTTGGTTATCGGGGATCGGAATCAGTATCTGGGAGTGCGAACTTAACTTTTGATGCATTTGAATTGGATTTCTACTTATGAAAGTTCAAGTTGTTGAAAACTAAATTTGGAACTGTCACCGCGTACTTGCCTCTAATTGGAACGGCAACTGCGATCACATTAAGCTTAGACAAAGGAAGAGAGAATTTGATACTTTGACGTGACTCGCTTTCTTTTATAAATATTTTTTTGGTTGGCACTGGGTGTCCGAGATCAGTGTCTTTGAGTAATCCCGGGGGTGCGCAGACC
This sequence comes from Carya cathayensis, assembly GCA_011037825.1. Lineage (NCBI taxonomy): Eukaryota > Viridiplantae > Streptophyta > Magnoliopsida > Fagales > Juglandaceae > Carya > Carya cathayensis. The sequence goes on along the minus strand of QGSO01000231.1, from coordinate 1,688,673 downwards.
CTCAATAAAGAGTTTTCTGCAAGTGCATTTAAGGTAATTCAAGAGAAATTTCTCCAGTCCGATGACCCTTAAAGATTGTTTGCACCTAAGAGGATTTGATCCTTAGACCTGAGGGGAGTATACTCTCAAGACCAAGGCCTTTACCACTTGAGCCAACCACTAGGAGCTTGTGTTGAGACTCGCTTTCTTTTATAATATAGAGTGTACCTATATTACAAGCTCATGTTTCTAGGATTCAATTAGTATGTTAGATAATCGATCTTAAATTTTACAACTTGATATTCCAAGAAGTGGGCAACACTCATAATGGCACCAGAAGGCCAAACACATTACCGATGATTGTGATTTACATTGCTAGGAACAATCATCATGCATGCGGTTTTTTATAAAAATTCTCTAGTGCTGATGGATAATTACCCATTTGAATTTTGATAGTTAGCAAGTTGGATGTGTCTTAAGTTGGTTGAAGCTATCAGTTCTTTTTATACTATTTCAGCTTCTTTGAATTCATTTGATCTGTACCACGGCTGGCTGAACACCTTTTATCATCCTGGTCCAATTTCTAGGATTGCATCTAAGAAGTATATGATATTACTTCAAATATCTCAGTTTCCATCTTCCTACAACATTCTGAGGTTGTAATAGGCTAATGAATGCCATTTTGGCCAGAACACCCATTTGTTGTTTAAGCTCTGATGCATTGCTATTTTGATCTTTTTTCCCTGTTTGTTATTTGTATGCATTTGAGTTATCATAATAGTATCATTCATAAAAATAGTTGTCATAATAGTATCATTTTTCTTATTACTTTCATTATATTAAATAATCCTTTTAATTCCCATCATCATTATCATCACCTGATACTTTTTCTTTGTAAAACTTTATAGTTGGTCAGAAGGTCAAGTATTTTTAAATTTTGTTAATGAAATCTACTTCAGTTAATTTCCCAGTAAGGAATTTATTATAAGTTATCGAGAATGTTCCTGTGTAAAGAAGTATGTGCATATGTATACACAGAAGATTGTGTACATAATATACAAACCACTTGGAATGAGAAACTGGTATAATCATCTGTAATTTTCTAGTGAGCATAGTAATGCACTATCAGGTAATCTCATATAAAGGCATGCATTTGCTGATTTATGCATTTCATATTTATTATTCTTTTTGTTTGTTAGATGCAAATAGTAAATTTTGCTGAGGGTATCTTTTTCATTGAAGGTATCAAAAAAGATGGAAAATATGCAGTATGCTGAGGAACTTGTGAGAGAATTTCTTGTCTTCAGAGGATTTACTAATACTCTGCAAGTTTTTGAGGCTGAATTAGGCACAGATATCGGTAAAGGGTTCCAAGTGGATAAGATTTTAGACTTAATATTCTCTGTATACATACCCAAATTTGAGGCAGAAAAATTAGTTTGTCTGTTGAGCTTTTTCAAGAAGTGCTTTTCTTCCTCATCTGAGACAGTACTTATTACTACACTGTCTAAATTGGAGGTCTCTATTCTACGATACTACATCTCTCATGCCATACAATTGGGAAGGAAGGATAAAGTTGTAGAGTTGTTCGATATGAATGGCAATGAATTTTTGAAGAGGGACGAGGATTGGACTGCATGGTTTGGTGGGCGTCTCTTTTATTCAGTCTATTGTATCCTAATGGACTACTTTCTCTTTTATTTATATTTTTCCATGTGATGCAGCCATTCCATATATAAAGAACCCAAACTTGGATCCTGAATTTCGAATATATTTCTCAAAGGAATGGTATGAGGCCTTGCGTCTTTCTGTGCAGAACTTCTTAAGTGAGATCTTCAATGGAACTCATATCCTTTGGAACTAATTTTGTTCATCTATTCTTTCCTCCTATTATGATACTTTGGTTTCAGCATCTCTCTTATGTTTCTGATGCAAGGAACACAATTCCAATAATACCATATAAAACCAGCTTTATTTAGATGAAAGTCATTCCATCTACTTTGTGTTGTAAGTTGATCATCTTCCTCGGTTGGTGGCTGTGTGATGGTATTATTGTATCTTCATTGAGTTCCTCTGTTTAGACATGCATATGACTCACATGAACTTTGGTGGCAATGGTGAAACTTGATATTTGAACTTCAAATGAAGATCAATTGTTATGTTGTGTCCTACTATATTTTGGTCTCTATTATGTTGTCTGTACGAGTTTTTTTATTATTATTTTATTTTATAATAAGTATAGGTATGTTGTTTATAGGAGTTACTAATGTTATGCAGGCCATGTTCAAATTGTTTGCAATGATGTTTTGTCATTCAAGGGGCATTTCATGGCCTCAAGGTTGATCCTAACCCCTTCAACAAAAACCTTTTCTTTAAGGATTATAAAGTGAGCCGGAGGGATTAATAGGAATTCTGGTATAGGGATGAGCCTGTTTATCTTGAGGTTATGTCTTTTCCAATTTATTCCTCTATTTCATGTCTCCTAGGGCCACTTTCTCCTATCTCAAATGATATGCACATTTATACTATTTGATTTATTTTCATGAATAATTACCAGTTATTATCGTTACATTTTTGAGTTCTGAAAGAATATATCCTTAACTTAATCACGCCTCCCTGCCCTATTAAAGATCAGTTCAGAGAAGAACACTGCCAACCGTCTCAAAAAGGATATCAAGCAACTCAATCTTAAGTTATCACAACTTCAAGCTTTATTGGAGGAAAAAGATGCCCAATTATGTCGATTAAGGAGGTAATGGCTGGTCTTTCTTATTTCCATGGTAATACACATCACTTTTCTTTGGACGTTGATCTTTTTTTTTTTATTTCCTGGAACTCAGTAATGTATCATCAGTATCAGATGGAAGCACAGGAAAAACTAATGGTTCATCAAGCACTGTTCATGTAGAAGATCCTCTTATATTGAGAGATAATCAGGAAGGCTATCCTCTTGCTAGTCCAGGATTGGTTGGAAAAATGTTGGATCAAGAGTTTGTTGCTGGACCTCCCCATGTTCAATCAGAGCTTACCATGCCCAAATATGTTCACAACTCAATTACTTGTTCAGTTAGTATGGCAGATGGTGAAACAGGTGATACCAGTCAAATCTGGCAGGATGGCGCCTATTTTGGTATGTTTCTGTTCCTACAGTTTTCTCCTCACATAATTTGGGGACAGTGAACAAGCATGGATACTTGCAATGAAAATGATAAAAAAACCAGACAATCATCGGGGGACATGTTGGCTACCAAGAAGTGCCATGTTTATAAGATAGATGCACAAGTTAGACACATGATATCAGAACTGTAAACCAAAACAGTCTAGCGGTGCATCAGTATAAGGGTTGATAGTGTACAATAATTATTACTTCAATTGGTTATAGTTGATTGTGACTAGGGGTGAAAACCGACATCGTCGGTACGGTTTCGGTCCAAAACCGACGCCGCACTGACATGTTTTACAGATGTTTAGAACCAGCCAAACTGGCTGATTAGGGGGGAGCAAACCAGCAGCCTCAGTGTTGGCGTGATTCCAGTTCGGTTCTTCGGTTTCCCGTCAGTGGTGCTATGAAGGAGGATGGGAGCGGAGGGTTGTGATGCTGCGGGGCTGCGTCTAAGAGAGGAGAGAAATTCAAAAGAAAGAAGAAGAGGGAAGGAGAAGAAGAGGGAGGGGAGGGGGTGGGGTTATTAAGACCTACGTCAAAACCTGCCGTTTCATATAATTTTTTTTTTTATAAACGTTAGAACCAAAACAAGGTGCGTCATTTTCTATACGTATAATATATATATATAATCAGCTGGTTCAACAGTTTGAACCTGGTTCAAACCGGGACTGAATCCGGTTTTCTTATTTTGCTTCCGCTAGCCAACTGGTTCACTGCCAGTTTTGGCCGGTTTGCGTCGGTGACAGCTGGTGTGGTCGGTTTTGTACAGCCCTAGTTGGGACCTCATTCATGAACTCAGTGTTGGTTTTGTAATTATTAAATTTGTTGTGGCAGCAAATGGCAAAGAAGTTCATGTAGAAGATGAATTTCCTGAAGTTAAAGTCGACTTTCAGGTAAAATGTTTTAGGAGTTGATATGTAAATATTGGAATTTTTATATTTAGATATAAATCATTTTCCACTTCGGCATGTTGTGTCTTCTTGGAGTATCTCTAATTTTCAGAAAACAATGGCTTTCAGGAGACTTTTTTGGGGCATACAAGTCCAATCAGTCGATGCCGCTTTTCTGCATCTGGGAGCAATATAGCCAGTGCTTCTGTGGATGGCACAGTGAGGTACTTTTCTTAAAGTATGTGACACAAAGTGACTAATTGTACAAGGGTTGTTGATTCCCAGGTCCTCTCAATGCATATATTCAAATGTGTATGTTCAAGGATGGATGCACAAGATACACCCCCCCCCCCCCCCCCCCCCCCCCCCCAAAAAAAAAAACCAACCCAAGACTTCAAGTTCTTAATTATGTGCTCCTTTCAAAATTATTACCTAATTGTTTTTCATGTATTTTTAACATAGGATATGGACATACGACTCTTCAACTCCAGCATCAAGAAATGCAACCATTTATTGTGGGGCAGAGATCATGTCCCTGGACTGGGAGTGTAAATCTGACCGCTTGGTAAGTAAAGCTTTCAAAGTAATTCATATATGGGAATGGTGGTGCTTAAATAAGATTAGATATACATGCTTTTAAGCTTTGTGGTTCTTTTTGACAAAAGCTTCTCATAGGCACTGCTGATGGAGGTATTAAAGCATGGAATGTGGATGCAAAGAGAGTTGTCTGTGATCTCAGCACAACTGAAGCATTTCCAAGGTTTCTCCTAAATACACCATGCCTTGGATCTTCTTCTTTGTGCTCATGCTTACATTTTTATGGTGTTGCAGTGTGTTGGACCTGAAGTGCAGCCCTGTAGAACCCGTTTTTGTGTCTGCGGCAGCATCAAGGGGGTATCTCCTCCTATTAATCTTAACATTTCATATGGAAAGTGCTAAATGCCACACCTCTGTGTTTGACCAAATATTAGTTCTTTATTTTAACACTTTATCAGATTGAAGTAGGATGCTTGCTTTGTGCCGTTCAAATGACTTTAACTTTGGCTTAAAACTATTCTTACTTTGTTGGGCTGTGAGGACTTGAGCCTTGTCATGTGTAATGCTCAGGAGATCGATCTATTGTTTATTTTTATTTCTCTCACATTATTTATTTATGATGTCCTTAATTTTTGTTAGTTCTTCTTTCTGTGGATGCAAGAGGGATTAATAAGAATTCATTTTCTTTGTAGTCATGGCTCAAGCTTTATTGACAGTTTGGGCTGTGCTTCATTAACTGTATGGAACATGAAAACCTGGAAGGCTGTGGTATGTGATTATTCGTCTTAGAACCTTATATTTGCTTATAGTTGCGAGTTCTTATTTATCCTTTAATGATCTTTGCCTTTCTTGAAGACAGTCCTTCCTCTAGGTAAAGATCCACCTGCAATTACTTCTCTATGCTTCAATCACAATGGAAAGATTTTAGCCGCTTCTGCTACTGATGGAATGATTCACATGTTTGGTATCCTTTTAACTACATTAAGGCATGTCAGTTAGTCTGCTTTTAGTGATTGAAAATTTGGATGTGAGATTTACTATTTTCAGTTAGCATCAAGGTGCAGCATAGTAGACAAAAGGCAACCGGTTTTCTCTAATGAATAAGTGTGAATCCATGTAACATGTTTTTGCACTCCTGCGACCTCTTGGCATAGTTGGCTGATGGGCACATGGGATGAATCATAAGACTTGGACATCTTGAGTTTGTTCCCCACTAAGGTGATGTTTGGATGTGAGAAGTTTTCTTGAATGGTGTAAAAGTTCTTATGAATAGTTGTAATTTAGAGGATGTTTTGATAGTTTTTCAAAAAGTGATGGGAACTATTTAGGACTCGTTTGGTTATACAGCTCAGATGAAATAAGATGAGATGTTTTGTTAAAAGTTGAATAAAATATTGTTATGATATAATTTTTAAATATTAGTTTTGTTTTGGGATTTGAAAAAGTTGTTTTTATTTTTTATTTTTATTTTTTGTATGGGAATTTGAAAAAATTGTAAGGATTCTATGAGATGAGATGAGATAGTTTGGTTTTATGTAACCAACCAGCCGTTAAAGTATGTTAGGTTGTAAAATTTCTTAGCGGAGTTTTTGGGAGGATATAAGAAATAATTTTTAAAAACTATTTAAAGGAAAAAGCGCACAGCCACCATGGGGTCTCCACCCTGGCCACCAACAATGGCCCAAATCAGGTGCCAAGACTCTGGCCACCATGAAGAGTCCTAGATCGAGCCTCCTGTGGCGGCTAGATCAGATTGCCCATGGTGGCTCCTCTATGGGGTGTGCTGCTATATTTATTTTTTAATTTTTTAAAAATATTATTTGGAGTTTTTTTTATAGTTTTTTTGTGTTTTTAAAAATCTCAAGGAATTTTTACCCTGCAGATGTGTTTGGGAATGAATACATTTTTGACCGAAAATTCATCTCGGAATTTCGAGGTAGGCAACCCCGCCCGCCCCATGTGGGGGTGGGGTGTAGGCTGGGCCCAGGCCTGGCCCCCTCTGCACCCGGCTTTAAGTCCAGCTCAATTATATATATAAATATATATATATATAATTAAATTCGTTACCAAAATGTCATCGTTTTGGGTGGAATTCAATTTTTTATTTTTTTTAAAATAGACGACAGTGGGTTTTGGGGTGGGGGGGTTAAGTTAAACCTAAACTCCCCCCCTCCCCTAGTGGCAGTCTTGTCTTCCCTCACTCTCTTTCCTCTCTCGTGGTTCTTCCCCTAGCAAAGCCTCTTGTGAGTCGCCATGGTGCTGTTTTCCTCTTCTTCTCTCTCTCTCTCTCTCTCTCTCTCCCTCTCCCCCCGATGGACTGATTTGTTGTTTGGTTAGGATTTTAAAATTTTTTAGTAGTTTAGGGTGTTTTTGTTGTGGAATGTGTATTTGTATTTTGGTTTGGATTTTTATACTTTGTTGTGAATTTGTGATTTTTTTTCCCCACAGCCGTGGGTGTGGTGCAATGGTGGATGGGGGGCTGACGGTCCAGTGGTCCCCCCTGGCAGCGAGACAGGGGGGACTGACCCTGGTGTTTGGGGGTGGATCCCGAAGAGGCAAACCCACCACCCTCTGCCCATGCGGCATGGGGAGCTGGGTGCAGGAAGGGGGCAACCCCGCCCCATGTGGTTGTGGTTCCCTTGGATTACTTGATATGTGGTTCTGGTGAGTGGGGTCGTATATATCCTGGGCTTACTCTCTATGGGTGGGCTGGGCAGCTGGATGGCCCTTACCCTGCTGATGTTCAACATCATCTCAAAAGAATTTGCATGTGAAGCAAAAACCTGTGTTTTTAAAACTTCTTATTTGCATGCACTTGAGAAGTGGAAAATTCATTTTCTGCTAAAGCGACCCTCTTGATCCATGTTTTTGGAGGTCTTCTTCGGCCTCATCATTACCACCCCCGGACCCTTTTCTCCCTTTTCAGCTCGTGGCCCAATCATTCAACCAAAGCAAAAGGGTACATAGTTGTCTAGAGCTGAGGGTGATAGCACTGATCGTCCATTTGACATGCACATCTCCTTAACTAGTGAAAGACATGGCTGCTGGTCTGCAAATTACTGGTTGGCCTGCACATGATTCTGGTATAAGCTCTATTCTTTTTGGACCTGATGAGACAAGCATTTTTAGCTTGGGTTCAGATGGAAAGGCAAGTATATATTAATTAGCTCCTTTATTGTTTTTTAAACTTCATAAACTCTTATGTTCTGTCATCTTATGAAAACTGTAAACCTCACAGAATTAGTTTGTGGTGTTAGATTTTCGAATGGAGCTTGCAGAACCAAGGTCAAGTTCTATGGTCAAGAAACTGTAGTAGGTAATTGCATTGCTTGGAATAACATTATCAAGTCATGACTCACTGGATGAAATAATTCTGACATTCAGCTGTTATTATCTCTTGGGCTTTCACAAGAAAGTGTGATCATTAAATGCTTTCTACGTACACAATGATGTTTCACACTGTGGGACTTGGGATATTCCACCATGTGTCAAATTGTAGGACTGGAGTGATTCTGTCTTCCTCCATGGGGCCTCTATGTGCTTAGATATAGGTAGGGATGGTCTGATTTGGCCATGCCGCTATGCGAGTATCCATTAACTCGCTTTCTTTCTCCTATGCTTTCTAAAGATTCTCCCTATCCCGCCCCCTCTCTCTCTCTCATTTAGCACTAAGTTGAAAAAGTTGCCAATCACTAACTTCATCAAGAATGAATTCATGCATTTTAAGTTTCTGAAACTTTGATTTTTACTGTGAAACCTTATGCATGTGCGAATCATTTAACTCAATGAATGTGAAGATTATGAAGAAAATATCTACTTGGGACATGAGAGTTTTCTAACTTCATAATGGTGATGGTGAAGGTCAGGGAAGGCTAAAATCAGGTAAATACTAAAATGGAGAGAATTTGTTGAATTCAGCTTTAGGACTGGATATAGGATTGTGTGCTGCCTTGTCACTGTCATTGCACAAGGTATTTTATGTGGTTTGCTTGGAAAACCTGTCATGTTCTGGTTGTGTATTGATAGTTGCATAGCCTTTACAGTTGCATTTGAGATTTTGAAGGAACCTCAATAACATTAATTTTTTTGTTCTGTAGGTTCTGTCTCCCTGAGAGCTCAAAAATTTATAGACATGAAATGACTTTAGATGCTAATGGGAGGAGACTATTGGTGACATCCGGTTCTGTAAGAGCGCCCATATATCAGGTTGATCTCATCCCCACCCCACTGCCACACACACACACACACACACACGCATGTGTATGTCTATACATTTCACTGCATCCATCTGCCCACATAAACATGCGGCTGATTGGGTTGGTTACTTCGGCTAGGGTAACTTGTTAACATATTGACCTTGTTTAATATATGGAGAAGACCACTTATCAAAAAAATATATGGACAAGACTAAACAAAAGTAGATCAAAGCTGTATTGATCATTTTGGTGGTTTCATGCCAGTTGTTCCGGCTGCTGGTGGTGCTCCTGTTCTAATCTGAGTTTTTGTTTCTATTTTTTGGCTCAGGTTCGTGGTCATAGAAATGGGTTGAGAACTCTTCCACACAGTGCTGCTATAACAACTGTTGATTGGCACCCGACTTTACCCATTTTTGTTACTGGTTCAGCTGATAACTCGGTACGAGTAACGTCTACTTTGTAAATGCTTCTCACTTCTACATTGTCTTCATGCTTGGTCAGTTAGAGCGTTTAATGAAGTTTCTTTGGTTTGACATTAATTTTACCTGGTCAGCATCCGAGCAGGCTATGTTGTATGGATGATGTACTTTATTGATTTGCATTAACCATTCGTTGATATATTAATTTGTGTGTCTCAATTACTTATATCTGAATGCTTGTGTGTGTGTGTGAGAGAGAGAGAGAGAGAGATAGAGAGATGTTCGTTGCCAATTTCTTGAATGTTCCACCAATATGTGAATGTTCCTTGTGAGAGTATAATCTAATAAGTTCTCATAGATGTTCTACTTTGAGAATTGGAATGATGATGGATACTGTTATGTACGCTGGTGGGTCTAGTCTTGCCATTAAAAGGGTGTGTATTCTACTTATTCAAGTCCACTTGTTTCTCTCTTCAATCTTTACTCATTGTTCATGCCTGCAATGTAAGCTCACTGCACGAGCATGGCATCAACTGCACACTTGTCTCTATGGATTTTGAAATGTAACGTGATAAATCTAACACGTTAGTTTGTGAATTTTACTTTTGTAAACCCATCACTTCTCCTTTGAAAATAAAAAAGAATGGTGGTGATGGTTTGTGAACAACAAAATGTAATGTTATGAATTTTTGTCATACATGTATGCCACAAAAGTCGGACGTCATTATTTTTGTCTCCACATAATGCTTAAGATCTCTACATAAGAGGACATGTTATCATGCTGAACTCATTTGTATTCTTCCAACTTAGTCGTGTTAGGATATGCTAATGCTCAAGTTCCAGTATCTGATAAAGGCACCGTGCGTTGTGCCGGAAATCAATCAAATCAATCAAGTTAATTTCCATCCATTGTACAATTTACTACTTGCGAAACCATTCTTGCAAACTAGGACTCAACTCCATAGGACCATAAATGATAATTGCACAATGGGGAGTTCAATAGGTCTCTATGAAGACAACTTGTCGAGAGTCTCCTGCGTGAGTTGAGGAGTTTTTTCTTGCTCTAGGCAAGGACAGTCTCATGGTTCTTGTAACGAAGGGGTTTTAGTGTTGTTCCCTTTTTTCCCTAACCTCTTACAGAGAGCGAATTTTCCTTCCTCACCTCTGGTCTGACTAGAGTGAGAAAGGTGCAACTGAAAGAACCGTAAAACAGAAGATTTCTTCTTTGAAACACAAGGCTGGTTTAGTCATGGAAGAAGCCATTTTAGAAAAATGGAGAAAACTTAAGTTGACTGAGAGTGAACAAACAGATTTTCTTATCGACTTGACCACAGAAGAGGTGGCTCTCAGACGAGGCAACATGAGCTTGCTTGGGCTTGTCATAACAGAGAAAGTGATAAACAGCGAAGCTTTCAAAGCATCAATGGGAAAAATATGGAAGCTGCGAGGAGGTTTACAAATTAAAGGAGTGGGCAAAAACCTTTTCTTGCTTGAATTCAACAAAGCTGCTGACATGCAAAAGGTTAAGCAAGGAAGGCCATGGACCTTTGATCGCCAACTTTTGTGTTTAAAAGACTATAATGGTCTGGTCTCCCCGAAGGATATGGTTTTTGAAAAAGAACCAATATGGATGCAGGTTCACAACATCCCACTGGGGGGAATGATTAGGAAAGTAGGAGAGCAGACATGGAGACAGGTGGGAGAAGTCCTAGATGTTGATGTAGACGAGGAAGATGTGGGTTGGGGGCCTTACCTATGTATCAAAATCTCAATAAACATCACAAAGCCTCTAATGCGTGGAGTAATGGGTTCCTTCAACGACAACAGAGTGTGGTTACCTTTCCAGTACAAAAGACTGCCTTCCTTTTGCTTCAACTGTGGAATCATCAAACACAGTTAAGAAGGATGCCAAAAACCAAAATCAGAGAGATCAATGCATGGTAAGGAAGAGGCCCAATATGGGGTGTGGTTATGTGCAGCAAGTCAGAAGGAAAATTCCAAGGATTCGAAAACAAGCAGAGAAGGGGCCAAAGAAACCCCAGAAAATCCCTTAGCTCTTAAGGAAGAAGACGATGACGTAGGCAAGGACTGTAATCAACAAGCTAAGAAGTCAAATACTTCTGTCAAGTTGGTGGAAAGTTAGAGACCAACCATCCCTCAGACAGGACTGCACTGGGAGACTCCACCTCTGAGAGGAGTAGGGCCCTCGGGCCAACCAACAGGTATGGGCTTTGACCCGCAAGTTGTTGAATTCTCAAATGTCACAGTTACACACAGTAGGCACAAAGAACTTGAAATAGAAAGCCAAGGTCAAAATTAGGCAATAAAGGATGTTAGAAATAATAAAGAAGAAAGGAAGCCTAACATCTTCGAGGGGTTGAAAGTAAAACAAGGTCAAAATAAACCAGGGGGACCACTTCATTAGAGGCTCAAGAGCTACTACAGTAGGATAGAGGTCTGACCAAAGTACTTTAGGAAATTGACCCAAACTTACCAATGCTACATCAGACCAGAACTTGGAAGAGGAGGGCACGCAAGGAAGGACATATGGAAATTTAAAATAATCCCACAATGGAGAAAGAAGAGGATGAGTTTAGAACTAATGAAAACTTGCAGGTTACTGCCACAAAAAGGAAGGCAGTTTATAAGATGTCAAATAGAAAGAAAGGGAAGCATTCACTGATGTTGTTAGATGAGGAAGTAACTGATTTGGTAGAGGCTGGGGACCAGCCCTTCCACCCCAAATGAGTCTAATTAGTTGGAACTGCCGAGAGCTTGGGAATTCTCGGACAGTTAGAGTCCCTAACATGCTGGTTAAGGAAAAGCGCCCGGGTTTGGTTTTCTTAATGGAAACCAAATGTAATACCAAGAAAATGGAAGACATAAGGGTGAAACTGAAGTTTGAAGGATGTTTTACAGTAGAAAGCCATGGTAGTAATGGGGGTCTTGCATTACTATGGGGTCAAGAACTTGATGTTCAGATTCATAACTTCACAAGATGGCATATCAGTGCAATAGTAAAGGAGAAAAACTGTCAACAACAATGGACTTTTATTGGATTTTATGGCCACCTCGACACCTCACAAAAGAGACAGTAGCTGGAATTTATTGAAGGCAATCAAAGACCACACCTCCTTGTCATGGATATGCATAGGAGATTTCAATGAAATAAAAAGTCAATCAGAAAAAATGGGAGCTGCACCAAGGCCATATAGGCAAATAGAGAAATTTAGAGAAGCACTAAATCATTGTTCACTTTATGATCTAGTCACAAATGGCCCACATTTCACATGGTCAAACAACAAAACAGGTCCCAACTTCACAAAAGAAAAGCTCGACAGAGCTATGGCCACACCAGATTGGTTATCAATATTCCCTAGCAGCATCTGCCAAGTACTCCCAGCTGTAAAATCAGATCACTCTCCTCTCCATCTAAGATTGAACAGTCCTGTATTGAGGAGTAGCAACAAAAAACACGTGTTTAGATATGAAGCAGCTTGGTCTTTGAGGAATGAAAGCCATACACTGATAACAGAAGCTTGGCAAACACCAATACACCGGTTCCAACTGGATAAAAATTTCAGGAAAAGCTTAACAAACTATCAAAGAGTGTTGCAACAATGGAAAATAGTCAACAAAAACCAAGTACCTCACAGTATCCATAAAAAGCTACAGCAGATAGCAGAATTGCAAAACTCAGGATCGGGAGACCACATCAGTAACATGCAAAAACAACAGGAAGAAATAGAATTGGTCCTAGCTGAAGAGGAATTAAAGTGGAAACAACGGGCTAAACAACATTGGTTAAAGCAAGGGGATAAAAACATAAGCTTCTACCATAAGTATGCTTCCCAACGCAGGAAAGCCAATTGTATTAGATCACTACAGGACCAAAATGGGAATGAAGTTATGGACCAAGGAAAAATAGGAGCAATGTTTACTGAATTTTTTCCACCTTGTTCACCTCATCTCATCCCACTACAGCAGAGGCATGCTTATCAAGCATGCCATCAAAAGTTACTGAAGACATGAACAAAAAGCTCCTGCTGGAATTCACCTCTCAAGAAGTTAAAGAAGCCATCTTCCAAATGACTCCTTTAAGCTCACTAGGTCTAGATGGGTTTCTTGCCCAATTTTACCAATCTAACTAGGAAAACATACAGCTAGAAGTTTTGGATTTCACACTCCAATTTTTGAATAAAGGTGGCCCTTTGAAGGAGGTAAATGACACTTTCATCACTTTAATTCCAAAAATGAAAGAGCCAAAGAAAGTGAGTGATTACAGGGCTATAAGCTTGTGCAATGTCGTTTACAAAGTCATAGCTAAGGTGCTTGCAAATAGGCTAAAAACCATCCTGCCCAAGGTGATCTCACAAAACCAAAGTGCTTTTGTCCCTGGAAGGTTAATTACAGATAACATCTTAATAGCCTATGAAACCCTCCATGAGATAAACACTCAGGCAAGAGGCAAAGAGGGGTACATGGCTCTCAAACTGGATATGAGTAAGGCATACAATCGAGTGGAGTGGAGTTTCTTAGAAAGTGTAATGCTTAGAATGGGATTTGATGCCAAATGGATTACTCTAATCATAAAATGCATAACCTCTGTCACTTATTCCATTATGATAAATGGAAAGCCCCAGGATTCTCTCTCCTTCTAGAGGATTAAGGCCCCGTTTGGTTACACAGATGAGATGAGATGTTTTAAATAGTAATGAATAAAATATTGTTAAAATATAATTTTGTAATATTAATTTTGTATTGAGATTTGAAAAAGTGAAATTGTTTATTATATTTTGTATGGGGATTTGAAAAAGTTGTATGGGAATTTGAAAAAGATGTAATGATGAGTTGAGATAAGATGAGATGAGATTTTTGGTTTTGTGTAAACAAACAAGGCCTAAGGCAAGGGGGCCCCCTCTCCCCTTACTTATTTATCCTTTGTGCAGAAGCTTTAACTTCAATGCTGAATGAGGCAGCAGCATGTGACAGTATACCAAGTGTACAAGCTGGGAAACAGCTAGTCTACATAAACCACCTGTTCTTTGCAGACGACAGTTTGCTATTTTGCAAGGCTAACTCTCTAGAAAGGAGTAGGATCTTTTTCATTCAAGAAACTTATGAAAAGGGATAAGGAAAAATGTTGAATAAGGAGAAGACATCTATTTCTTTCAATAGAAACACTCAACAAGAAAATTAGCAAATGATACTTTAGCTAGCAGGCATAAAATCTCAAGGATCCTTTGAAAAATACTTGGGCCTCCCTTCTATGGTTGGTAGGAAAAAGGTGGCAGCCTTTCACTCAATCATTGATAGAACATGGGCGAGGGTCACTAATTGGAGGACAAAGTTTCTATCAGCAGCAGGTAAAGAGATACCACTCAAAGCTGTTCTTCAAGCAATCCCAACCTACTCAATGGGAATTTTCCTCCTCCCTCAATCAATTATTCAAAGGCTCAACAAACTTCTGAAAAAATTCTGGTGGGGGTACAATGAAGACCACTCAAAGATCCAATGGGTGAAATGGAATCTTATGGGGAAAGCAAAGGAACAAGGTGGACTAGGGTTTAGGGACTTTAACAGTTTCAATATAGCTATGCTAGCAAAGCAAAGCTGGTGCATTCTAAAATTTCCAGATTCACTATTAGCTCAAGTCTTCAAGAGTAAATATTTTCCTCACTAAGAATTATTGGAGGCTAGATTGGGAGACATGCCATCATTCACTTGGAGAAGCATAATGAAAGGCAACCAATTACTAAATGAGAGACTAATCTAGAGAATAGGAAATGGTAGAAGAACTAAAATATGGGAAGATCATTGGATTCCTATAGCGTGGCCTTACAAAGCCCAAACCAGAGGAGAGGAGAAGAATCTAAAATGGGTGTCTGAATTAATAGACCCTAAACTGAAGCAGTGGAAGGAAAGCTCCCTCAGATCTCACTTTAATCATGAGGAGTCAAGAGAAAATAAAAGCCATCCCTATTAGCCTAGGAGGCAGGGAAGATCAACAGGTATGGGCAAGCACTTCGAATGGTCTATTCTTTGTAAAGACTGCTTATCACCAGCATCAGGAGATGATCAATCAAAAGAAGGGTGAATCCTTAAAAAGCAGGGAACACACTGAAGAATGGAAAGCTATTTGGAAACTACAAGCCTTTAATTCTGTTAAAATGTTTATTTGGAAAGCATGTCAAGATGCCCTTCCCACTCTTGCCAACCTGTCAAAGAGGAAAGTAGAGAGAATGGAATGTCCAATATGCAAACAGACATCAGAAATTGGGGTACACGTGCTATGGAACTGTGAAGCACCCATGGATGTATAGGGACAGGGATGTATCAAAGTCCAAAAAATGTCTGGAAACAGAAACTCCTTTAATGAAATTTGGAGGCAGATGATACAGAACTTAAAGGAAGAGAATTAGCAGAAGCAGCCATTATAGCCAGATTGATTTTGTTCAAAAAAAACAATTTGATTCATGAAAAATCCTATACCCCTCCAGGTTCGATTATTCAAGCAGCTAAAATGGAAATGACAAGTTTCAAGGAAGCCATGGAAAAACAACAGATCAACCAAACCAATGAAGCAGCTCAAACGATTGGTTCCTGGAAAAAACCACCAGAGGGCTCCTACAAACTAAACTGGGTCGCAGTCATTGATAAAGCAGCTGCTAAAGTGGGAATTGGAGCCATTATAAGGGTTTCACATGGTCAGGTAATTGGTACCCTTCAAGCTACAAGATCTTTAAAAGCTGACATTTACACATCCGAATCATATGTCTTACTGTTAGCCTCTATTTTCTGTAAAGAAAATGGAATCTCAGCAGTGATAATGGAGGGTGAAACTCTAAAAGTGATTAACCTCTTAAGAAATGAAGTCACTGACTGGAGTCAAGGGGGACTGCTAATTGAAGAAGCAAAAAGCATCCTCAACTTGTGTGCAACCTGGTGTGCCAATCATGTTCAGAAAGAGGCAAATAAAGCTGCTTGTAGTTTAGCTAGAAATGCTCTCTTGTTGTACGAAGACTTATATGAGTTGGAAGAAATTCCTAACTGTATTTTATCCACTGTTCTCAGTGAGGTGATGTAAGTTGTTTGAAGATTAATAAACTAACAAGTTTATTTATTAAAAAAAAAAAAGGTCTCTATGAATTTCAAGGACGAGTTTATGAGCAAATATGCATGTCTTCCATCTTCTTTATAAGAAGATTCGAGCCCAAAAGAAAAGGGCAGGATAGATGCTTGAGGAACAAAGTGTGAATCAACTCGGCTCTGTCCAATCAACTTTTCTGGAAGATTTCTCAAGCAAAACATGTCGAGCTAAACACGCTCTTTAGAATTCAGACTTCAATGTTAGACTGGAATTATGTTGGTGACACGAACAAGCATGTATGATGTAAATGCATTGGTACACGAATTTTGCACTGTAGCGTACTTATTGGGTCTTGAAGCTAAATCAGAATCATCAATTGAAACCTTTGAACAAGTGAAAAATGTTGGCTTAAAACATAGGCCTATGCAAGTGTTCTAGTCTAGTGGGTGGGTTGCGGATGTTACATCCTCAGGAAGGAAGAAACTTTTGTCACAAATCACCCATTCTAGCCTTTACTCCAGTTTCCAAATGATATCAAGTCAACACTTCATTAGATTTTGTCTCTTTCCAGACTCATTTTGAATTTTATTTTCTGAATTATCTACTCAACTATAAATTAAGACAATAAATAAAATGTAAAATTCGTGACTAAACTATATCTCTTTGAATGATGACTCCCCTCAGTCATCAACTAATTGAAGAGCCATTGGATATCAAACCTTCAAGAGAACTGTTCTATTTGACCAATTGACAAGTAATTTTATTGCACTTAAACATTTAACATGATTAGCTAGCATGAACTACAAAGGCGTACAAATTAGAAGGTAGATCACAATGAAAGCACACTTGATACATCATAGTTGTGTGTAGACAGTAGACCACACTTCAGTCTGGACCTAACACTTCCAACATACATTATCAGCAACACACAACCTCAGCCAAAACATCAAAAGTAAATACTAAATATTTAGAAGATAAGAGATATCATAGAACAAGTGCATGTCAATCTTGACAAAAGCTTTACCCTTTGTCACTCAAGTCCTGAAGTTCCTCTGCAATTTGTCAATGCTGATTGATGATTGCTATTGTTACATAGGGTCTGTCTCCATGTTGTCCAGGTACTGAAAATAATTATGTCTCCAAGAACTCCTCAACAATAACGATCTGCATACCCCCCAAAACCCAACAATGAATCCAAGTGCTATTGTAGTCTCAAACCAGAGATGATAGTAAGAGCTTGCATGTTCTTGAATATTGCCTTCTTGTGAACCTCGAGATGCTTCAACTCCCAAACACCTTTTTGGAAGAGGCAAACCAAGATTTTTGTTGCCTGTATATACATAAGCATTGAAGCTCTAAAGTTGGTGTTGTGGTTGTCCCACATCGGTTGTGGAATGGACTGGTAGTCAGTTTATAAGTGTGAGAGAAAACCTCACCTATTGAGCTAGCTTTTGTGGTTGATAGAGGCTCAAGACCACCCAACATTAGTATCAGAGTCCGGGTTTACCAACAGTCTGCAGGAGAAATGGGTTGTCATTGCTCCAACCTAGGGCCCAATGTGTGGGGGGAGATTGTTTTGGTTGTCCCACATTAGTTGTGGAAGGGGCTAGTAGTCGGTTTATAAGTGTAAGGGAAAGTCTCACCTCTTGAGTTAGTTTTTGAGGTTGAGAGAGGCTTAAGACCATCCAACAACTGGGTACCTAATGGGCCAATGGGATAGATGGTTGTTTGAAAAATTCAAGTAGCTCAGTAAGCTCAAAGTAGCCAGACCTGGGGGAATTATGCCCGAAAGGTGATTTCTTGACAAATCCATAAAGTCTTAAGCTTTCCAAGCCACCCGTGTTTTGAGGGATGAAGCCTGTCAACAAGTTTCTAGATAGATTAAAGCCAATCAACCCTGAGAGACTTGTTATTCCTCTTGGTATTTCTCCTTTTATTTTGTTACTTGAAAGATCAATGAACTTTAGTAGTCCTAGAGTTGATATACTTTTCTTTGAAAATAACCAATGTATTGTCAATGTAGAAGGAGTAAGCACTCCCATAAGTATTTACACTAAAGGCTTCAGAATAAGCCTCATATACATGAGAATACTAACATTGTAACTTTGTTTTTGGGCCATGGCTGTGAAGTTATCAAGACACTGTGGTAAGGTACTTCCAAGATTGTTATGAGAGGGATCCAAGATTTGAAGAGATGTTACATGACAATTGCAAAGGTAGTTTTCTACTAAACAAGTTTGATGGTAGGGAAAGAACCACCAAACGTGATAAGCTTGTCCCTACCCATGCAGGTATTCTTTCAGATAATTTGTTTTCTCCTAGATCTAATACCTTGATTGAAGTATAGTTCATCAATTACTTTGGCAACTCTACAATAAAATTGTTGTTTTGTAAATGCAACTTTTGAATCTCAATGAGATTCCCAATAGAATCAAGTAGTCTCCCAGAGAGATTATTGTTTGCCAAGTTAAGCACAATTAGGTATTTCATAGTTGCCAAGCGGCTAGGGAGTTCTCTTGATAGCAAGTTATTTGAAAGATCAAGATAGCTCATTTGCTTGAGATTACTTATAGATCCATTTGTCTCAAATATGCATTTGATAGATCCTTGGAAAAAATTATTGGAGAGATTCCACACCACTGCACCAAAATGAAGCAGTGGCAATATACCATTGAAGCAATTATAACTCAAATCTAATGTTGGAAAATTGATAAATCTTGACGAAAACCATTGGAAAGGTATGGAACCTTTGATCTGGTTAGAGAGATTTAAGAAGTTTATGTTGGACGAGAGATTCCAAAACCAATTGGGAATGGTATCTGAAATTCGAACACTAGACATGTCAAGCCATGAAAAATTCTTTTGGGTTAGGAGAAGAAAAGCTAACCCCATTTTGCAAAAGCTCAATTTTATGGAATCAAGATGAAGTGTTGGAATCTAGGTTGGACTAAAGGTCAATGAAGGAGAATTAAATGAGAAGCCCAATTGTTGTAATCGGAAAACATTCCATAAATGTGATTCAGTGATAACACCTTGTAAACAATTTGAAGACACATCTAGAACCTAGAGCTTGAACAATTTTCCTATACTTTTTGCTAAACTCCCATTTAACTGATTGTGGTATAGATTCAGCTCTTCCAATAGAGGGAATTTTTTCAGATCAAATACCTTTCCACTTATATTATTGTTTGAAAAGTATAATACTTCTAAACGATGAAGATTTTCAAAAGCTTTTGGTATCATGCCTTGTAAACAAGATTAGCATTCCTTCAATATTCCCCAAGGCATTTGGAATAAGACCTTCTACATAGTTATTATAGAGATTAAGAACAGCAAGGGTATTGTTATATTTGAATAGCCAAGGGAATACAGAGGAATTGAGATGATTGCTAGTGAGATCAAGAACAGGAATTGAGATGATCGCTAGATGAGCCACATGTCTGTAGGTGTCAAACCGTCATTACCCATTGGGATGCAGTCAAGTGGATTTTTAGATACTTGAGGGGTACGACAGACTATGGCATCATGTTTGGCAGACAACAGGGTGATCCTTCAGTTGTGGGATATGTGGATGCAGACTATGCAGGGGACTTGGATGACAGGAGGTCTACCATAGGTTATGTATTCACTCTTGTGGAAGGGCCTATTTGTTGGAGGTTCATGGTTCAGTCTCTAGGTGCTTTATCTACTACTGAGTCAGAGCATACGGTAGTGGCTGAGGCTACTAAGGAAGCTTTGTGGCTTACAGGGTTGGTCAAGGAGCTGAGTATTTAGCAAGGAGTTCAGTTGTACTGTGATAGTCAGTGTGCCATTTATTTGGCAAAGAACCAAGTGTATTATGTGAGGACCAAACACATAAATGTGAGTTTTAATAGGATCAGGGAATTGGTTTCTTCTGGTGAACTTTTGGTTGAGAATGTTCACACTTTTGAGAATGCAACAGACATGTTGACAAAGCCTGTTAGCACAGATAAGTTCAAGCATTGCTTGGACTTGATTAATGTCTCCAGGTGCTAGATGGGAGCTGTCCCAACCTATTGTCCCAGGTGAAGTTCCAGGTTATGTTTTCTCTTTTTTCTCCTAAGGAGTGGATATTCGCCAAGGTGGAGATTGTTGTAGTATGTGGCTCATATTGAGTGGAACACATACAGAGAAAATAGGTTGATGCCGGAAGTGGAGTGAGAGGCAGAGGTAACCCGTTTCTCCCGCGGATTGTTGGTAAATTTGGACTCTAATACCAGTGTTGGGTGGTTTTGAGCCTTTCTTAACCTCAAAAAGCTAACTTAAGAGGTAAAACTTTCCCTCACACTTATAAACTAACCACCAGCCCCTTCCACAACTGATATGGGACAACCCCAACAATCTCCCTCTCACACATCAAACTTTGGGTCGGAGGCAACGACAACCTGTTTCTCCTGCAGACTATTGGTAAACCTAGCTCTGATACCAGTGTTAGGTGGTATTGGGCCTCTCTCAACCTCAAAAGCTAGCTCAAGAGATGAAACTTTTCCTCACACTTATAAACTGACCAATAGCCCATTCCACAACTGATGTGGGACAACCCCAACAATGGTGAAGTAAGAGTAGCATTAGAAATCACCGAAAGAATAGGCATGGAGAGCTCACAACCACTTAGATGCGAGTATGATAAAGAAGGGAGCATGTTAATTGTATCCAACCAATTGACTACCAGACTAAGATTTACACCACCCATGTCCCAAGTGTTTTAAAGAAAAGATGAAAAAGTCATTCAAGATTATGTGCTTCAATGAGATAATTATGGCTAAGATCAAGAGAAATCAAGCTTGAGAGATTTCCAAGTTGTCATGGAATGGCTTCAAAGGTAACCAGTTTTTGAAAGATTGAGATATTGCAATTTAGCGAGTGAGCCAATGAACATTGGGGGGAACTGGTCGAAAGAATGTTATAACTCAAGTTGAGATAAGATAAATGTTTCAATATGAAGAGCTTATCTCACCTTTAAGATATGCAAAGGATGAATATGCCTAAAGATCATGCATGACAACATGACCTGTTTGGTTGTTGCATTTAATTCATTTCCATGTGCAACAATCTTCCCGACTACCCCAAGAAGACAACAGATTGAAATCATCTATAAGGCCTTGTTTGAATTTAAGGAGTGCTCGTCTTTCTCCTTCTATGCATCTGAATTCAGAATTAGGCAAAGGCAAACCAAACCCAATCATAGTTTCCGTACTTAGGAAGCCAAGTTTTAGCAAAAATTCAGCATAACTGCCTTTCATCATTTGGCACTTTTAAGTGATATTGAAACAACGAAGTTCTAGCATATGACACTGACACGGTTCATTCTCATACCACCATCGTTGTCTTTATGGATTTTGCTTTCGTAATGCTCTCAAAGTCCGAGTTTGATATATAAACTCAACAATAAAAGAAAAATGTAAGGAAAAAAAATCCTACACCATAAGTTTCACCAAGAAACATGAAATGTAGTAATTTTCAGGATCGAGTTTAGAGCACGATTGCATTGGTTTTCTTAGTAAGAAAATGTTTTATATTCTTTTTTCTGTTCTGTTTTTGTTCTATTAAAAACAGTGACTCGAATGGAATGTTTCTCAATTCTCTGATAACATGCAATCGATTTTTGTTTTGGTTTAATCATGTTAGTTTTAGACCACGTTCACGACACGTCCAACAGATTGACCACATGAATCACCGTCCAAAACACGATCAAATAGATTATATTTAATTAAGATCTGAAGAACTAATAGACCATATTAAAAGACAGTAACATATAGAAAAAAAAAAAAAATAAATTGGTGTAAGTCTTGTTAATGGCTCTGAGACAGACTTGATCCACATGTTACTTAAATCTCTTTCAATTTTCAATCCGGGATAGGAAGTAATTGGTCACAAGATGCATATTTTCCTTGTTGATTTGTTTAACTTGCTATGGAAGAATTAGCTAACCCAATACCTATTTTTCTGCAATATATATATGATGGTTGCTGGTGACCTACTTTCACGGTCTAACATTCAAAGATGCTCCCGGGCCAAACATGCCAATAACAGCACAAATATTTGTCCAACGGAGAGCACAGTTCATATTAAATGCTTTTAGGAGAGATAATTAAAAAAAAAAGAGGTAGGAACCCATTAGTTAAGCATGAAGAACGAAAAAAAAAACAAAAAAACAAAACAAAATTACATAGCATATATACTGCTCAGCAGTGAAATTCTGGCAAACAACATTATAGACAGATTCTAAACGAGATTATTTTACACAATTATGTAAATATAACTGAAGTTAATAAAAATTGTAATGCATTAAAATGGAAGAAAGCTGGCCATGCTCCCATCTCAGTCATCCTCAAGATCAAGTACCACCCTCAACTTCCTTCTAGTTACAGCATTCTTTGGCGAAACACTAGGAGCCACTTCATCCCCTGAATCTGCCAACTCATCGTCCATTTCCTGATGTGACAAATGGTCTAAATTATCCGGTGCAACACCTATAGATCTATTTCTTCCGATCCTTCTCCTTAGAGACCTCTTCGGAGATGCAATAAGAGCCACATTATCCTCCGAAACTGTCAACTCATCATCTCTTTGCTGACCTGACAAATGATCCAAATTGTTCACAGCTGCAACGACCCTCAACTTACCACTGCCACTGCGAGTCACTTTAGCTTCTGCACTGCCATTCAGACTGTCTTGGCTAAAAGCAACATCTACATCAATTCCTGCAGGTTCCAACTTTCTGCCATGGTCGCTACCATCCCTGAAAGAAGATGAAGCAGGATTAGTTTTGTGTTCAAGCTAATAATGGTGCACAGAAGCTGTTCCCTTCCTCGCAACCAATTATTCAAAGCAACTAACTTCCGAGTACACAGTGAGGTAATTCTTTCCTAAATAGAAATACCCTTAAGACAGTTGCCAAAAAAAGAAAATCCCCAAGACATGAAGAACGCAGCTTAATAAATATGACCTGGCTTTATAAATATTAACAGCTTAATAAAGATGAAATGCAGTTTTACAGAATAACAGCTAAATGACATCTTTTATATCTCCTTTTTCTTTCACTCTCTTTCCTTCATCAAGTTAGTACGATTAAACATACAGCTCCGCTTCGAATCGGATGGTTAAAGAATGATCAAGAATCCGACTCTTTGAAGTTTGAACATTCATTCCAATTTTCAACTGACTTTAATTTTAACTCATATCTTATATTTATCTGATTCTTCAACTACAATAACTTTCAGTATAAGTCAATTAAAGTTTCTTTATATCTAGGCATGCTAGAGAAGTGAGGATGACTAGACAGAAAACAGTTTCTAGAAAGTTTTTTTCTTGAGAAGACGACGGTATTTTATTCAGGAACCCTCATTTATGGAAGAGGAGATCCTAGAAAATTGATACTGATGTTATTCTTTCAACACCTTCTCAGTTCTCAGTCATCTCCTAGTATGCAAATACTCCAAACATAAAATACCCAACATCAGAACTGCATAGATACCATCTACATTCAACAGCACTAGCATCCTCATTTTCAAAGAAGTCTCATTTCCCTTTGTAGATGGGAAATGTAAAAGGTGACAATAACATACCTGGTTCAGTCTGAATGATATATTCACCTTTGTAAAGTTGGTAGAACAAGTTGAATAAGTCTCATTAACTAGCAATAATTATGTGGATGAGAAGCATACCATTCTATATCAACTTCTGAAGCTTCATTTCCAGAATCACTTTGACTTGTCCTCTGAATCGAGATAGCAGTGACAGTCTCATGCTTTGACTGAGGAAGGGACCTTTTAGCTTTCCTATATCCAAAAGATGAATTATTTTAAATAATGAATAAGAAAATAATACAATGAAATAATTCCATCCCAATGACTGGATGTTTTCTACATGATGCAAAGGGTCTTTAGATCATTTCAACAAAATTTTTGCTTCCATTCATCACCATAAGATGCAGAAAATCACAATATTTAGAAGGCAGCCATAACAAACATTTGGTATAACAAGTTATTGCATCATTTGCCAATTCTGCATAACAGAACAGAGAGGAGAGGGAAAATGCATGTACAGAAAATATTTGGGCTAAAAACAAACTAAACACCAATAAAATGGAAACATGAGCAGTATTCATTTTAAAAATGATTAATTTAATCAAAAGCAGAAAAAGTACACAATGCTTTACATCAAGGAGTCCTGTATACAACCATGTATTTTTTCTGCCTTCAGTGAAGAGCACCCTATACTGCCGATCAACACGAAGAGCACTGGATGCTGCTTATGAACATAATATTACCTATTCATTAATGATAGCAATGTTTCATCATCAGAGTCATGTGGCGCATCTCTAAAGGAGTCATTAAGATTCTCATCCTTCAGATGCTTGTTGGCTTCAGACATCTTATGTTGAGGTACACATAAGCCGAGTTGCTTAAGTTTATGAGAAACTTGGACAGCCGTAAATTTACCATCTGAATCCAATGCTTTTGCGATCATGTAGCTACATCTCTTATGCTCTTTGAATCTGTGCAGATCAGACAGTCATTTTTTTAAAATTAAATAGAAAATAATAGATTCCAGCATATCTTTATTAGCTTTTGAGCATCTCCTTTGTAAAAGGAGATTTAAGCTAATACTGTAAGAGCAAAAGAATATTAAATCAAATATTGTAACCATCAACCAAGCTAAGAAACACTCACTTCTCATATAGAGCCCTGATCATACCCTCGTCATCTTCACTAAAGGCCCGTATTCTCTTTCTAGAGTGCCTATAAAAATATAATAAAAAAACCAAAAAAAAAAAATGCAACTATTAGAGAGTTATTCCAAAATGTGAAGGAAAACAGATAAACAAGAAACTTCGAACTAAAAAAAAAAAAAAAAAAAAAAAACTACCCAGAAGCTTTTTATATGGTTCACCCTTATTGTAATACCCAGAAAGTAGGAAATTCTTAATACTTACAGAGTCCGACTCAATGAACTTCCCTCTAAAACATCTGATTCATGAGGTCTTTCCACTACCTTTCTTTCTCCCTCATGCTCATCAACATAGAACATCTTTTTCCTTGGTGCAACTTTCAGTCCTAGCTTTCTAAGCTTATTAGAAACTTGTGCTGGTGAAACATTACCATCAGGATCTATAACTTCTGCAATAAGACGACTACAATGCCGGTCATCTTTGAACCTAAAATGGCCACATTCATCGGAAAAGATTTAGTGCAAAGAGTTCAGAAGGTACTGGATAGAAATAGAATGAGCCTATTCTGCTATATAATGTATATACAAACTGCAAACTTGGGTAGAATCTACACTTATACCTAATCAATTCACCAAAGGCCATTTGTCATCATAAGAGATGTATGCTTCAGATTGCATTAGGTATAGATGTGATCAGACAAAGTTTCTTTTAAAAGAAACAGTACAAGAAAAGAAAAGGGTTAAGGTTAATACAGACTTACTTCTCATAGAGATCCTTAATTTTTCCCTCCATCTCAGCACCAAGAAGAGGTCTCCTCTTTCTTCTAGGAGCACTCTCAGATTCATGTTCCATGGACTGGCTCAAACTACAAATATTAAATGCACAAAGGAGTTTCATATATATGAAAATTTTTAAGCACAATATCAGTTCCAATGAATGATAGGTCCAATGGCATACTTATCAGATTTTTCTTTGATGCCTCCTGCTTTGTCAGAATTTTCTTCCATACTGCACAAAAAAGGAGAGTATTTAACAACTCATTTTATTGCAGCACAAATATTCAATCAAAACATACTTCCTTCTTTCATTTCTTTCTAAAGGAGACGAAGATGATGAGCTCTTATAAGCATAAGTACAAAAGCAGCATATGTGAACCCGACAGCCAACAAATGGTTGGTTTGAGATACAATGTTTTTGGTAAGAAATAGAAAAATGTAAAGGTCAAGACAAAAAAAAAAAGAGACTCAAACGACTATTCAAGTTGGCTGAAAAAGTTTTACCTCTGATAGCCTAGCTCATGAGAGATCACAACATCCGCTTCATCTTCACCAAGTGCATCTGCTATGCTTCTAACATTCCATCTGTTGGCCTGCGATGAACCAATTTCTCCATCCCCAGGAACATTGTCCCAGTTCTTACCTCCTTTCTTGAAAGAACCAATCTCATGCACTAAATATTCAGCATTAATAAAATGGCACTCTTTGCGGGTCTTCCAAAAGAGGGCTTCCACGAAGAGAAGGGGTTGAATTTTCATTTTCCTTAGCATCCTCCTTACCAAACTCTTCAAGAAATCAATGAGATTTTCATATTCTTTTGATGGGCATGAGTTCTGCTCAACCAAGATATTATGAAAGATCGTGAGGATTGATATCTGCAAAAGTGTACCAGAAAGTAGCAAATTAGACATGCATTCATGAAAAACCTGGATACTTTTTTTCTTTTGAAGAAGCACGATTATTATTTTTTGAAAGATATAACATCCCTGCAACTTTATAATTTTTCAACGGTAATCACATTACAAGTTTTAACCTGATAAATTATAAAATAAACAAATTTTAACCTGATACAGCATTGGAGAGAGCTCCAAGTCCTCAGTAATCCTTCGCAACAGGCATATTATGTAGTGATTTGTACTGGTGGAATTGCTCTTATAAAACTTAAGCAACCAACATAATCTATGTATAATGTTGTTGTTTGCAAAAGCAGAGATCAAAGTTGAGAGGTTAAAATCAACTTCATCAGTTGCATCTAGTTGCTCCTCACCAGAAGAATCATCAGTGCCATAGCAATGATCATCATTAGCTTGATCAGCACCTTTGTTGCCCATCTCTGGCAGACTGCCTTTAAGTTTCCTTGTCTGTGACATAGACATTTCAGGTTCATCAACTGGAGCAGGTATAACAATGTTTTCTTTCCCGTTAGTATTTGTACTTGTTCGACTTCCCTGGTGGCAGATGCTCGTGTCTGCTGATTGCTCATTATTAGAGATTCCAAACTCATTCTGAATGGTGACACAATCTCCAAGTTTTTCATTTTCTGTTTCCTTGTTGCTCGATGACTTCTTTCTCTTTCTCCTTGATTTCCTAGCAACCTTAATAATGAAAAGACTTTAATTGATATTCTCACAGCAAAGGCTTTCCTAGACTAATAAATGGAAATATTGAAACTAGACAACCAGAAGTAGGCTCAAGTCGTGTCAGAATATCAAATATAAAAATTTAAATAAACACAAAAATATTAATATAATAACAGATTCTTTTTCCTAGCAATAGCAATGGACAAAAAATGGATGCATCAGAATGCAAGGACAGTTTTCAAGTCAAAAGATGCATGCAGAAATTTAATAATCATTAACAGATATATGCTACAACAAAAATCGAGACTGTTTTTTAAGGAAGATCAAGGTTGTAAAATTAAACAGATTAATGAAAAAAATGCTGCAACAAAAGTCATATCTTTTTTATTTCTTTTTTCTTTTTGAAGTAAAAATCAAGTCTTTTCTGATGAATATCATGGGGGTAAAACTTGTCTTTGTGCCAAGCATTTCACTTTCTGCTGACTGATTTGTTCCCCTGTTGTATTCTCTATCGTTCATGCCAAATGCAATTCTATTCTTAGAAGATCTCTTTGGGAATCTCTTTAATTTAGTGATTAATAATCTGCATATGTTGTAATTGGAGACTTTAATATCATCTATGTCATGATGAAAAGGTAGGGGGTGTGCCAGTTTCTCTCTGCTAATTCTGAATTTTGAATTTAGTTTTGCACAATGCTAGTAAGATCTGCCTTATTTTTTTTTTGGTTTGAAGTACACATGTTTCTCTTATCTCGGTTCTTAAGAAAGCAGATATGAGATTGCAGAAGGCATCATTACCTCCTCCCCACATCTTCTTAACATCAAACTAGATCGTACGAATTACCATTGTAGAAGGGAGGGTTTTATTCACTTGGGAGAGGTTGGACAGAGCCTTAGTTAATCACCATTGGGAATCTTATTTCCCTTGTCATTTCAGCTCATTTAGAGAGGAACCGCAAGAGTACGATTAAGTTCTTCAAGATAAGATTTTTTATTTATTTATTTTTAATAAACAAAGTCTATTTACAATTGGGGATAGGAATTCTAGTTTCTTTTTTCTTTTCTTTTTTTTTTCAAGCGATAATTTTCACAAAGGAAGGAAAGCCACGACTTAAGCTAATAGGCTGTCAACCTCAATGCCTAAGCTGGTTTCTCTACACTCTACAGCAAGGTGCCTTCTTTTTGGAAGGAAGACTCATTTCTAAAAGCATAGAAATCGCTTAAGATTTGTCTCGTAGTTTGGCTAACAACAATAGCATAGAACTCCCATATTGCTTCAAGTTTAGGTGATAGATTAGATAACTATAGGGGTGGCCAACCGGATTGAGAATTTGTTTCTTGCTTTTTCTATGGAGTGGTATGGGAGAGGAAACTAAATTCCATCTTGTCAGTTGGAATAAAGTTTGTTCTCCTATTTTGGTTGGATGGGGGTTCGTAACTTGAGGATATTTAATAAGGCTTTATTGGGGAAGTGGCTATGGAGATATCAATTGGAAGGAGATTTGCTTTGGAGGGAGGTCATTGATCGGAAGTATGGAAGTGCTTGGGGGGTTGATTTTCTAATAAAGTTCAGGGGGTCTATGGCGTGGGACTTTGGAAGTTCATTAGAAAGGGCTGGGAGAGTTTTGTTAGTCATGTTAGTTATGCTGTTGGAGAGGGATTTGGGATCCGTTTCTGGTTTGACATCAGGTGTCATGATCAGGCCCTCAATAGTTTGTTTCCGGCTATCTTTCAATTGGCTTCAGATCGGTTTGCTGCAGTTTCTGATTTGCTTTGTCATTCTAATGGCTCAATTCGGTGAGATACTTGCTTAACTAGAGCTGTACATGATTGGGAGATTGACGAAGTTTCAGCTTTCTTCGGCTTTTTATACCCTTTTGAGGCTTGGTGGTAATGATGAGGACAGGATGTTATGGAAGTCTAAGAGGTGAAAAAAGTTCACTGTTCTTTCATACTATAAGCTGTTGACTTTTCAGAATAGTTCTCCTTTTCCTTGGAAGTGTATTTGGAGGTCTCAAGTGCCTTCCAAAGCTGCTTTTTTCATTTGAACTGCCTCTCTTGGGAAAATTTTGATGTTGGATAACTTAAGGAAGCAGGGTATTATAGTTATGGATTGGTGTTTCATGTGTAAAAAGAATGGGGAAACCGTGGATCATCTACTCTTGCATTGCAAGGTGGCAAGGGCTTTGTGGGATGGCATTTTTAGTAGAATTGGCTTGGCTTGCGTGATGCCTTTGAGAGTGGTTGAAAACCCAACAATACAAACAGCTTTTCCATCTGTTTTTAGCCCAACAGAGGCATGAAAAAAGCATGATCATACCCTCAATGTTCCATGTGCTTGAAGGTTCTCCATGAGCCGCACAATTTTATGTATAATCTCAATCAAATCTGCAAGATCACTGCAAAGAAAAAGATCATGAGCATGAGATGAATATATTCAGAAAAACCAAAACGTCATTTTTTTTTCCATATACATGCAATTTGTGCTTGCAAATAGAATGACATAATCACTCTAGAGAAAATTATTTTTGTCTAGGGAGGGGGAAATCAGGCATCCATACATCTTAAACAAACTACAACCTTACATTATGTGAATAGCTATTATATGCCTACAGAATATTATAGCTCTTCAAGAAGGATGATTGTTATGCAGAGGGCTCAATAATGGGATTGAATTAGAAGTCATACCACTAAAATATATAAGTAAAAATGCATTAACACTCAAATAGAGGCGAGCCTAGTTATAGAAGAACGTTTCCATTCAGGAAAAAGCAGTTATGTGTTTGATAAAATTCCTTTCGTTTGTCAAAACATACCTTTGCTCACATCCAGCAAGTCTATCAATATATGATGCATTATATGAAAGTGCATGTGCCTAAAAGATGTTGCAAAATAATGACTTACAGAGGCACCTAAATAATGTATGAAAAGAAAAGACGGTGTCCATTTGTCCAGTTCTAAAGATTATAATATTGAAGTATGACACAATAAAGAAAACTTCATATTGTTTCTCTGACAAAACGTTCATTTCGATTTTCCGATATTAAAATTGAATTGCCAAAAGTAAATTTCTTGCTACTGAATTGAAAGATTAAAAAAAGAAGTTTGATAAATTCTTTATGAGATTAAGATGATGAAAAAAAACCTTTTTGGTTGTTTGTGCGTGTCAAACATTCTGATCAAATTTAAGAGGAACTGTGTAATCCCTTGATCAGTCTGGTCATAAAATAACTTGTAAAGAAGGATGCGAGCTGTGCGAGGCTCCTTAGACTCTTCAGGTAATAATTTAAGTACCAAATCTAGCATGCAAATCTGAAAACAGGAAAAGCAGTTAGGAAGAATTTTTTTTTATCAGTACACAATTTTATTGATGGTAGGGACAGTAGATAGCCCAAGTACACGGGACATATACAACAGCATTTCCTATGCATGATAATCTTGAGGTACAAGAAATTCAGTTAGGAAGAATGTTACAAGGCTAGAAATCAGAAAGAGGGTAAACTGCAAGGGAAAAATATGCAGATCTCTATTTTTCTTTATGTGGCATGTTAGGCAGTGTCCCAGTTAACAAGTGAAACATCTGACCAAACAGCAATTTCCAATATGAACATATAATTTATACAATTAGAAAATCGTGCATAGCTTAAGACTGTCTTTTGCCGTCTAGAAATAAGACTACAGGATAGGACAAGGAATGGACAAGATAGGGTATCCTACACATACTTCGCAATAGAACTGATTAGACAGACACATTTCATATTACACCCAAATCATAGTGCCTAAACACATATAAGGGCTCCCAAGAATGCATCTTTGCTTTGCAATAATTCAATTTCATATGCTGCTTCAGTCCTATTCTATGAATCTTCAACACAGCAATTTTTCATGTATAAATTTTGGCTTCCATAGAAAATTTCATTTCTTTTGAAAAAATTTCAATCTTGGAAACAAATATTTACAATAAGAGGACTGTATCCTCAAATCAGATTAATTCGCATAGATTCTGCATCCATTAACAAATCTCTCCCCACGGTCGTCACAAAAATCAAATTTTATCTCATGTAAAGATAAATTGAGTAACAAAAACCTTTTGATAGGTCCCGTGTACACGTAAGGAAATACTCACGTAATGTTCCTCTTTGGGTGAGGATGTACCGCAATAGGACTGGAATAATTTTTCTCTACTTTCATTAATAACCCACGCTGCTTAAATAGCAGACCACATACATGAAACTGAAAAACAGAGTAAGCCGAAAACAGAGGAACATCCTACGGCTACTACCAGTAACCGACGCCTACAAATACTGGAAATGGACTCCACGTACTACCGAAATAAAATGCAACAGAAAATAACAGCAATGCTTAAAAATAAAATGACCCAGTCCATGCACGTACGCATGCCACTACGTCGTTACGTCCCAAGCGTTTCTCGTCAACCTCCTCCCAAATATCTGGGATTTGGTTTGACACCCCTAGCTGAACGACGTGGCTTATCAATACTTCCCCCACCGAGTGGACTCTTGTCCGCAAGGTCCACATCTGGAAATTGCTCAAGCAATGTCGTGCGTCTCCCACGTGGCCTCTTCTGTGGCAGATGTTTCCATTGAACCAAGTGTTCTTCTTCAAACTCTTGCCTTTTTTGACCCAGTGGTATCAGAATGTGCTGGGGCTCAAGTAGACGTTCCTTCTCATTACGGGCGGCAACTCAGTAGAGGACAGTGTCTTCGCAATAAATTTCTTTAAGAGAGAAAGTGAAAAACTGGGTGAATGCGGCTCCCGTGGCAGCTGTAGTTTGTAAGCAACGGCTCCAATTTTTTGTATCACAGGATATGGCCCAAAAAATCAACTGGCAAGCTTCTGATGGGCACTTTTAAAAACTGATTGTTCCGATAAGGATGCAGCCTGAGAAACACCATCTCCCCCACTTCGAACGTTGACATCTCTTCTCTTCTGATCAGCCGTTTGCTTCATGCGATTGATGGAGGCTTCCAGATTGGCTTTGAGCTGTCGTAGTATTTCATCTCTAGTTATGAGTTGCTCATCCACTTCGTTTACGGAAGAGAAACCATTATTATAAAGTGGGAATGAAGGGGGCGGACGCCCATATAACGCCTGGAATGGAGTCATTCTTGTTGACGCATGGTATGTCGTGTTATACCATAGTTCAGCCCAAGGCAGGTAGGCACTCCACTTGCGCGGCCATTGATGCACAAAGCACCGAAGATACTGCTCCACACAGCGATTGACCACTTCCGTTTGGCCGTCGGTTTGCGGATGGTAGGCGGAGCTAAGGTGTAACTTGGTGCCTGACATTCGAAAAAACTCTTGCCAAAACTTGCTAATAAAGACTGGATCACGGTCACTGATGATGGACTTTGGCATGCCATGCAACTTTATAATTCCTTCCACAAATTTTTCAGCCACCCCTTTAGCAGTGAATGGATGAGTTAAAGTTAGGAAATGTGCAGATTTACTTAACCTGTCCACTACTACCATTATTGTGTCCTTGCCGTTGGAAGTGGGTAGTCCTTCAATGAAGTCTAGCGTGATATCCTCCCATACTTGGCACGGAATGGGCAACGTTGGAGAAGACTGGCAGGTGAGAGCGTCTCAGACTTCATCTTTTGACATATTTCACAGCGCTGGACGTAGTCGTGGACTTCTCGATACATTTTAGGCCAGTAAAACTGTTGAGTCAACCGCTTGAACGTCCGCAACACTCCGGCGTGCCCCCCAATTTTTGTATCGTGAGCCTCATGTATAAGTTGTTTCCGTAACTCCTCTTGGGAAGGAATGAGTACCCTGCCTTTGAAATAAAATAACCCTTGCCGTTGTGTATATGGCCCTTCGGTTTGAGTTTTTGCCAATCGGGCGACCGACTGAATGTATGGATCTCCTGCATATGCTTTCCGAACATCATCCCAAATGGTTACGGTGGATACATGGAGGTGATTAAGAACTGGACTGTTGGGCTTGCGTGAGAGGGCGTCTGCTGCAGAATTTTCACGGCCTGGGCGATAAGTAATCTCGTAATCGTAGCCTAACAATTTGGCTACCCATTTTTGCTGCTCCGGTGTTGCCAAACGTTGTTCCAAAAAATATTTTAAGCTGCGTTGGTCAGTTCGGATGAAGAACTTATTTCCCAGTAAATATGGTCGCCATACACGTATAGCTTCCACAATTGCAAGCATTTCTTTGGCATAGGTTGACCATGATTTTTTTGTAACTCCCAGTGCACGGCTCATGAAGGCGACAGGCTTGCCTTGTTGAGTTAAAACTGCTCCTATTCCATCCCCTGCAGCGTCCGTTTCTATGGTGAAGGACTCGTTGAAATTGGGCATCGCCAAAACAGGGGTGGTGGTCATTGCTTGCTTAAGACTCACGAAGGCTACTTCGGCTTCCTCGTTCCATCCGAACTGTCCTTTCTTGAGGAGGTTGGTAAGGGGTCGAGCGATGATACCGTAATTCCGAACAAATTTCCTGTAATATCCTGTCAAGCCTAAAAAACCACGTAATTCAGAAATATTAGTTGGCTGAGGCCACGCCACCATGGCTGCAATTTTGTGATTATCGACCTTCACTCCCTGCGGCGTAACTATGTGCCCCAAATATTCTAACTCATGTTGGCCGA
Organism: Carya cathayensis; assembly: GCA_011037825.1. Classification (NCBI taxonomy): domain Eukaryota; kingdom Viridiplantae; phylum Streptophyta; class Magnoliopsida; order Fagales; family Juglandaceae; genus Carya; species Carya cathayensis. The sequence goes on along the minus strand of QGSO01000231.1, from coordinate 1,654,717 downwards.
ATGCACATTTGCTGGCCTTGGCAAAAAATTGATGCTGCCTCAAAATCTCTAAGGTTTGTTTAACATGCTCCACGTGCCTATCCCACGTAGAACTATATACGAGAATATCATCGAAAAAAACCAAAATAAACTTTCGAAGATAAGGTCGAAATATAGAGTTCATGATGGCCTGGAATGTAGAGGGTGCATTACAAAGGCCAAACGGCATCACTAAATATTCGTAATGACCGTTGTGAGTATGGAAAGCAGTTTTGAGTATGTCGGAAGGATTTACTCTTACTTGGTGATATCCGGCCCTTAGATCCAGCTTTGTGAAGTAGGATGCGCCATGTAACTCGTCCAACATGTCGTCTACTGTTGGAATGGGAAATCGGTCCTTGATGGTGGCGGTATTGAGTGCGCGGTAGTCAGTGCAAAATCTCCAATTTCCGTCCTTTTTCTTCACCAATAATACCGGCGATGAAAACGGGCTGGTGCTCGGTCGAATGAGGCCAGAATTCAGCATCTCCTGAACTTGTTTTTCGATTTCTTCCTTTTGGAAATGGGCATATCGATATGGCCGTACATTAATTGGCTCGGTCCCCTCCTTGAGCGTAATGCAATGCTCTACCTCGCGCACAGGTGGTAGACTTGAGGGCTCCTGGAACACATCCGCATAATCTTTCAGCAACCTCTGCATCTCTTGCCGCAAATCATCCGGAGTGGGGGCACCCTTTGACGATGTGCCCAAGTTTGGTTGAACGTATACCGCAAACAATGCATGGCCTTGGCGAAGCTCTTTTGTGAGTTCGTTAGGTGAAGCAACCTGAATTGCTTGCACGTCCATACCTTGTAGCCTTCGATTTTGATTGTTCCAAATAAAATCCATGGTCAATTGTTTCCAATTGCAAACCACGGAACCAAGCATTTCCAGCCATTGCACACCAAGTACAAGGTCAAGACCTGTTAGAGGCAGAGAAAAAAAAATGAGGTAAAACTCGGTGCCTTGTAACTCCACTCGAACCTTATCGTAACGCCCTTGACACTTTAGTTTCTCTCCATTGGCCACTCGGACAGAAAATGCTTCCGTAGGAATGACTGGCAACCTGAGTAAGTTTGCCAAACGATTGCTAATGAAATTGTGTAGATCCACTGTCAACCAAACCCACTACGTCGTGAGGGCCTATTCTTGCTGTTATGCGCATGGTTTTTGGACCAGTCCATCCCGTAAGTGCATGCAACGTGATTTCGGGTTCTAATTCAGGTTCCTGTACTTCTCCCGTAGTGTCTCCTTGAACAATTTCTTCCATTTGTTGATCAGTGACATCCTCACAAACCACATTATCGGTACCTGCGTAGCCCTCCAACAGTAAGATCTGCGGTTTTTGGCATCGATGCCCAGCCGTAAATCGTTCATTGCAGTTAAAGCAGAGGCCTTGTGCTCGTTTCCTCTGCATCTCCTCCCAGGATAAACGTCGGACTGGAGCAGCTGGTATAGCAGGGCCTACCCGAGTGGGTTGTGGAAGAGCTAGAGGAGCTCTTGTAAGAGGTGGTCGCATGAATCGCCGTTGTCGTGTAAGCTGCTCATCTTTCATCCGTGCTAAATTAATGGCCTCCTTGAGGGATTGTGGCTTAAACAACCGAATTCCATCGGACATTTCAGTCTTTAAACCGCCCATAAACGTCCCCACCAAAGCCTTCTGTGTCCATCCACGTACCCTGTTGCCGAGCTTCTCGAAATCACGTTGGTAGTCTCTCAATGTCCCTAGTTGTCTGATTCTTGAGAGAGCTTCGTCAAAGTCTTCACAGTCAGATGGTCCGAAGCGAGCCCATAATTCCTCTTGGAACCTTTCCCATGAAATCACATGTCCCTCTTCCTGTAACGTCCTTCGAAGCCACTGCCACCACTGGTTGGCTTCCCCTTCAAGGTGGTAAGCAGCCATGGAAACCTTCTGGTTTTCAGTCGTGCCCTGGTATTCGAAAAATTGCTCTACACGGTTGAACCATTCGGTTGGGTCCTCCCCTGAAAATCGAGGGAATTCCAACTTTGCTGATTTAGAGGAGACGATCTGTCGACCCCCATCATTTCCTTCTCGCTGTGGGTTGCCATGGTTAGGATTCTCTTGATTGACGATCAACATAGTTGAGATTCGGTTGAGAGCTTCCTCCATACGTTGTAGTCCTTCTTGAACTGTACCCAGTCCAAATTCCAAGTGCTCGATTCGTTCCTTGTTTGTTCCCATTATGAACCTGTCTCTGAGGCCAATGATAGGTCCCGTGTACACGTAAGGAAATACTCACGTAATGTTCCTCTTCGGGTGAGGATGTACCGCAATAGGACTGGAATAATTTTTCTCTACTTTCATTAATAACCCACGCTGCTTAAATAGCAGACCACATACATGAAACTGAAAAACAGAGTAAGCCGAAAACAGAGGAACATCCTACGGCTACTACCAGTAACCGACGCCTACAAATACTGGAAATGGACTCCACGTACTACCGAAATAAAATGCAACAGAAAATAACAGCAATGCTTAAAAATAAAATGACCCAGTCCATGCACGTACGCATGCCACTACGTCGTTACGTCCCAAGCGTTTCTCGTCAACCTCCTCCCAAATATCTGGGATTTGGTTTGACACCCCTAGCTGAACGACGTGGCTTATCACCTTTTCTTGTCTAAATACCATCATCATTGGAAGGTCTTGCCCATACATCCAGTTGCATTATATTTTGCTCTAATCACTGTATGTGATCTTGAAGAAGGTTGGAAAGAAATGACAAGCAAATAAGCATAGCTCACATAGCCTAATCTAAATGTATTACACTAAGTGCAGGTTGTCAGCAAGCAAAGAGATGCTTATTAATACATCATCCACAAAATAATAAACTATTGAAGCATATATTTGTTGGGCAAGCATGGGCAGTGATACAGAACTTTGAATTAGAAAAGTAAAAATCACCATTGTTTTCGTAAGAGAACCAGCTGCCGAGAGGAATTTATAGTTATTTGTTTCCTTTAGTCCCTCGAATGCACTACGCCACTTCAAAATGACAAGTTGGAACATTGACTCATTCATTGATTGAGTGATTGGTCCACATATATCACCTCCAAAAATTGTGCTATCAGCATCTTTATCAACAAAAGCTTCAAAATTGTCTGTTCCCACATTTGGCTGTTAAAACAAAGAAAAATCAAGCGATAACTCAAAAATTTCCAACAATTAAAATATAATTAAGTTACAGTAAGTATGATTGAGCACTAAGAAATATTTTAACAAGACATAAAAAACCGGAGCTTGAGAGAAATGCTACCTACCAAGGCTATAAGCCAGATTAGCCCTAGCTCAAAGACAATTTCTTTATAAGAACAAGTTGGAGGGTGAAGTCATGAGTTCACAACTCACTCGGTGCATGTGAAACCTACCAACTAATAAAGAGGCAATTTAACATCAAAAGTATGTTTGCAACATTCAGGAACCTTGTCGATGGGCCAACTATAAGAAGTGAGATGAGGTTAACTTCCTAGTCACTAAGAAAGAGAATTTCATTATTTCTAGAGATTTGAGACCAGATCTCCTGGTGGCCTTCCTAAGGTGATGATGTGCAAGACATCTCAATTAAATATGTTCATTTTAGATTGCTAGAAAGATATTAATAGAAGAGGAATGAAAGAGTAAGTTCAGCAAATTCTGTGTGTGTGTATTTATGTTTATAAGTATGAGTATATGTGCGTGTGTCATTTCCTTGCTTTCAATCACAGGCCTATCATATTCATTCAATCACAGGTTTTTCCAAATATGTTTTTTATTATTTTGAGTCCTAATTAAAAGAAAAACACAAACTTAAGGCTTGTCTGACCTCTTGCCAGTGAATTATCAAAGAAAAAGTCAAGTTCAAACATATGAAAACAAGTAGATATAGGAATATGCTGCTTATCAAAAAATATATATATATAGGAATATGCTGAAGCTCATGTCTCACCTTAGATTTTAAAAGTTTGTGATATTGATAGGAAGTAACAAACTGAGCAACCTGAAAGAACATCATGACATCACTGTTCTGAACTGCATGATGCTCCTTTTCAATATCCTCACGAATCGATTGCATCAAAACTGATAAGAATTTGGATTGCATTAAGATGAGTCATAACATTACAATTAAAAGTTCGGAGAAAAAAAGATTGTTCAAAAAGGCATTCATTTCCAAAAGACTTGCCATTGTAAGCCCCCAATAGAAACTGGCGCACAAAATCATGAAGCAACTCCAAAATTTTATCCTTTGTTGGAGCTAGTTTTCCAATGTCCCATGCAATCCGTTTTACTGGACCCCGAGGAACACTGTGGTGTTTAAGCAGGATATCTCGACTTGCAGAAGTCGGGTTTCCCTTTAGAACTGCCTTTGAACCATCCTGTGGTAAGAGCTATTGGTGTTACCAAATCTTTAAATGAGAGCCCCTTGGTAGCAACAGCATCAGTAAAACTTCTTACCATGGTAAGACGTGTAAATGTCCCACTAAACTGAGAATGACGAACCATATTCCGTAATCTAGAAAGCCTTCTTTTCTCTGCTTCTTCCTCCATAATGGACTTGAGACTACCAACAGAAGATTTGGTGTCTTCATCCACCTATTGAACAAAACCGATTGTTATTGGATACAATATAGATGCCAATAAGCAACTGTAGAACAGCTAAAAGATTACATAAATTTTCAAATACTGTGCAACTCAACAACCCGGAACATAGAGAGAAGGAAAATTGTCGCCGGAAAATCATATCCGTCTGGTGGCTATGCCAATGTAGCTTCAGTATTTCACATCACAGCTAACGTTCAAGAATTATTTTATTCCTGACTTTTGTTGTTACCATAAGAGATGCTGGAAGAAGATGAAGGGAACCAACCTTAAAACCTTTCAGATGCGCTTTGGCAACTAACTCTGGCTCTTGACCCATAAATGTGTAGTGGAAAATCTCCAACAAAAGGAAGTTATCGTGATGGAGAAAACCACAAGAACCATCAATATGTTGAGTTATAACTAAAATTAAGTCCATAAGATTCTCACGGAACAATAGTTCCAAAAATCTATCTCTCAAAAATAAAAATTGATTAGCAGATCCCCCAGACTTCTGCTGCAATGAGATTTCTTGAATTGCTAGAACATTACGAAATAATGTAAGTACCAGTTGCACCAATTTCCAGTCATCTTCGGTGAATGTTTCACTGTTTGACAAAGAATTGCACATAAAACGAATTATATATAAAGAAAAAGGCAGGGTTTATGAAGCCAAAAAACAAAAAGAACTAAAATAGATAATAACAAAAACAATCTAGAGCACTAGAAACCAATGTGGAAACATGAATCTAAAAATTTGGAATCATGATTTGGACACTTGATCATATTCAAAGAGAATATTCATAGACACAACCAATATGCATCAGGTAAAAATGGTGTTTTTGGGTACTCGCTTTTAAAGGAAAACAAACAAAAAAAAAAAAGTAAAAAAAGTGTTCATAAATCATGAAAACTACTCAGCCTAAACAAAGCCACCTTTTTAGACAATATTTTCAAATGAACAATGATAGAATGATCTAATTATAAGAAAAATCAAAGAGAATCAGGACCTTAATTTGTTTGCCGCAAAAACTTGGGAAAAATAAATGTTTGATAACCAAATACTTGTCTTAGTTGCAGTTCAGCAAAAATCTCAATATCTGGCTCGAATTATGCAAAACATGTGAATTTAATTGAATGTGCTCTTTACCATTCCAAACTTTCCAATGGGCTTTCTAGAAGTGAGACTATCACTGCCACAACATCACTACAAGTAATTGAAGACTTCAATTGCCATAGATACTCTATTTGTTGTGAAATATCATTTGATGTACGCTCAATAGGCATTGTAAGGAACACCAAAACCTTCACTGCAGAACCAAAAAGAAAAATGATGAAAGCAAAATAGCAAATAGAACTCATCAGGCACTCCCCCTCCCCAAAAAAGGAATAAACAAGATGGAGAAATAATCGAAACCTACCTGCATTTAAAACCAAGTTATAATCATCCTGGCAGTGTTCAATAATAGGTATCAAATCTTTTGATACAGTGTTCCATTTACAGACTTGCTTAAACACATCACGAGTTTGTGGATCGTCACGCCTCAAAAACCTCAGCAAATCCTTCAAATTATCTGCAAAATGTTTAGCAGGCAATGAAGTATGGTATACCAAACCACTAAAATCTCAGCACCTCAGTGGGCCAAAATAGGCTAGTGTAAAATGCGACTTCCCCTTTTATTATAGGAAGTTAAAACATAATAAATTCCAACTCTTATGGTTTTCAAGGGACCGTAGACAACAAACTCTTGTCAACTGATAATACATTATCCTACCTTAGGCAAGCTTTTAGATTTGTAAAACCCAATGTCAATACCACATAAACCACAAACTGTATCTTAAAAATTTTAGTGACGTAGTTATGATGTCAGTTATATAGAGAAAAATAATAATTTTTTAGAAATTAAGGCAAAGTACAAATTTCACCCGAGATAAATTAGGGCGGTTTAATTAACTTCACGAAAAATTAGTATCAAACAGTCAGCTGGGAAAGTAAAATTAGAATTCAAAATTTTCCTAATAGTTCTTATTTAGAAATCAAACGGAAATTTGTGGGCAACTGAACGACTTATGTAACATCAATCAACTTTTGGGAAATAAAACTCTAAAAAAATAACAAATCGTAAATTCCCTGCTTTCTTTCGGCACATTTTCGCGGGAACCAAAGGGAGAATTGTGGGCAGAAAGAATGAATACCTAGACAGTACTCGCCCTTTGAGTAGCCGACCCGATTGCCGTTCTCGTCCTCCTCGGCGATTCCGAGACCGGCACAGATGATCGATAAGCCTTCCGTGTCCATTTCTTTATTCTCGTTACCGCTAGGACTTTTAAAATTTGGACGATTGTTTTGAGGTGTTTTTTTTTAGAGAGAGAGAGAGAGATCTGCAGTGACTGAGAAGTCGGATCGGAGAGGGAGGGATGGGTTAATAGTTAGGGCTTCAGTGGCGCCAAATGGGGTATCTGAATTTTCCCGCGCTTCGTGCCGGCCTTATAAGAATATAAAACAAATAAAAATATACATAAATATATTTATAAACCTGTGTAGTGTGTTTGTATGCTGGCTCGTATTTCGTTCATGTATTACTCCCTAACAAGGATAAATTTGGATCCATAAAGATGGTTGGAATAATCCTATTCCTAATCTAGTTTATAGATAGAATTGTCTCATCACTTTTGTGAGTGTTAGCGTAAACATCACTTGCAAGTGCCAAGTGTACTACAATAATTATGTGAATTAAAAAAAAGTTTAATTTCCTACATGGTTAAACGGTGTCGCATTGATACCACCATCGAAACCCCACAATGACAATTGCACTTTCCAATTTCGTTGCTTAAACCTCAACGGCGCCTGCTTCTGCTTTTCGTTTCTTCTTCGATATAACCGAAGTTCTCTCTCTTCTCTCTCCCCTCAATATCTCCGCCAAATCTCTTTGTTAAATCCCTCAAAGCTCACTGTTTTCTATCTCCCTCGTTAGTCTCTCTTTTTACAACCCCCCCTTCTCTCTCTCTCTCTCTCTCTCTCTCTCTCTCTCTCTTCCTTTCTCTGTACAATGGCGCAAGTGGTGGCCATTCGATCGATTCAGAGCTCTTTGATGTGCCCCGGCACTGGATCCGTTCATGACAGAGTCGAAAAGCTTTTAAAGCCTTCAACTTTTGCTTCCAATGTTCTGGTACGCCAGGAGAAGAACAGCTCCCGAGTCGTTTACTCAAGGCCTATGCGCATTGTCGCCAGGAGATCCACACGTGCAGAGCCCCAAGTCATCCCGGTCTCGCCCGAGGATGAACCTAATGTTCGTCCTATTTACACTTCTAATTTTTCGTATTTCTTTGTTCAAATTGAAAGAGTTTTGAAGCGGTTGGTGTTTGTGAAAGCATCTTCTAAATATTTTTCTTTTTATAAAGGCAGCCTAGCAGGCATGTGAAAAAACTCAACTTGTTTATTTGCTAAGGAGGCGATAATTATGCTTAATATTTATGGGGCTTCGTTTGGCTGCTGAGTTATGGGTTGAGAATGACGGAAATCATAAATTTCACTGCCGGAATTTTCATAGGTTTTAAGGAGTTTAGTTAGAGAAAATGTTGAAGATAGAAACTATTCAAATTTTTTTTTTCCGTGTTTCTACGAAAAATCTGTATGCTAGCTGAGAAAACAGAATTCGAAAAGCCAAGAAAATACATTTCTTTATCAGTAGATTATGCTGAAGTTGCAAAACGAAAAAGTAAGGGAAATAGACTAGGTAAGATATTTTACTCATAATCTTACTTACGACTCTTGAATACTGATGGTCAGGAGAAGTTCCAGCATTTACAAGCTCAACAACTTCTTGACGCCACACCGGTGGGCGTGTGGTCCAAGCCTATCGTTAGGCGCAAGACAAAGATCGTATGCACGATCGGTCCTTCTACCAACACGCGGGAGATGATATGGAAGCTGGCTGAGGCAGGAATGAATGTTGCTCGACTGAATATGTCTCATGGAGACCACTCGTCTCATCAGAAAGTTATAGATTTAGTCAAGGAATATAACGAACAATCCAAAGACAATGTGATTGCAATCATGCTCGACACCAAGGCAAGTTCTTGCTTCCCATTTTACTCGTTTCCTTTTTCACTAAGTTAGTGCACCGTATCGTGAGCAAGTTTAGCAGTAAAAACTTCAAGACGCATGAGCATGAGCATGAGCGGTTAAATTCCATATTTTCCATCTCGATTAGTGTAGTAGAAACAAGGCTGAGAGGTTGATATGGTATATCTGGATCCAAATCAATTGCTTTTGGGTTGATCTAATGTCTTTGCCGCTCGGTATATGTCTCCCCAACAATATTGGTAATATTGGCATATTCGTGTTGGTAGCATTTTCTTCTAATGAACCAATGAAAAAAAGTGTTTACTTCAGTTGAATACTGTCATCCGATTAAGCATATACAGAAAACTTATCTTCACCTGTAACATAAGAAATTTTGAACCAATATTTATTTGGTCTTTGGCTTGATTATTTCAAGAGGGCCATCCATAATTACGTCATGGCATTCTTTTTAGTACTTAACGTCATGGCACTTTGTGTTCAGGAAACAAGCAGGACATATATCTTGTTCCAGTTATATAGTGACTAAGTTTCGGAACTTGATAGATTTTTACGTGAGAATATGTATTTTCTATGCAGTGGAGATGCCAGCTTGGAACTAATTTTTTACTACATTAAGCATTATAAAGAGAAAAATTGTAACCTGCTGTCTAATATAATTATCAAAAAATTCTAAATCTAAGCCCACACACCACACTGTTTTTATTTTTTTCTTTTACCAAATGTTTGGTATATAGATAATGAGTAGAAAAATTCAATTAGTTTAAGAAGAATAAATCCAAAAAAATTAAATAAATAAATAAATAAAAGTTTGGTGTGTGGGCTTATGTGTAGCAAAGCTATATAATCATTTCGCATGTTCCAGCCAAGTATATATTGACCATTATTGTTATTTGATTGGTCAACATCTTTGTGTATATATTTTCTTAGAATTGATTTTCCTGTTTTGGGTTTTTGTCAGGGTCCTGAAGTTAGGAGTGGGGACCTGCCACAACCAATCACATTATCAACTGGGCAAGAATTCACTTTTACAATTCAAAGAGGGGTTGGCTCAGCAGAATGTGTTAGTGTGAACTATGATGATTTTGTTAATGATGTCGAAGTGGGTGACATGCTTCTTGTTGATGGTATGCTATATCATATCGATTATGTTAAGCTAGTTTCTATCATCTTTACTATGCTTATAGATAGACTATTATCAATAGCGAGATATAATACTTTATTATTTATGCTTCATCTTTTCAACTTAATTATGGACACCATATATTTTAGTAAAGGTCGTTGGAATTAATGACAGTACAAAATCCCTGCCCGTATCTCTGGAGGGATTCATGACCCTTTTAGTCATCACGAAGACTTGTTACCATATGCATATTATCAAATACAGATTAAAGTATGTTGCACACATGTACACACATGAACACTTCCATAGTTATTTTTTGATTAGTAAGAAAGACACTACTATATTCATTGAATGAAGTAGGCGAAGCCCGTGTGCACAGGAATTATACAAAAGAAACACCTAATTGCATTCTAGAATCAGAAAACAAAAGCAAAAACTCATTTGCAGACCCTCCATTAAGCACAATAGCTGAAAACCACTGAAGCAAGGAACGCACAAAAACTTTCCAGATTTCCTCTACAGTACGCTCATTATTAAAGCACTGCTCGTTCCTTTCCCACTAAATACACCACATAAGATAAAAAGGAACCATCTTCCACGCAGCAGCCATATGAACACATCCGTATTGATGTGGGAGTTTGCATCATCCTGTCACTAATTAAATATTCTTAGTTTTTAGATCAATCTAGTGTACTATTGTGTCTGTTAGTGTCGCTGTGAAATCATATGATATTCCCACATGTCCTAAGATGATATCAACATTAGTTAAAAATATTTTTAAGATAATTTTTTGGAAGAAAGGATCTTATCAACTCCAGATTGTAATCGACTACTTTTCAAGACAATGTGTATGGTGTCTCTCATATTATTCATAACTTGTATGCTGATATTGATATTGACTTATAAATATAAATATAAATTAAAAAAAAAAAAAACTTGTGTGCTGATATTATAATTCAGTAGGTTCTGCTGGTAAAAAAATTATTACAAATTCTTGAGTAAAAGCTTTTGGATAGGGCAAAAAGATGCTGATGCCATGCGCCCAGATTCTACACTTCCCTTGATTTGGATTTCAGAACCGTAAGGCCATTAAGAGAGTTACTGTAAGCTAACCATAGACTACTTTGGGAGATGAGGTACATTTGAATTGCTAGGTTAATTGAAGAAGCCAGCCCTCTATCATCCAGCATTCAACAAGAATTAGGAAAAACATAACATATCTTGTTATGACATATGAATTATTGACTCTTGATCTGTGGTATAGGTGGTATGATGTCATTGACGGTGAAGTCCAAGACTGAAGATTCAGTGAAATGTGAAGTTGTTGATGGAGGAGAGCTAAAGTCTAGGCGCCACTTAAATGTTCGAGGAAAAAGTGCAACACTGCCTTCCATCACTGGTTAGGCCTGAAACCTTTTTGTAGTGTATAATATCCTACTGATTTTCCATTCTTCTCTCTCTCTCTCTCACTCAAAGATGAGGAGGTATTGAAATTCCTTTTATTTTTTTGCAAATGGACACAAATGTCCATGTTGGTTTCCTGCAGAGAAGGATTGGGATGATATAAAATTTGGAGTGGACAACAAAGTTGACTTCTATGCTGTTTCCTTTGTCAAAGATGCAGAAGTAGTTCATGAATTGAAGAATTATCTGCAAAGTAAACATCCAGACACCATATCCTAAGTTTAGAAAAGAAACTGAGCAACATGCTTGTTACTCTACTCCAGAATAACCATTATAATTTAGTTTTTCCATTTGATTTGGCAGGCTGTGGTGCAGATATACATATCATTGTTAAAATTGAAAGTGCAGACTCTATCCCAAATTTGCACTCCATTATCACCGCATCTGATGGGGTGATCTCCTTAATCATTTCATTGTATCTCGAGTTCCATCTTTCTGATTAATTATGAATATTATCAAGTATCTTAAGTATTAGTCTAAGTTTGGCTTCTTGGCTTACCAGTATATTACTTGTTGAAAGTAACACATGCCCTTCCTATTTCAGGCCATGGTTGCAAGAGGAGACCTTGGTGCAGAGCTCCCAATTGAGGAGGTTCCACTTCTCCAGGTATATTACTTTTACTAGAATAGCAACAGAAAGAGAGATTATCGTCTGGTCATGCTATTTCACAGGATTTTTAAGATATGAAGTTGAGTTATTCTCCCAGTTTATTTAGAAGTATATTCTCTGATATTCAGAGCATTGTCAATACAAAATGCAGGAGGAGATAATCCGAATCTGCCGTAGCATGGGGAAGGCTGTTATTGTGGCGACAAATATGCTGGAAAGCATGATTGTACACCCAACACCAACCAGAGCAGAGGTGTCAGACATTGCAATTGCTGTGCGAGAGGGTGCTGACGCAGTTATGCTTTCTGGTGAAACTGCTCATGGAAAGTAAGTTTCTTCTTTATGTATTCTCGTACATGGGATGTGTTTGTAGGAAATTATTTATGCGCATAATGAACATTGAGAAGTATTTGGGAGTTCGAACCCACCATATGGCAGCTCTGGGTTGGTGCTTTCTGTATCTGTAAGTTTAGCAAGTTGAGGCATGCATGTACTTCTGACCACTCCTTGGTGCATAAAGGGATTTGATGTCCATGGAAACAATAACTATGGTTGAATGGTTTGGAATCCTTGCATAGCCATAAATGTGTATGTCAGAGAGAGTTACCCAAGTTGCATCACTCAAAGTAACATCTTTTGCCTATAAGCCTTGTATGAGCTTTATAATGTGGTTTATTGATGTGTATAGTTTACAGCTTAGTGCTCTCCAATTACTTATGCATGCAGGTTCCCGTTGAAAGCTGTGAAAGTCATGCACACGGTCGCATTACGAACTGAAGCTACCATATCAGGTGGTGAAACACCATCTAACCTTGGCCAAGCCTTCAAGGTTATTAACACGAGTTCATCTCTTTTCATCATTCAATCTATCTATTATACCCCCCAACCCCAAGAAAAAAATCAATTTTTTTGTCAACACTGATTACTGACTGGAATTTATGTTCTCTGTAGAACCATATGAGTGAAATGTTTGCATACCATGCAACCACGATGTCTAACACTCTTGGAACCTCAATAGTTGTCTTCACCAGAACTGGTTTCATGGGTATTCTACTGAGTCACTATCGACCTTCTGGCACCATATTTGCCTTTACAAATGAGTGAGTTTCTTGTTCCCTTGAGTCCCATATCACAATGCAATGAGGATGCTGTTTGCATGCAAGGTTATGATTTGTTGCATATTGGAACACATCATGGCTTCATGCATATATTTGTAGGAAAATGATTTGTGCATGTCCTGATCGTTCAAGTTTGGGGCAAATCCCTCAAAAAAGGTGTGACCCACCAGGAAAAACCCAGTTTTTTCGAGATGCTTCCCTTGGGTTGGCATGCCCGGGGCTAGTATTTGGCACTACTCATATTTCGTATCTTCTTAGACTTCTCTGTATGCATAAATTTCCTGTTTATTCATGCTGAGGCCATAATTAGGTCTTAGTTTTCTCTGAGGTGGAGTGAATGAATGAGTGAGTGAGAAACCAATGATTGTGAATCAAATAGTGTAGCTGATGACATGACTTTGATAACCATGCAGGAAGAGAATACAGCAGAGGTTGGCTTTGTATCAAGGAGTGTGCCCTGTATACATGCAGTTCTCTGATGATGCTGAAGAGACCTTTGTGAATGCCTTAGCTTTACTACAGGTAAAGGTTTTCACAGGAGAATTTACTTGCACCCTTTGTTGGGAAGTAATTAAGATGTAGATCGGCCCAATTTTAGCTAAACCATAGTCAGGTTTTATTAGTGTGTTGATGTTACAAGTTCGACACATTGTATATTTTGAAACCCCAAAATTTTCTGTACATTGTTGGGTTTGTTATGCACGTGGCTGGGTGCCAATGCTTTTGTCCCAAGGAAGTTATCCTTTAGCCTTTCCTGATTCCCATTGGTATGTTTTCTGAACAACCATGCTGTCCATTTTGGTTAAGGAATTATGTCAACCATTTAAATTAAGGGCATACCCCTTGGAAAGATAATTTAAGATTTGGGCAAATCAAAGCTCTGCTAAGTAAACTCTTCTCGCCCTAAGTTTCGAGTTTTCTTGGGAATCAGAGTTCATTGAGTTGCGTTAGCCCAGAATGATGAATAGATATTTTTGTTAATTCAATCACTGTTCTTGCCGTACGTAGATATCCTTACATTGGAAATTGTGGTATTTTTCATGATAACATGTGCTTGTTTATGTTGGCCATCTTCATAGCTTATAATGTATCTATATCGGTTTTCACATACAGAAACAAGGGATGGTTAAGGAAGGAGAAGAAGTAGCACTTCTTCAGAGTGGACGACAACCCATCTGGCGATTCCAATCCACTCATAACATTCAGGTCCGGAAAGTGTAGATGCAAAGTAAGATCAAAGGCCCGCATAATTTTAGTTATCTGCCCATGCATTGAATATGCCATATTGTCAGGGCGCTCAGATTCATTCTGGGGCTTCCCCACGATCAGTGAAGTAATTTTTGGTTGCTTTGTTATTTGCGCGTATTTGAGGTTCCATCCGTTTCTTTATGTTCTGTTTTTCTGTTTTCCCGTTGCATTTCAATTTCTTGGTATGTTTTTAAATTTCATCAGCTTGCTGGTGTATGTTGTTAACACTAATAGCTATTTGTCTGAGGATTATAACACTATTATTTATGATCCAAAATATTGAATCTTCTATCTAAATAGGCTACAATGTCGATCAATCATGCAATAATATAAAGACCACCTCAACTTATGTAATTTTCCGTTTTTCTTTTTGACATTCCATTTTGTTCCAGTTCAAATGGAAGGAGATCTCCTTGTCATTGTCCATATAGGCGACACACTTTCCCATGCACCTTGTCTGGAATATATTGGGAAAATAATTTACCACCCAGGAATATAAAATCGAGCAGTTTTTGTGCAAAAGCCATTTACCAGCTCCTAGTTTAGAAGAGGGTAACCTTTTCGTCTCCACAACGACAATCCTCTTGGAGACTGCAGAAAAATGCCTTATAATTTTGCATGAAACATTGCAAGTAGTATTTTTTCTTTTTCTTTTTTTTTTTTTTTTGATAAAATCATGTTTCATTCATTAATAACAACATTACAACTGGACCTGAAACATACATAGCAAGTTAACTATAACATGAATAGCTTTCCAGTATAAAACTGTAACTGACATAATTTAATTCATGTTGCAAATCTTTACAAATTCATAGTCTGAGAGACAGAACAACTCTATTTAAGACAAAGTTAACCAAACCCTATACTCTATCTAAGACAGAGCATAAGACACTATCTATGGACAAAGCAAGTAGTAGTATTGTGATGGGCATTATTCCCCACGATTAATGTTGCCATCCTTGATGAGCTATTATCTATAGAATGTGATTATTTTAATCGTATAACTTCTCTGGTCTAAATTATGACCGAATCCTTAATATATTATTATGATTATTTTTGCTAATTAATGACATGGAAATTAATCAGGTTGGTAATGTATGTGGAAGTACTTATCAACTCTAAAATGATACATTAATTAATGCTAGGTCCTATATATATTCAAAACAAGTTGCCCGCATCTTAAGTCCAGCCCCACTATCGCCATTAAACAAAACAAACTTGTCCTCCGCCAGCACAATGCACACACATATTCCCAGAACGATGCAATGAGAACAAAATCACGTTGGCATGGATTGGGCCAGAAGAACAAAACAAGAAGAAAAGTCGAACTACATTATCGTTTATTTCTCTTAACATCTGGAATTAATAATTAAGAACACCACCCGCCCAACATATTATCATTAAACTACTAGACATAGCATAATTCATACACTCTTTAAAATTGTGGAACTATATCTAGTCTGATCATCATAATACTTTGACCAAAACATCACACCTCCATACTTCCGTAACTTCCTAATGATTGGAAGAATCTAAGAGGTCAGCACGTCAGGCGAAATATACCCACTTATGGCAGCTTGTGGAGCCGCCGGCAAACCTAACAATATCTTCTCGGCCTTGATTTTATTCCATTTTTTCCATGAACTTACAAGATTAGTGATGTTACCTGAACTGTATTGGCATGGAGCATTGTTATAGAACTGAACCCAAATGTAGTCATAAAGACCTATGTTAAGGGTAGTGCCAAGAAATCTATCAGGAAATGGACATTGGGGAGCTACAGTTAATGTGACGCCCCTAGATTCCGCTTGGGATTGAACAGACATCTGAAGCGTCGGGACATGCAACACAAGCTTACATGCCCCCGTTCATGACATATAAGATGCAATGTTCATAACATGCATCTAGCATTATGCAATATTCGTAGTAGATAATTTTTTTCTTTAGCAATACTATGCACCAAACTAAACATATCCCAAATACTTGAAACATATTTCATACATAAAGGCATACTAAATAGTCGTTATCACCACACTAGTCCAAAATGGTTGTGATCAAAAGAGTATTTGAGATACAACTCCAAAAGTATAAGTAGTAACCTAAGTTAAATACTATGCCATCATAAACATCGCACCGTGGCCTAGTCGATCGTGTTCAGTTGGTCAGATTCCAATTCTCTTTCGAGTCCTGTAACAAGATCTACCATTCGGGGGGAATGGTAGTTAGGACTACCACGGTGAGATTTGATTACAAATCTCAGTAAGTTAACAAGAAACTCCCACACAGGTTCAAGATGCATGCATGACAGTAAAAGCATAAATGCATAAGTGAAGTCGTACATAAGCATAACATAACTTGACATATAGCATGACATAACCATAACTTAAACGTGAACTGAACTTGACTTAACATGACATGAACTTGAACTTAAAACATAACATGGACTATCAACATAACATGACATGAAACTTGAAACATAACATGGACTTGAAATATAGCATAAACGTAAACATGCATAACATAAATATGAACTTGAAAATAACATAAATTTAAGCATAATATGACATAAGCGTGAACATGAGACATAATGTGAACGTGAACGTGACATAACATGAACGTGAGTTTGAACATATCATAAACGTTAACATAACATGATGTGGACATGAATTTGGAACATAACATGAACATGAACATAACATGTACGTGAGCATAACATAACATGAACTTGATCTGAAACTTGACTTATCATACACTTGATCTGAATCTTGACTTAACATAAACTTGGAATCTTATTCAATTTTTTTGATTAATAATATGACCATATGGGTGCTACACGGGTCCCCTAGAGCCGTGTGTCCCTGCCGATTACAGCATCACAACATATGTAACAGCCCGCTAAAATTATCAGTTTTGGATTATTTCCCGACAGCAATCACATCTCTCTCGTCTTTACCCTCATCTGGAATCACGCGTATAGATTATCTTTTCCGTAAATCACGTAATTTGTTCTTCACCGACAGTTGTAAAATCATGAACAGTTTTATCCTAAGCGCTGTACCTCGATGGCGTTTTCCCGGATCTTATCCATCGAATTTCAAAGTATTAGATAAGCTTGTTTTTAAAGTAGCACAATTATAATAATTTAATGAGCTCTGAAAATATTATAATTGTGGATATTTATTTAGATTAAATATTTTAATTGTTTTAAGATATTAAGAGGTTTAATTTTACGTTGAAAATTCTTATTTAAATTTAAGTGTTTTATGCACTTTGATTAATTAATGATACTTTATCATTTTATATAATGATGAAGAAAATATTATTTTATAAACCTTAGTTTATAAAATAATATTCTATCTTAATTCTTCTCAGTGTAGTAATTAAGTGTTTTATTAATTTAAATGATTTTATCCTCTTCGATTAATTAACGGTACTTTATCATTTAATATAATGATGAAGAAATATTATTTTATAAATTTTAGTTTATAAAATAATATTCTACCTTAATTCATCGTAGTGTTTTATTTAAAATAAAACATTTACGCGTTTTAATCAGTGTTTTAACTCACTGTTGGTTTATTTGAGGATCCCGAAATGTAGATTTGAAGCGATATACTCAAGCCCTACCTTTTTCTCTTCACTTTTTCTCTTTTTCTTTTTTATTTTTTATTTTTCTCTCCCTCTCTCTCTCTCTTGGTCGACGGAATGAAAGAAAAACACCATGGCCGTTTGTGTTGAAGCTCCAGCCGGCGCCACCTCCGGCCGCCGGACCCCACCTCCCACACCGGCCTCTTCCCCTCCCTCCGGCGAGCACAACCACGCCGGTGGTGTGCTAAACCGACTTCTCACTCTCTCTCTTTCTCCCTTCAAAGATATGGGTCTCTAGGGGTTTTTCTCATTTTTGGACCACCATACACGGCCAAATCAACCACCAAGCACCACCATTGGACTCACCTCATCAAGGGCTTCCTCCCCATGTCTTTCTTTTTCCCAAACTCTCACTTTTCACATATGGGTTTCTTAAAAACACCCGTTCGGTTTCACCACCGTGCGCCGCCGTACACGGCCACCCGTGGTGTTTCACCACCACCATCTTGTTCCTCTCATCCTCATGAACCTCCCCAAGAAATTTCATGACCAACGGAGCTTCGTAGAGCCCTCACTCTCCTACACTCTCCAAGGCCGAAAATGGATTCAAACGGCCGATCCGCCGCCGTTAGCCACCGTCCGACCACCACCTCGCTACCACAGCTCCACCACATGTTCATCTACCTATCCCTAGCTTGCCATGAAGTTCTATGAAATTTCGCTACCTCG
Source organism: Carya cathayensis (assembly GCA_011037825.1). Classification (NCBI taxonomy): domain Eukaryota; kingdom Viridiplantae; phylum Streptophyta; class Magnoliopsida; order Fagales; family Juglandaceae; genus Carya; species Carya cathayensis. The sequence continues at coordinate 1,636,158 of QGSO01000231.1, read as the reverse complement.
CGTTTCCGCTCACCGTTCGGATTTACTGTTCACAGCGTGATGTCGCCGTGTTCCGCCACCTTTGACCATCACAAGGCGACCATGAGCCTTCCAAGGCCACGCTTAGCTTTTCTCGGTTCCAAACTACCACTTTATGTGGTGGACAGCCACCGTACGCGGTGTTACCGCCACGTACGTTCCTCCGACGCATGTTCGTGACGAACAACGAGCGACGCACGGGTTATCCCGTCGATGGTATAACCCTCTATCTCTAGTTATTTTACGTTTAAAATAGTTAGTTGGTTGGTTTGTGGATTGTGTAGTTGTATTTGTGGAGTTCGTTGCGTAGTTGTGAAACGAAGTGTAGTTGTGAAGTGTTGAGTTTGATTGTGTAGTTTTGTGGACTGTGCTGTGAAGTATAGGCGTGAGATGGATGCCGTAGATGTGATACGGCGGGTTGTGTGAAGAGAATACGCGTGTAGCGTATTCTGTGTAAAGCAGCGACGCGCCGTGCGACGTGCGCTGTAGTGTGTGTGGTGTAGAATGAAGGGAGTGCATGTGAAGTGTACTCCGTGTTGTATGGTGACGCACCGTGTGATGTGCGTCGGGGTGATGAGTGTTGTAGCGAAGGAAGTACGCGTGCGCGTACTCCGTGTCGCGTAGCGATGCACCGTGAGACGTGTATCGCAGTGATGGGTTTGTAGTGTGGATGGAAGAGAGTTCACGTGAGTGTACTCTGTACTAGGTCGTGAAACACCGGATGGCGTGTCACGAAGGGTTGGATGGCGTAACAGAGAAGTGTAGAGCGTATGGTGTAGTGTTGGGAAACTGTATGACAGTGTCCCGAAGCAGTGGTGTTATGGATTATAGTCCGGGGTGACTGGTGTCATCTTGTGGTTGACTATGTTTATGGATGACTATACTTATGCATTTATACTTTTACTGCCATGCATGCATTTTTAACCTGTGTGTGAGTTTTATGTTAACTTACTGAGATTTGTAATCAAATCTCACTGTGGTAGTCCCAACTACCATTCCCCCCGAATGGTAGATCTTGTTACAGGACCCAAGAAGAATTGGAATCTGACCAACTGAATACGGTCATCTAGGCCACGGTGCGATGTTGATGATGGTATAGTATTTAACTTAGGTTAATACTTATACTTTTGGAGTTGTATCTCAAGTATTCTTTTGATCACAACCATTTTAGACTAGTGTGGTGATCACGACTTTTTAGTATGCCTTTATGTATGAAATATGTTTCAAGTATTTGGGATATTTTTAATTTGGTGCATAGTATTGCTAAAGAAAAAAATTATCCGCTGCGAATATTGCATAATGCTAGATGCATGTTAGGAACATTGCATCTTATATATCATGAACGGGGGCAGGTAACCTTGTGTTGCATGTCTCGACGTTTCAAATGTCCGTTCAATCCCAAGCGGAATTTGGGGGCGTCACAACATAGGTATCTAGACCAGCTATGAGTGCGTTAATACGTACTCCACAGTTATTGTGGCCCCACGTATTCTACGTGTCACAATTGCTGTGTCTCACGTAATGTATGCTCTACAGTTGTTGTGGCCCCATACTTCATGCTCTATAGTTATTGTGGCCCCATGAATACACATAACATAAAATATGGCACCATTGGCGTTAGTGCCTGGCGCGCTCCTGTAACCAGTTACTTAGGCCCCATTCGCAACCCGTTGACTATACTTCATCAACCCAGGGAATTTCACACCTATTTGGACACTCCAGCGTGAACAAAGGAGTTCCACTAGGATATTACCCCATCCTAGCATTTAGGGTCGTGATTGACATGAATATTTTAACTTGAACATAATCTGAAACTTATATGAACTTTATATAAGGTAAACCACGCTTGAGTCCGTGGCACCGCATAACATAACTTGTGGTGAACACGCTTAGATCCGTGTCACCCTTAACATAACTTGTGATGAACACGCTTAGGTCCGTGTCATCCTTAACATATTTTGTGATGAACACGCTTAGGTCCGTGTCATCCTTAACATAACTTGTGATGAACACGCTTAGATCCGTGTCATCCTTAATCATAACTTGTGATGAACACGCTTAGGTCCGTGTCATCCTTAACATGTCTTATCTTTCTTAATACATGAGATATTATTTAATATCATGTACTTTTCTAACATGACGTATACTTGTAAATGACACAATATGATTTAAACATAAACATTTCATGGCATATATGTAACATATGGCATACTTAACATGGCATACTTATAACATATAGCATTGCATGACAGAAAAGATTGTGTAACAGATAAATATTCATGAAAGAATAAATCATGCGTAACAGATAAACATGTAATGACATGGCATATATGATAACATATATACATAAATTGTAGTTCCCTTACCCATCATACATACACAATAAACTGATAGTAAGTTAGAAACTAACTTATCTCGATCATCGCGTTCTACGAGAATAAAGCACGAAATACGAGGAACTGTAAGAGGTCATTCTAAAAGTTAGAAATTTAATTACTAACAATTAGAAATATGAAAACAAGATAACTTAGAGTAAAATTATTATTTTACCCTCTACATGTGGGAAAGCAACCATTTTACCCCTAACTTAAGGATTTCATATCCTAACTCCAAAAATTTTCAAAATTTACATTCCTCATGTAAATTTTGTCCTAAACTCAAATATCAACTCAAAAAAATTTAAAACAAAACACAACTATGGAAAACACACTATGGCCGAAACATCCATAGGCCATTTCTCTTGATTTTTGTTGCAATTCCTTCCAACTTCAAAACTCATGCTTAAACCAAAATTTTTCAACAAACATCTTCCAATCCTAAGTTTAAAATCATACTTAAAATATCTATTTAGAAAAGACTTATAATCAACACTAAACTTGTTTTTGTAAAAAGATCAAAACACTTGAATCACAAGCTTTGTCCTTAAATCAAAACATCTCTAAGAATTTCAAAAAAAATCAAATCTTACTTCTAACATATTCATAACATCATCCTAAGATAAACCATGTTTTAAATCATCAAACTAAAGTCACCAAAATCACAAAAATAACACTTGGAGTTTTTGGTTTTACACTTAGTCCAAAAACAGAAACTTTTTCCTCAACTAGTTTTGATAAATTTCTTGATCAATGGCTTAAGAAGATGAGATCTTTGAAATAAAGCATCACATGGTTTAATGATGTGTCTTAAATAGGATCCAACCATCAAACTTAAAATCACATGGCTAAAAATCAATAAACATGGATCTAATCCAAAAACATCAAATCTTAGGCCTAACCGAAATCCTCTTGCATAGAAAAATCATATCTTTGAAATTAATACTAAATATCTCCAAAATAACATCCTAACATGAAAAAAAAAGACTTAGGATCATCATATAAAAATATCAAGACCTTTAGAGTAAGATCAAACCTCGAAATATTCAAACTTTCTCCAAATAAAAATTGTTTTGCCACTTCCAGTTTTCAAGTTTCTAAATCTAAGAAAATATATCATCAAAAGCTTTAGTAATGCAACAAAACCTCAATGAAAACTCTTAAACACATGCTAAGAACACTCCATAAAATTTTAGGACCAAGATATGTCCATTAGCTTGGTCAAAAACTCCAAAACATAACATACTCTCCAGATTCATGCCCAGGATGACCTTTCCATGGTTAAAAATACTTTGGACCAACCAAATGACCATGAAATGATACGAAAAATACATATACGGAAACTAGACTCAAAGAGGAACAACTTTTATGAAAGAGTCATTGTGTGAAAATACTTACAAAGGGTCTAAAATCTCTACGCACAAACACATAGAAAACTGCCCGAGAGAGCTCTTTTGGGTCTCTCTCTAAGAACGGGGTGAAGAAATGATTAAAGTGAAGTAAGTGTGTCTTGCACGACTCAAGACTTCTATAAGGGGAATATATGGACCTTAATGATCATTGAGTGGAGATAGACATGTGACATAAGGTGGAGGATAGTGGGGGGCAAAGGACAACCTACAAAAGCTATGGGGCATGGTGCTTGATGGGGTGGGTTCCTCCATACTATTGAGTGCAGCTTGAGGCAATGAATGGTCTGCCAAGTGGGAGAGGAAACTTCTCCAAGAAGTTTTGCCAAGGTGGCCAGATTCATGGGCCTTAGTGGGCCTCAACCAAGTGGGCTTCAATTTGGGGTTTAAAGGGGGTTTGGTTAGGATTTGAGATGTTATCAAACCCAAATCCAATTTTTCTTGGCCCAATCAAATTTCCAAGGTTTAAAATGTTGGATAAAGATATCATAATAAGAATTTGAGAAATTAATATCATGTGGAAGTGATTTAATCAAGTGATTAAACACAATGCTAGAAATTAGATCAAAAGGGTTTGAAGGCCAACTTTAGGGTTTGGGGAAACCGTTTAGGGTTTCGGTTTCAACCAAGTTTTTGGGGTTTCAAATGGATTCCAACCATTTAGGGTTTTACTAGGGTTGAAACCCTCTTTGATTTGACTCAATTTGGTTGATCAGATGAAAAAGGTTTTGCTTAGGTGGCATGATCTCATACATTGATTTTCTTCACAAATCCATCTAATGGTTTCTCTTTGTGCCAAGTATCTAATACTATTTATTATGTGTGGTTAAGATCTTGCCAAGTGTCCAAATAAAACTTCTCTAACCTAATTTGGTCATTTCACACTGTGATTTTGAAAACACTGCACTTAGTACGCTTATCGAGGTTACTATTTACTCCAAAAAAGCGCATAATAAACTTAGTATTGAAAAATCATAAATATTCAACTGAATCTAGTGGCGTAAACTATAACATAATCTGACACTTCTAACTACCTCAAACAATTAAAATCGCATTTCTGACATCATAGCGAATGATAACACTGACTATGTTAGCAGGCTAAAACCTTTGCGATTAACCGATTTGTGAAAACTTATGGGGTTTTCGCGAGGTTTCTAATGTCTATAGAAATTCCACCATTGAATTTTTAGCGGGCTGTTACAGTTAAGTACACCTTTCGTCGTTGCTTATTGTGTGCCTTCAGGTACCGTGCAAGGTCATGCCAATACTGCGTAGAGCCAAGCTCTATATCGAAGTCTATGCCATCCAATACAGCATCTCCTAGTGGACATGATGATGATTTACCACCCAAGAAATTTTTCCACAGAAAGCGTGCTACTTTCTTTGCATCCTTGGAAGAAGCAAGAGAGTAGTTTCCGACTCCCTCTCCAATGGAAAGCATCACCTTGATTCCAAGCTTTCGGAAACTTCTAATGCCATCACTAATTATTGTGCAACCATTGGATGCTGGATTGCAGTGAACTGCAAGGTTGATTTCTGGGGTTTGGCCATTGCCGAATATGTTGAGGAAGGCTATGTTCACGTATAAATATCTACCCGTAGTGCAGGTATCAGATAGTGTTCCCTCGTTGCCGTTTTGACCTCATGGCGATACCACCAACATGAGAAGTTTTGAAAAGGGTTAGGATTATTAGGAGGGGAAAGAGGAGAGAAGTAAGTCGAAGATCTCTAGCCATTTTTGCGTCTATAGCTAGCTAGTGCCTCAACCTAAATCTTGTTGAACCCTCTTTTGTTGTGTGTTTGAGCTTTCGAAACGTCAAGAGAAGACTTCTTTTATAGGTTCAGTTGTTTAGATCCAGCGAGTTTAAAAATTTGACCAATACGCGTTCCTAGCTAGCTATTTCAATTCGCATATAGTTAAAGATGAGGTATGATATATATAAACCTAAATAATTAAGAACATGTAAATGGAGTACTCCACTACTAGCTAGGAGCTAATGAAATCAATTTCAAACTAATAAATTATTCTTATTGAAAACTCCACATTAATTTAGAAAAAAAGAAAAAAAGAAGAAGAAGATATATAACGTAAGGTAAGGCACATGTATAGACATGTTGATCTAAGGTTGTCATGGAAGACAATTAGTAGATAGTTTAGTTCACATTTGTTGTTATCATACGTCCAAAGCATGTGTATTTGTGAAAATCGTATATGATAATCTAAAGAATTGGTTGGGAATAAGAGAAAGGTTAGGTTTCAGTATTATTAGACATTACAAGTAGTTCAACAGTCCTTATCATGCATGCATGAACAAAAACAAAGGGAACAAGAAGAAAAGGACACATTATGCATCAATGTATAAGCTATATATCCACAAGTTTTGTTCGTTAGCTAGCAATTTAGGGCATGTTTAGATGCTTAAAGTATCTCAAAATTTTTTAAATAGTAGTAAAATTATTTGAGTGAATATGTTTTATTGGATTTTTGAAAACGAGTGAGAAAAAGTTAAAAATGAGATCAACTAACTCTTTAAAGAATGCATGTGCAGTTACTTTCAAGGAAACTCAAATGAATGCCTTATGCAATCAAATATGAAAGGAGATGAGTTGGCGAGCCCACCTATGTAGCCACACTAAGAGAGAGCGCCAATTATGCTAATCAGGGTCCTATCCTGTTCTTTAGGAGTTCTAAGTTTTGACTTTATATTTTGGAAATTGGAGAGGACATCCCTTACTCCATTCACGTGGAATGGCAGGTCGGTTGAGAAAGGTGGTTATTAATTCAATGCAAAACTCTAGAGTCGTCTTTCTCACAACATTTAATTGAGGAATACTGTGCATTCAAGTTTTGGTGTTGTGCGTAGCACTAGAGATGTGAGGTTAGCTCAATTGTTCATGCATATTCCAGTCGCTTCGCTCTGATTAGGAATACACATTGAAGGAGAGAAACTAACACTTTAAAGAATGCATATGCAATTCTTTTCAAGGGGTACATCCCCTGAACTCCCTCCAAACCGAGCAGACTTTAAAATAAGTATTGTTTTGAAATTTGTAAAAGTTAATAGATAGTTAAAAAAAATGTTTGAATATAATTTTTTAATATTAATTTTGTTTTAAAGTTTGTAAAAGTTGTATTGGTTTTTATGTTTGAGTAACAATTAAGTAATGAATTAAAAAAAAGGCTGAAAATTAAAAATTAAAAAGGGTTTTATATTACAATGATATTTGGGAATAAAATTATGAGAGATTTTGGAAATCTTGAAGATTTTGGAAATTTTCATATTTGCTAAGCATGCCTTTAATGAACGAGTTAAAAGAAAATAAATGGGAAAAACGTGTGTGTGTATGTATTCTGACTATAAGATTTTTTTTTCTTTTTATTTTTTTTAACTCATCGAATAGTTTTCTCTCTGAGTCATCTGGGTCTTTAGGCGATTTCAGAGGAGGAGTTTGAGTGAGTATCGCCCTTTAGCAAAAACATGGAGGAGCTTGAAGAGCGGTGGAAGAATTTACGACTGTCTGAAGAGGAGGAGACCATTCTGGACTTTTCTGTAGGGGATGATGGGGATGTGCAACGGAAGGGACTAAGAAGCCTTATTGGTAAGGTCTGTGTAGAACATGCAATGGGAAAAGAAACTGTGGCTACTACTATGGGAAAAATATGGAAAATAAGCAGGAGAGCACAATTTCAAGAAGTAGCACAAAATACGTTTGTCATGACTTTTGCAACCCATGCTAATAAAGATAGAATACTGAATGGAAGACCATGGTTGTTTGATAATGCACTGTTCGCATTAAGGCCATATGATGGGATTATGCAACCGTCTCTGATTTCTTTTGAATCAGAGGTTTTTTGGATGCAAATACATAATTTGCCCCTTGGTCAGATAACAAGGGACTATGGTATATCCATTGGAAGATCTGTTGGTAGAGTCCTTGATGTAGATACGAATGAGGATGGAGTGGGTGGGGCAAATATCTCAGGGTTAAGCTCGAGTTGCCCCTTCATAAACTGATTGTTCATGATCATTTTATTAATTCCTTTGGGAGCAAGTTATGGATTGATTTTAAATACAAGAAATTACCAAAACTTTGCTTCCAGTGTGGATGGCTAATGCATGCAGGTTCTGGTTGCCAAAGTGATGGTTTGCATAAAGAAAATGATTTGGTTGGGGGGAGGGGGGGTACCATGCAGTATGATGCATGGCTTCGAGCTGAAACAAATTTTCGAAGAAGTGCATATCTGATTGGTATGAATGACAATGTTACTAGGAAGAAGAGCTGTACAACTGAGAATCATGGTGAAGGAGGGGCGGGGAGTAGTATGAGTTGTAATGATAACTCATCGGTGCCGAAAACTGTGCCGGTGCAACCTGCTATTGGAGGTGGAGGTGGTAGTTATGAGAATCGCGATAATTGTGGCAGTGGTAGGGTGGTTACTCAAATAGGATCAGATAAGGAATTTGAATTTCGGGATAGATATACGGTTGTGGATTTGGATTTGGAACAAGGTGGTGAGAAGTTCTTGGGTTTAAAACTCCCAATAGTAGTGGAAGGAGTTGCTACGAATGATACAGGTGATATCCGGGAATCAGTGGGCTTTTATGGGCCCAAATTCAATTTTGGATAGTACTAGAAGGCCTGCTGAGATAAGACCCACAATGCTGGCTTCTCAGGCTCCAACGGCTGCAGAACCTTCCTTGGTTCTAAAGTCTAAACTCTTGGCAGAAGATGACAATGCTAGAATCCAAACCAATAAGAGGGTAGTGTAAAAATGGAAGAGGATGGCACGGTCCAAAGGTACAAAATCTACTGCTTTAGGTGTCTTTAATGGCCAAAAAAGATTAGTAGATGAGGATGATGGTATGTTGCCTGAGATGGTTATACTAAAAAAATGCAAATTTGATGAAACATGTGGTAAGGATGTGGTGGAGGCTGTTTTACAACCCCGCCAATCATTATGAAAATTTTAAGTTGGAACTGTCGGGGGCTTGGGAACCCCCGAACAGTTCAAAACCTTAAGTTCTGCTTGACCACTGAGAATTCTCAAATGAGAATTTTGAGTTTTAAGATGAAATATTAAAATATTATATTTTAATATTATTATTGTTTTGGGATTTGAAAATTTTAAGAAAAAATTAAATAGTTTATTATATTTTATATGGGGATTTGGGAAAGTTGTAATGATGAGATGAGAATTTTATGTTTGAGATGAGAATTTTATGTTTGGGATGAGAATTTCATGTGGCCAAACCGAACCTTAGTCTTCAGATTAAGGAAAAAGTTCCTGACTTGGTTTTCCTCATGGAAACCAAATTGTGTAACCAACGTGCTTAAGGGGTGGCTAAGAAACTAAAATATGATGGGTGCATTGTAGTGGAGGCAGTAGGCAGAAGTGGTGGTCTAATGTTATTATGGAAAGATGAAGTTTGTGTTGAGTTGTTGAAATTTTCTTGTAGACATGTTAATGCGTATATAAGGGATGAAAGGAATGGGACTCAATGGCTTCTGACCTATTTTTATGGTCATCTGAGGTGAACTAGAGAAAGCATGGTTTTGATTTGCTTAATTCTTTTAAACCAAATGATTTGGGATGGTGTATAATTGGGGACTTCAATGAGATTTTGACAATTAATGAAAAGATGGGGGGGGGGGGGAGGATAAGGAGCGAGGGGCAGATGCAAGCATTTAGACAGGTCCTATCTAAAGGAGCTCTTTTCGATCTATGGTGGAGAGGAGACAAATTTACTTGGTCCAATCGGCATGAATATGCCTGTTTCACTAAAGAGAGGCTTGATAGAGGATTGGCTAATCAGAAATGGATGGATTGCTACAATGGTTATTAGGTGGACACACTCAAGGCAATATGCTCAGATCACAGACCAATACTTCTTCATTGTGTTACTACTCAAGCTGTTCAATATGTTCCTATTAGCTTCAAGTATGAAATGGCATGGAGTAGGGAAGAGGGGTGTAGCAGTGTTGTGAATATGAATGGAGAAGGAATGTTGGGGGCAGGTCTTAGCTTGCAATAGTTCAAGCAAAACTGGAGTGCTGCAGCAAGGGACTAAAACAGTGGTGCAAATCAGTACATAAGTATAGATTGAAGGCTATCAAAGCTAAAACAGAAGCTATTTCCTTTTTGCAAAAAGATGAGAAACCAGAGAACGTGGTAGCTCAAAAACAGCTGCACAAAGAACTAGAATTCTTATTGGAGCAAGAAGATTTGAAGTGAAAACAAAGAGCTAAGAAACATTGGTTAGAGAAAGGGGACAGAAATAAAAGATTTTACCATGCTCGTGTTAATCAGAGAATGAAGAAAAACTCAATTAAGCATATTCGTGATAGTAATAATATTCTGTTGACTGAGCCTAAAGATATTAACCATCGTTTCTGGCAGTATTTTTCAAATGTTTATCAGTCTAATCACCCTTCAAATGAGCAAATTGAGCATTGTGTAGGGACAGTGGAACAAAAGATTAATGCAGAAATGAGACTCAGCTTAGATAAAGAATTTCATAGAGAAGAAGTTGAACTTGCTATACGACAAATGTCCCCTTTCAAGGCTCCTTGGGAAGTTGTTGGTGATGAAGTCTCCAGATCAATGCTGGAATTTCTCGACAGTGGTATTATGCCTACAGGTCTCAATCATACACACATTGCCTTGGTGCCTAAGGTACATTCTCCTACTTCTATGCATGAGTTTAGACCAATTAGCTTATGTAATGTTTTATATAAGTTAATTTCTAAAGTCTTAGCTAATAGAGTAAAGGAAGTACTATCCAAGATTATTTCTTGGAACCATAGTGCTTTTTTACCTAGTAGGTTAATAACTGACAATATCATGATTGCATTTGAGCTCCTTCATACCATGCAGTTAAGACAAAAAGGGAAAGTTGGAAGTATGTCGATTAAGCTGGACACGTCAAAAGCTTATAATAGAGTGGAGTGAGAGTATTTGAAAGCTATGCTATTAAAATTGGGGTTTGGGGCAAGTTGGACCAAATTAATCATGACTTGAGGCACAACTGTTAGTTACTCAGTCAAGGTAAATGGGCTACCAGGAAACACTATCATGCCTTCAAGAGGAATACGGCAAGGTGATCCTCTATCACCTTATTTGTTTCTCATTTCTGCTGAGGGGTTGAGTGTCTTATTTCAACAAGCTGAACTTCATGGAGTTATAAAGGGGGTTGCAGCTTCAGGAGGTGGAATGAGAATTAACCATCTTCTATTTGTGGACGACTGTGTTATATTTTGTGGAGCAAAACAAGAAGAATGGATAAGGGTAGAACAAATTTTATGGAGATATGAATGTGCCTTTGGGCAAGTCCTTAATAAACAGAAGACTTCTATGCTGTTTAGTGGCAATACTCACTCTACTGCCCAGGAATTGATTGTTCAGTCCACTCATGGTGTGGTGTGTGGGAACTATAACAAGTATCTGGGCTTGCCAACACTGGTGGGGAGATCTAAATACTATACATTTTGAGGATTAAAAGAAAAAATATGGAAAAGGATAACTAGTTGGAAGTCTTTGTTACTTTCTAAGGTTGGTAAAGAAATCTTAATAAAAAGTGTGCTTCAAGCTATCCCAACTTATACTATGAGTGTTTTTAAGTTGCCAAATGGTTTGTTAAAGGAGATTGAAGCTATGATTTCTCAGTTTTGTTGTGACTTTTGGTGGAGTCACAACAAAACTACCAAGGGAGTTCATTGGAAAAGTTGGGAGAAACGAGGCATGGTGAAAAACAAAGGGGGGCATGGATTCAAGAACTTAATCAGTTTTAATAAAGCTTTGTTAGCAAAGCAAGTTTGGAGGATTTTGCAAGAACCCTCCTCTTTAATATCTCAGATCTTTAAGCACAAGTATTTCAGACACTGTCACATATTGGAGTCCAATATTGGATCTTCTCCTTCTCATATTTGGAGAAGTATTTGGTCTTCTTTGGGCTTAGTGCATGCAGGAGCTATGGGTAGGAAATGTGGAGAATATTAAAATATGGCATGATAAATGGCTCCCTCGAGCTTCTTCTTATAAGATACAAACTCCCATGAATACCCTTAACTATGATGCCAAAGTTACAAAGTTGATCAACAAAGAGAAGCATGAATGGAAGACTGAGGTAGTTGAATCTGTGTTTAGTGAGGAAGATGCACTTTTAATTAACAGTTTACCATTAAGTCTCAAGGATGTAAAGGCTCAACTCATATGGGTAAATTCTCCAAAAGGGCTTTTTACTGTCAAAAGTGCCTACTTTGTGGAACTTGAGATAAGCAAACAAGCTAGAGGGCATACTTCAAGAGATTCTGATGATGGTTTGCAATGGAGGAAAATATGGTAACTACAAGTTTCTGGCAAGGTGAAGCAATTCTTATGGAAGGCTCTTTAGGATATATTACCAACAATGAGCAAGTTGCATGGGAAAATTTTGTAGAAGATGGTTCATGCCCCATCTATACCAAAGCTGAGGAAAACACATTACATGTCCTTTGGTCATGTCCTGCTGCTGTAGATGTGTGGGGGGATTCAGCAAGTGTCTGCAACAAGTGGCATACAAATTATGTAGATTTTGCTAGTTTATGGAAAGAGTTAGTGCAGAGGTTAGAGGAACAACAATTGACCTATGTTGTTTCTGTATTCCACAAGTTGTGGACTCGCAGGAATAAATGGGTGTTTGAACAGAATTTCAAAGTCCAACTATTATTTACAAGTCTGCACTAGAGGAAGTTGATGTATTCAAAGAGGTAATGCTGGAAAGGAAAAGGCAATCTGCAGTTGGATCAGAGCAGAACTTAACTAATGAGCAAGCTGTGTGGGTACCAACTTTGGATCCTTACTACAAGGTTAATTTTGATGCAGCTTATGATAAGGTTGCGGGCTCTATGGGAACTGGTGTTATTATCAGAAAGGCAAGTGGTGATGCAGAGGTAATATTGGTTGCACCTAGATCAAGTGTTTCTTCTGTAGTGCATGCAGAGAGTTATGCTTTATTAAGAGCCATGCAGCTATGCCAAGAGTTGGGGATTTCTCATGTTATTTTCGAAGGTGATGCCAAATTAGTAATAGATAATATCAATGCACAAGTTGTTGATACTTCTTGGACAAGTCATCTGTTGCAGGATATTTAGTTCATGTTGTCAAAGCAGTTGTATTGGAGAGTAGCTTTTGTTGGAAGAGGAGGAAATAAAGCAGCACATGCTGCGGCCCAGTTGAACACCCCCGTTTGGTTGCAAACTCCTCTCAACTCACTTCATCTCATCATTACATATTTTTCAAATTCCAATACACTTTTTCAAATTTCTATATAAAATATAATAAAAAATCTAACTTTTTCAAATTCCAATACAATCATAATATTTAAAATTTAACTTTTTCAAATCTCAATACACTCATAATATTTAAAATTAATATTTTAACGATATTTTATTCAACTCAACTCAACTCAACCCAACATCTAAACCCAATATAGTGTTGAGTTGGTATAGATTGAAGATGGTCCATAGAAGGTCTTATCTGTTATCTTGAAAAACAAAAGTTGTATTGTTTCTTCATGATTAATGAGAATTCTTTTTTTAAAACAATAAATAATAATAACTTATCAAAGATCGATCTCGACCTAGATTTGGTCAACCTGTAAGATTCCAATATATATATATATATAAATTGTATGGGAACTAGATCTTACTACTGACTAGCATTTTGCAAAGCATTTACATTATATATATATATATATAACAAGTTGTAGACCATACGTACCCATATTCAACTTCTTTGCGTTATATATATATTTATATATATATATACACATATATATAATGGAACATGAGATATATCATGTTATCAGAATTTTTAGTTGACGATTCATAATTAATCAGGAAATTAAGCAGCATGCATGCATTAATTGCTTTTGACTTGAAGATTCATCTACGTACAACCATATTATATATATGGAGTGGGTTTTATGACATAAAGTTCTAATGCATGGTTATGCTATGCATGCATGCATACTAGCTTTCGATACTAGCTAGCTAGTTTGATTTAGAGGTGAAAGTTTGAAAGGAAAAATCGTAAAACCGGCCCGAACCGGGCCAGTTGGCTTGATTTTGAACTTGTCCGGTCCGGACCGGTTCCTACATTTTAAAAACTGGTTAAATTCGATCCAGTTTTGATTTTTGGCTTTCCAACACCGAACCAGACCAATTTATAATATATATATATATATATATATATAAATTAATTTTTAATATTATATAAATATTTTATATATATAATTTTTATATATAATATATATAATTACATTGACACTTGATTAAAACCGAAAAATCGGACCGAACTAGACAGAAATCTATAAAACCGAAAGTACCAGTTTATAAGGATAACGGGTCTGAAATCAGTTCTTAAAAATGCAAGACCAGTATATACTGGTTTAGTTCCAAAATTTATACAAAACCAGACTGAACCAAACTGATTACAGCCCTAGTTCGATCTCAAGTCATAGGCTAAAGAATTATGCTGATTTATAACAATGTTAAGTCTTAAGATCGGGGAGTGCTAGCTAGTGGGATTCCCAACTCTTGGTCGTCATAAATCTTCTATACATAATATGCTTATAATCAGTATATATATGCTACTAATTCCATATTATTAGTCCTTTATTTTAAATAGGAAAAGCTACTGATCATACACATCCAACGGCTATGACACGTACAAGCCATGCATTATTTGTCCTATATATATAGGGTGTAGGCTCCAACTCTTCGAAACATGGGGAGAAATTAGCAGCTCAAGAAGTAAGAACCAACTTCCAGAGAGTTAGACATGGTGTGATATCGGTCCGGCTCATCTTCTACGGGCCCAGCTGCATCGTCAGCAGCTTAGAGAGACGAGTCGTGACCAATATCACTCTTGTATATATGCTTCTTTGTGTGTGTGTGTGTGTGTGTGTGTATTATATATATATATATTGATCTTGTGCTGATCCATTTTTTGAGACACTGAAACCTCATCAGCAGATCACGAACGATATTGACCAATATGATTGCAAATTGCAGTTTCCTGTCGATCGGCAATTTCTCTCCTCTTTTACGTAATCATTTTGTTTTGGAAAAGTCTTGTTGCAAGTAGATTGCGTACCCCCGGCGCACCAATGCTGACATGTAAAATGAAACGGCGCGTTTCATTGAAATGGAGATTTGCTAGGTGTATGAAGCAGGAAGTTGATTTGCTTTCATCAAACTTTGCGTTTGGAGCGGGAAGATTGCAACTCGAAATCCACATCTCCATCACCATCGAAATCCTCCCGTGGCTGAAACCATCACCATTTGACCATCTCCTCCCCCATCTGAAACTATTGAAATTTCCTCCCCATCTGAAGACTAAAATCACTAACCCTAACCCCTCTGCCCATCTAGAGACTGAAATCACTAACCCCTCCCTAACCCATCGCAGCCCAAACCCATCCTGTATCTGGGATTTTACTCTCTATATGTTAGTTCAAAGTGCTTCCTTGCCTTGGTGAGGTTCCACTTCAAAAAGAAAAAAATTCTTATTCTTTAGATTATTAATCTGGTGCAGTGGTGTGTATTCTAGCTTTTCTTTTCATAATTGTGAGAAATCTATAGCACCTTGAAGTTTCAATTTTTAATTTTTTTGAGCCTATCTTGATGAATAACAACGATGCCACTTGGAGGTCAATAATGTGGTTGCCTAGAGTTGAACTTGATGATTTGTGATTTTTTCAAATCAGCATAACAAAACTGTAAACAACTCCTCCCCATGGTGTAGCAAACCAATGCCCAGAGTATTTTCCCTTGGGAAATGCTAGTTGACATTTTCGGGGTTGATCATGCTTCTGTAAGTTTGTGGGCCTGGATATCTTGCTAGTTTTTCTATGTGAAAACAGTTGGCAAGACAAAGCTAAAGAAGTACCATGTCTCTTAAGTATGCAATAGAAAATGTGTAACCTTGTAAATGTTTATAGGACCATATATCCAGATGTTTCTTTTTTCAAATTTCTTTCCCCCATTTGTTTTTAAGTTTCAATTTTTACACCCCTTGTTTCTTTCAAACCTGACAGTTTTAACTGCAAACCCATAGGATCTTGAATGGTATTTGGTTTTTGCAAGAGACTATATTTGTATTTTCTTTGTTCTGGGATTTCAGAAGGGATTGCAGCAATATCTCAACCGTTATATATTCATAAATAAAATGTTTTAATTTGCATGCAGATGAGATGTTGCTGCACTTGAGCGAGTTATAAAATAAGCACTCATTTGTGAAGCACTCATTTAGTTTTCTGTCATATATACCTTCAATAAGCACTCATTTGTGAACCGACTTGAAAATTAAATATACATGCATCTAGTTGCTAGTTGAAGTTTCAGCTTAATAGTTATTTACTTGTTATCTTCACTAATAAATGTATTATTTTTATGTTGATTAGAATCGCTATTGATGATCTATTTAACCTGGTCTGTTCAGCTGAATGGTTGTTGGTGGTGCTTAAAACAATCCATACTTGTCTGGAGATGCAAAAAGGAATCTTTTCTTTAATCTTCTATATGCTGAAGGCAGCAGCTCAATGTTGCAGTTATGATGAGGATGCGCAGCATAAATCAATGGATGTACCAATAAGAAGTGATTTGATTCAAGTTTGAAGCATTATATGGACAAGGAAAGGTAAAAGAGAATCAGGATTGGGGCCACTAAAGATGACATTGTGATCTGCAATTTTAAGGAAAATATGACCAATTTTTAGGAAGCTGCCAATAAAGCTATTGGTTTACCAGAGTTTTGGTTAGTTTAGATTGTTAGAGGAGTTTTGGTTATTCTTCCATTTAGGTCCTGATTTTGTGAAAGTTGTTTGATGTATCATCATTCAAGTAGTTCTTATGTTGTAAATTATTATATTTGTACAGGGTTGTCACATTTGTAATAATTTTGTCTTATTTCAGATAAATTGTATATAAATAACAAGTTGTATGGAGTAGATTATTTTTTAATGTATCAACTGTAATGGTACTTCTCAAGTGTTTTGGTTATGATGTACAAAAGGGATATTTGTAGGTTCATTAAATTAACCTTTGTAATGAAAAGTTGTGTAATGAAAACAGCTTGTGCACGTGGTTTTGGAGAGATTCCATTGAAATGAGAAACAATAGTTCTTGAATTAAGTTCCTAACTTGCAATTATTATAGCAAATGAAACACAAGTAAACAAATATTACAACAAATATTGCAGGTCTAAAAAAGCCTAGTATGACTTTATTTCTAACAAAAAAATTGCTTCCTTCCTTCTGACCCCAAGATTGTGGATTTGGGTGACTGTTGACCAGGTTGGACTTGCTCAAAAATAAAACCTCCAATATGCATCATGTGCAACCTTCATCTAAGTAAGAAACCTGTGAAGTGGATACAACTATAATTAACTACATGCATCATCTGTCAACATATTTTCATAAAGCAAGAGGCTGAATAGTCAAGGCAGGTTCTCTAAAATAGCAATAGCCTAATGATTACTCCCATTGGAAGAATCTGCTCCCCAATAATATATTCCTAGACTTTTCAATTTGAGTGATTTCAAATGGGGACAATTGCGGTCCACAGCTTCCAGAAACTTTTCTATGCTCCAAGGATGGTTTGAAATTTCAAGCTCCTTCAATAATGGAAGATTTGCAGCAGCCTCAATCCATGCATCATCAAAAATACTGAAGTAATAGGTAAAAGCTACTTTAAAGGATCTGAGCTCCCTTGAATTGTTAAAAAAGCAATAAAAAAAGATAAAATAAATGAGCCACAACCACATAGAATGCAAATTGTATAAGAGAATAAAGTCTCAATGAAAGATTTTTATTGGTTTGCATGTCATTGGGGCCTATATTTCTATGAGGTTCGTTTAGGTGTCAATTTTGTCTATTTTTTATCATACAGAAAATATTTCAAGAAATTAAACAAAGCCCAATGTGGAGTGTGTGGAGCACTGTCCAATACTCCAAAACATGAAATAATTTAATTCATCCCAAGCACAAAGCTTCCCACACTCAGGCACGTACTACTCAAAACAATCAACATAAGCAGTTGTAATCACTTGACAGAAAATATTATAATTCATCCCCAATTACTGAGAACAAAAGCCATTAACATCAG
Source organism: Carya cathayensis (assembly GCA_011037825.1). Lineage (NCBI taxonomy): Eukaryota > Viridiplantae > Streptophyta > Magnoliopsida > Fagales > Juglandaceae > Carya > Carya cathayensis. Next base: position 1,618,208 of record QGSO01000231.1, on the reverse strand, counting down.
TACAAATATAATGCACTATGCCTATATAATATAAGAGAAGCTAGCTATACAAGAGAAGCTACAATCTATTAGTGGTAAAAGTCTTAGAACTGCATCTTACAAACCACAAGTGGAAAAAATATAACCTGGACTTAATAACCTGTTCTCCAATCATCCTAGGTAATCATATACATTTTCAGTTGCAAACCACTACAAGCAAATCCCAATTTTCATACCAATAGCAGAAAAATGACTAAAAGCTAGAGGATCAAATTCAAGGTTGTGTCCCATAAATCAAAGCAGAAAAATGTAGACCACCTAGAGATACATAGGAGATGTGTGCTCCTTCCCTTTCACCATCTAGAGAATCTCCATTTAGAGAAAAGGCTCAAAAATCTTGGTTGATCAAAGAAAGAATACACCACCAATATGAGGGAGTACTTGTGCACATACACAATATATACCTCATTTTATTGTTTTCCTCTTCTTTTTTGTTACTTTGCAGAAGGATACGTGGAGTGAAGAGGAGGACAAGGTACTCATATAGGCGCATGCAGAAGTAGGAAACAAATGGGCAGAGTTGCAAATATATCTTGGGAAGTATTAAGCATTTTTTGAAATGATAGAAATTTGTTTTTGGTATATTTCTTGTTAATTATTTTTGTCTCTCCCTTAAGTATCCAAACATTTAAAACAATCTTATTTTTAGAAAAATATTAAAAACTATACACCTAGTTTTAATGTAACACCAAATATAACAAAACAAATTGAATTTTTTTCTCTTCTAAAAAAGATTTAACTTTTTCAAAAATCAATAATTATATATTAATTACGCCCTTGCTGAATTCACAACAATGGATATTTCATGCCTATTCTGTTTTTATGTCTTTTTTTTTTTTCTAAGTTGGGTAGGAATGCAGCCACTAACAAATTCAAATGTAATGCAAAGAAAATATTCTTGTATCTACTAGTGACCAACAAATCATGCCGATCACTACTCAGCTTCAAAGAGTTTTAGTTCTTCAAAGAGTTTTAGTTCTTCAAAGAGTTTTAGTTCTTCTACTTTCACTAAAACCAAATATTCAACACCCAAAATCTCCAGATCGAGTGCTCTCAAGAGGTTTTACATCCAAAACATGGCTAATCTAAACAGAGTAATAAGATTTCTCCTGGCTATTACCAAAGTAACCTAATATAAGTTAGAACAGAACACATAACAATAACACAATGCAAACAAGGAAAGAGCAGCAGACAAAAATACAGATGGAGAGAGAGCTCATGATGTGGGAAGCCGAACCTCTTTTGTAAGCGCAAAACACAGAATTTGTGCACGTTAACGAAGATAGAGACGGAGATAAAAATAAAGAAAAACTATTGAATCAAGCTTGCTTAGGAGGTGGGTCACGAGGAGATCGGCCAATCTAAAGCGGAGAAGAAAATGGCAAAAATAGGGTGGAATTTGGGAGAGGGGAGACGAAGGGAAGATGAAAATTGAAAATGGTAGCTGAGTTATTTCTTCTCTTCTTCTTCTGTTCGTATTTTTCCTTTTTATACAATTACACATGCCCCTGCCACGTCATCCTTCGGTGCACAATTGGTACACAATTTGCCTGTACCTAGAAAAACTCTTGTTTTTGTACGTGTTTCGTAGCAACCGTGTTAGTTTCAAAGCTTTGTAGAACTGAGAGATAAAACTCTTCTTCAATCATTTTGCAGGAATCAGCATAAATGGCCAGAATTAAGCTCTAAAGGTTGTTTTCAAAGTTGGGAACCATTGATCGAAACACCATAATAAAACCTTTGTCATGAAGTCTTTATCATTTTGGGGAATCAGTGCCGAGCTAGACATTCACAACCCAATAACATCGAAATTCTTGTACAAACGTTGCGCATTCAACTCCTCCCCGCTATTAAATTCAGACAACATGTGGGTCATGCTGCATCCTATGCAGTCAGTTCTATTACCGTTTTCCCGGCCAAATCCTCTAGTAGATCTACACAGTCATTCTCTCCTGCATTTTTTGTAAACCATAATGATCATCATTTGCAACTTATAAACAAGTGGAATGGTAAGAAATGAAGATAAGCACGTATTTAATTAATACATTGAGAACATCATAAATTGGAAAGACAAAATGCACAACAGGTTGCGAGTATAGGTTAGAAATTTGTCATGTATATAATATATGTCTAATTAATCTATGTATATAATATATGCGACGAGACTTAATGTGCAATTACCATATATATCTATCCAGCCTGGAAAGAATACAAGAGCTAGGCGACTTTCCCAATAATGCACAGTACTATTTAATACTTGTTGGAATCTGCAATCTAAAGTTAAATGCACCCACGTTTTACTTTGAAGGCTCAGTGGCTTGAAGTTTCCAGAGATTGCATGCAGGTGGTTCATGTAGTACAGATAATGCCTTGAAAATTCCAATTCAGAAGCCAAATATATTATTTAAGATCCAGCTTTGTAATTTATATATGAAAAATTATATTCTCAAGCCGCTGTGTAGAGCACACTTAGTAAAGTGCTTACATGGCATAATTAGATTTAGAAGATAAATTTTAAAACTTAATATATTGTCATTGAACAAATTAACAGATTGTTAAAGATACAGGACAAAATGAAAATGGAAAGTCAAGTAAATTAAAGTCAATTTCTTTTGATTAGTCGATTCATTAATTTAAGTCTTATAATCTGTTTTATACAGCTGCATAATCATGTCCGTACAACCATACATTTATTATATATAATACTAATTAAGACAGTAGTACACCTACGCTGCTGTGTTCTGTAAAAAACATTTTTTCAAAACATTTACAGATCATCGACATGACATGAGCAATGCTAATGTTAAAGAAAAGCCACATCTATAATATGTAATTATGACCCCACATGCATGGCCACACCAACATTGGACGTCTTATTCCAAGCACATCAATCCGACCCAGCACTGCAAGAAGAATTTTCCTCATATTTGGTCGGAGAAAATTTTCTAGTCGTTTGGTGGGAATCATACACAAATGGTCTTTCGCGGAGACCTTCATGATCAACTCTATCCTCTATGCAAAGTCAACAGCTAGACCATCATGAAGTTTTAATTCATTTGAGTACATATCCGAGAATATTTGTTTGAATTCCTGCTTGGAAGATAATTTACCATTATTTGTTTGTTGTGTGGGATAAACTTTTGCAACATCTGACTCAACTTCCCTTAATAAATATATATGGTTCTCTTCATCCTATTTCAGCATCACCTAGCAGCTTAATTCAATATCGAATCTAATATCGTAAGCGCTCGGTTCTTTGCCTGATGCCCTCAGTTCCTCCAACCAAAAGCAACCAGATAACAAAGAAGAGAAAATGGTTATTTATTACCAAAAAAAAACATGGGAAATGAGAATTTTAGGGAATTCAGCTGACATCCAGATAGAGGGAGGGACTCACTAGTTCTCACCAACTTTATGTAAGGTGAACATATAAACATATCAGATGCTAATATCAAGATAGAAGGAGGGACTCATCGAGGAAGGGAGAGGGCGTAAAGCAATTGATCTTGAGTAAGTTCTCACTAGTACTCTCAAGATTTTTCCAGTTCTGAATAAAATCTGGTATTGTTCTGTTAGAGGACGTGGTTTTAATAAGTGTAACTTGTGAGAGTATGATCGGCAATTGTTTGTATGTAGTATATATATTGTTGTAAATCAAAGAATGAAAGTAAGGATTCCCTCCTTAAATGTCTACAGTTCCGTATAAGTTGTTATCATTTATGCGGTTGAATTGAGCATTAAAACATCGTTGATCCTACAATATATTAACAAGAGTTCATATGCTTGACAAAATATATACTATAGAAAAACTTACAAATCTGTCAAGTTTTTCAGCCTGCCAAGTTCCTTGGGTAAATTTCCAGTCAAATTATTTTTTTTTTTATATCCTTGGGTGTCCGGGCCAGCTTGCGCGCACCTCGACTAATCCCACAGGCCCTGAAGTTAACGGCCAGGTAAACCTCCAGTCAAATTATTTGAGGATAACATCCAGCAAGGACAAGTATTCAAGACAGACGACAAATCAACGATCAGAATAAAACAACCAGTTACTTATCTAAAAAGAATAAAACAACCAGTATATTCGACCAAGTAATATATAAAAATAATAATAAAATGATAACAAGGACTCACAAAGTTTCCAAATTAACTAGCATCCCAAGTTCTGAGGGGACTGTTCCAGAAAATTGATTTGCTTCAAGATTCCTAATTAAAAAATTAAAAATTAAAAAAAAAAATCATTTCGTTTGATAGCAATTTCCCACCCCGCAAAATCAAACGGTGATGTGTTTCGTAAATATTGTGTTCAAAACAGATAAAAGACTCTGAAACAAATTAAGTTAGCTAGAAGTCATAAAATCAAGTAGTCAAGTAAGAAAAGTTAGAATGAGAGCCACTTACAACTCTATCAACAAAAGTGAACTCTTGTTCCTCATCACGTTGAAGATGAAGCGGGATGATCATCTAAAAGAAGTATGAAAAGAATGTCCGAGGAAAGCCTAGAGCAACATTTAAGCGATAACTACTCCAAGAAGGTTCACCAATAATCACCACAGGAGCAAATACCGGTCTTGAAATGGTGGAATCGATTATTATCCCTGATAATTATTTCGCGTTCAACTATCTTGGAGATTAGCTTGGCTGCAATATGGCAATCCCCACAGACACGGAGATTCTTGGTAATTCTAATCTGCGTCCCTGGCTCAGTGTTCAAAATGGCAAAGACAATAGCCAACTTCTCACTATGAACGGCCAGATGACATTCCTTATCCTCCTCCTCAACATCATGTAGGGCAGAATAAGTCTCAGGAACATAACCTAATTCTTTCATCTTTCCCACTAGCACGTCTAACTCTTCATATATTTCCTTGGATTGTGGATGTGATTGGTCTCCAGCAAGAAAGGTGTGAATCCTATCATTGAGCTCAATGTTGCTGTTGCCAGGCCTTTTCTTAATTCCTTTACTCTTCATAATTGTTCGGATAGTTGCTACATCTTGCCATCTGCCAGCCTTTGCATAGATGTTGGATAACAACACGTAATAACCTGACTGCTCAGGAGCCAATTGGAAAAGGTGATCAGCAGCTAGAAGCCCAATATTCATATTCGAGTACACCCGACAGGCACTCAGCAGAGACCCCCAAACTCTCTCATTAGGCTCCACTGGCATCTGCTTGATGAAACTATAGGCCTCATCTACTTGTCCAGAACGTCCTAACAGATCTACCATGCAAGAAAAGTGTTCAATCCTTGGAATTATCCTATACTCCTCAGCCATCAATTTAAAGTAATATCGACCCTCATCCAACAGTCCCGCATGACTGCAAGCCGATATAACTGAAACAAAGGCAATAGAATCTGGACTAAGACCCAAGTCCCGCATTTTGGCAAAAAGTGCCACAGCATCACGACCTTGCCCATTAAGACCATACGCAGAGATCATTGAGGTCCATGATGCAACATCCCGGAACTTCATTCTGTCAAATACTTCCCTCGCATCTCTTAAACTTCCACACTTAGCATACATGTCAACCAATGCATTCTCCAACAGTAAATTTGGTCGAAGTTTCTTCCTCTCAACATAGTCATGCATCTGCCTCCCTAGAGATAGAGCTGAAAGATCCCCACAAGCAGGAAGAACACTAGCAATAGTGACTGCATCTGGTTCTACCCCATATGCTTCCATCTGTAAATATAAATTAACTGCTTTCTCAGGCATTGAATTATTAACATACACTCCTATCATCACATTCCATGAAACCAGAGTCTTTTTTGTCAACTTCATGAACATCTCCTTAACGTATGTAACATTGTTAGAGGTTGTGTTAGTTACAGCTGGCAACAGACTAGCCATTGTTCCAGCATCTGGTTTTAGTTTTAAAACCTCCATTTCTTTGCAAACCTCTAATGCATCTTCAAACCGTACATTTTGTGCATAACCAGCAACCATCGAATTCCAGGAAACCAAATCTCTATCGGGCATCTCATCAAGAACTTGCCGAGCCTCCATTAAACAACCACATTTCCCATACATTGCAACTAAACCATTCCCGATATACAAGTTCGAATCAAGCCCAACTTTTATAACAGCACCATGAATTTGCAACCCAACCCTCAAATCCTCCAACCCAGAACATGCTTTCAACACACAAGGGTATGTATAATTATCAGGCTCAAATCCATAGCTAGCCATGGCTTTGTAAACAAGAAGAGCTTCACAGTATAAATGGTTATTTACGTAGCTTCTTATCATGACATTAAAGAAAACAACATTCTTCTCAGGAATGTCATCAAATATGTGGCGTGTGAGACCGGGTTCCCCATGAGCTGCATAGGCCCTCATGAGTTTAATGCCAAGGGAAGGGTTTGAGTTAAAATGTTGATCAACAATGATCTTGGAATGGGTTTTCTTCAGGGTTTGAATATCTGGGTATTGGTCCAATACTTTACCACACAACTCTTCAGTGAGAACTTTCCTTTTCTGGGTGAATTGGGGTTTTTGGGTTAGGAAGACTTGGCTTTGTGGTTGTCTGGCAATGGAAAAAAAGCGGGAAAGATAAGTGATTGGTTTCATGAATGGGGTGGGTATCTTGAAAATGAGGTTTAGCGAGAGAGAAGTCAACCTTTTGAGATTCAGATCACATGTTTGATATTTGGTGTATCAAGGTCCATCATCATCAATGGATGTTATCCCCTTAAACCATCCTACAAAGCCTACTTAAATGGGCCACTCTTCTCATGTACAAGAATATTTTATGGAGTCGCATATCTTGCAGTATTGTGCTATTTATCTTTACTGCATAAGGAATGCTAGGAGTTCAGTCCTCAAAAATCTTGAAGTCTTGTGCTTTTCCAAGGGGTCTTATGGCTGAGGTGTGCAGGCGGGAGAAAAAGTGCTGACATGCGCCAAGACATGAGACAGCTAGGAAGGGAGACCACAATGCTAATGTGTGGCGTGAGAAATGTTGACCGAGTAAAAGATGGGAGAGTAAGCAGACTTGAGAGAGAGTGTCACTCCCCATACCTGGGGGTGAACCCTTTTAACTTGAAATCCACAAAATATAAAACTTAGATACAATAGTCCTCCAAAATCAAATACCTCAAAAATCCTCCCAAAGAAAGTAAACTTGACACTACAACATATTCTCTAAAATCTCACCAATTTACTTATGCCACCTGGCACTTGTTTCACATTTCTCTTATAATCCTGATATGTCATCGATTCCAATTATCACAACCATCAACGTCATCTGAAAAAAAAAAAAATGGTTGAAATAATAGGGTAAGTCCACCGACTTAATAAGCAGCTAACCTATACTAGTGTGTAAACATGAGTCAGTTACAAAAAGTAGAAAAAGATAGTTCTCAAAAACTAGCAATGGTATTTTCAGAAGCATTTCATTACAATAATAATATAGGCAAAAAAACCTTAGGTACAAATGTATTGAAACAACATTAGAAACAGAAACAGAGGCCATGTTCATGGCAGAGTTGTGCTTATCTGTGGATATCCAAGAAAAATACATACCTAAAAATAGCACAACAGGCCGGAATGGGAGAAAGAGTTATTCCCGACCTGCCAAGACTATTCGGGCCTCAATCAGTATGGTTTGAAGCCCCTAGAGTCAGTCTAGTGCTGTTGTATGGCGTCAGGGCGTACATCCATGGCAATGAATGGAAAATAAACGTAGAGAAAGTAAAAGCGAGGGAGACACACAGATTTACGTGGTTAGGCATAATACCTACGTCCATGGGTCGTTTGGGGGGAAATCTACTATAATATGTTTGTTTAAAAATCTCTCATAGTCTCTTATCCTCACTGTATGATGGAAAACAAGGATCTATCTTCTGGTGGAGAAGCCGTTGCTAGAGCTCCACTTGCGAGGTTGAAGAAGCTGGAGAAGATGTTGAGTAGCAATTTGTCCCCATGTCGCCTAGAAGGAGCCCCTTAAAGTGGTCTGGTTGCTTCCCTTTATCTTGTGCCCCTTGCCTTCTTTCAACACATCCCCTCCCCTTTATGTCAAATCTCATTTTTTTCCCACTTGACACCTTTTCTTTACTCAACAACCTTTTGTCCCCTCCTTCCTTCTCTCTTTCTACCCTCCTGATGAGTCCCCCCCCCCCCACAACAACCACCAAAAAAAAAAACCTTGGGCTAGGCTTGGAGCATTATGGGCTTGAGATATTTTATTCCATCTAGTTGCCCGTGATTCTTAAGGCCAATTCACTCCAAAAGAAGGCCTTCAGAATCTTCAAGATAAAATATGTGACAAAGGTAGCTCGTAGTGAGTCCTTGTCTTTCTGTAGAAAAATTTCAGGAGTGAGTCCTTGGTTTTCTGTTTCGCTTGGGTTAAGTGATAAAGATTTCCAAACGCGAAACTAGGCAGGAGATAGGCTCAATCATGTAAGGTGCGAGCGCGGAGCTCAACTTTGGTGGGAGATGGGTTCGATTGCGTAAGATGCGAGTGCGGAGCATGACACCATACAACAACACCAAACTGACACCAGGGAATCCAAATTATACTGATTGAGGCCCGAATAGTCCTCAGCGGGCTAGGAATGACTCTTTCCCCCCTTCCATCCTATCATGCTATTTTTAGGCATTAACAACAGACTTGTGCATTCTGTGAATAGCCATTCAGAACATAAATCACTTTGTTATCAAAGTGATTGCACTCATAATAGATGCCATGTTTACCCTATTATAGGGTTGTGCATTCCGCGGATGACCGAACAGAACATAAATCACTTTGTCACCAAAGTGATTGCACTCAGAATAGAGGCCACAATTTTATCCCGTGGCAGGGCCAAAAATCAAAGGCCACTATTTTAACCCGTGGTTGGGCACGTAATCACAGCATATTAGAATCTTATGACTTAGGATTTCCAGACACAATGCAAAAACATAATAGTATACTGATCATATTATATCATATAATTGGATTAAATATTTCAAACTTTATGTACACATTTTATGCAGTAGAGAAACGGAGTACAAAAATTGCTTATGTCTACACCAATCATGATAAAATGTCACATTTCAATGTTCAGATACAGAGACTAGTGCAGAAAATAACCGAGGTTGTTTTCATTACAAAATATCCAAGTTTTTCACAAACAACCTTTGTCAGTTTTAGGTAAAGTTTAGCATAGGAGCACCGCTTCCCTAACTTTTGGAGAGTACTATCTAAGCCTTGAAACCGAATTGTAGTAGCATCACAACCTAATATAGGAAAATATCACTAACACATTAATAATTTAACAGTACAAAACCAACCTAACTAATAAAAATTTTATAACCCCAACCATTGCACAATGGGAGCCAAAATCCATAAGCCCAAAAACAGTCAATAAACAAATAGTCCACCATGGCTCCTCGAGTTTATAATGGCCTTAGTAAATCGTCCGAAAACACTCCTTCACTAACAGATTAGCCCAAGCTCCATGAATTCACTTAAATCCCATTCCAACACATATCATGTTTACATTCAAACTTCCGACACATCAAAACAGCAACTCACATCTTCCAACATCAACCAAGCATTGATGTAACACCCCCTATCCTTAAGTTAGGAATGTCACATACATGCGTAATTAAAGCCAGGCAAGAGACTTTAATCACTACATTTTTAAGCAACTTTGACAAAGAAGGAAATAGTTACATGGCAATTGAGGTTAAATGGCACTTTTCATAATTATAAAGAATTGTATATAAGTTAAAGATACAAGTCTAAGAAAATGACAAAACATGGAGTATTCTAAAACAAGGAAATAACGAAACAAATATAACTTTACACTAAGGGCACTAATGTAAGTTTAACACAAAAATGTACTCAATTTTTCACACAAATAGAGAATGAACATCAGATTGAGAAAAAAATGGCTTGAAGGCTTTTTGTATACAAATCTTTTAATGGCATTTATGTAATATCTATAAATGACATGTACTTAAAGAGAGAGTAAAAAGTACTTTTGAGCAGCATTTACATTTCTTTACAAACAACAAAGGTTACGACAGAGAGGTTTATGAGCTCACCGTGAGATAAGGGCATAGATGATGTAGACGGCCAAACTTGGCTGAGACCAACGACGTTAAAGTTTCTATGGTGGTAGAGAAGTTAAATGTCGCATTTTTAGATAGTGAGTTGATGGAAGATAAGAACAACTGATCACTAAGTAGGAAAGGCTATGACAGAATTTACCAAGAGAGCTGCGTGTAACAAAACTAAGATGGTCGAAGTCGAGAGTCACAAGGGTGCCTAAATCGACCTCTTCTAAAATTAATGGTGAAGCACTGAGAGAAAAAATACCCCTACCCATTTTGATTGAGGTAGATTCCATCTCAAGGACGAGGGGGGAAATTTGCAATAGCCACGATTTTTATTTAAGGATTTATTACTAATTTTTCATTCCTAATTATGCCTTAATGTCTTTAAGATCTTTTGCGATGCCAGGACTCGGTCCGAAAATCCCTGCACATCGTCTCACCACTGACCCATCAACCAAGTGCAGCTAATTCCCCATGAGGTAACTGTATGATTTTCCAAGGTAAAAGAGCACCTTATCAATTCGAAATAAAAATAAATAGAAACAGAGTTCCAATAAAGGAAACCCGTGGACCTTATTCTTCTCCAACCTGAGTTTTGCTCATGTCTCAAATGAATTCAAGGACATATACGAAGAAATTCTAACTATTAGTAGCAATTGTTCGTGGATTATGAATAGTTATAATGGTTGAACCTAATAAGATAGCAATTACAACCCAAGTAATAAGTACTTGGGAATGGACTTGAAAACCTCCTATTTGCCAATACAAATGTTGGCCAACTTCCACACCAGATATACGATCATAATTTTTTAATTGTAGTTCCAAAAAAACGTACTTCCATACCAACAAAACAAATTCGTAATAATATTTGGAAAAGGAAGGGGTATTGGATACAATTGACGTTACATTCCCTCTTGGATGTTCTCTTCACTTATCTGAACGTTACGATGGCAATGGAGGACAAGTGTCGGAACCCTCAACCTTATATTTCTTCTTTCTCCTACAATTTTCTCTTACGCCATCAATGTCGTAGGATTTCTCTCCAGCCATTTGAGCAAACAAGAAACTGCCGACCAGTCATTTCCCATCAACCTCGCATTATTCTGGTAAGCCATGACCGTCGGTCACTCACTCTCTTCCTCTACTATGTTTCTTTTGGGCTGAACGACATGACCCTTTTTTTTTCTCTCAGTGCTTCACCATCACTTTTAGAAGAGGTCGATTTTGGCACCATTGTGACTCTCGACTCCAACCATCTCAATTTTGTTGCAAGCAGCTCTCTTGGTAAATTTTGTCACAATCTTTCCTTAGTGATGGGTTGTTTTTATCTTCCATCAACTCATAGTCTAAACGAGCCTACATTTAACTTCTTTGCCACCACATAAACTTTACCATCGTTGGTCTCAGCCAAGTTTGGCCATCTATATCATCTCTGCCCTTCTCTCACGGTGAGCTCATAAACCTCTCTATCATAACCACTGTTATTTGCAAAGAAATGTCAATGCTGCTCAGAAGTTATATTACTTTCTACTTTCTCTTTAAGTACATGTCATTTACATATATTACAAAAATGACATTAAAATGTTTTTATACAAAAAGCCTTCAAGCCCTTTCTTTCTCAATCTGATGTTCAATCTCTATTTGTGTGAAAAACCGAGTACCTTTTTGTGTTAAACTTGTGTTGGTGCCCTTACTGTAAAGTTATCTTTGTTTCTTTATCCCCTTGTGTTCTAGAATACTCCATATCTTGTCATTTTATTAGACTTGTATCTTTTACTCAAACTTATGTACAATTCTTTATAATTACAAAAAGTGCCATTTAACCTCAATTTCCGTGTAACTTTTTCCTTCTCTGTCATTAGTCTAAGTTGTTTTTCAAACTGTAGTGATTAAAGTCTCTTGACTGGCTTTAATTACGTATGTACGTGACATTCCTAACCTAAGGGAAGGGGGTGTTACACATGAAATTGCTCAAACCACAATTCCAACATAGACAGCCTAATCTTCCAATAGGCACCAAACAAATCAGTCATGAAAACTAAGGGTAATAGCATGGGTAGAGATCGAAGGTACCATACTCAACTAGAAGCAGTGGTCAGTCAATTCGAGAGTGAGGTGACATTGCTTGGAGATGGTTCGTGGTGGTCTGAAACATTTGGCGAAATGAGGTTGTGCGGCCACCTCTGGTGGCCTCTGCTAGTCACAAGGGCTATCCTACCACGCACAGAGAGAGAGAGAGAGAGAGAGAGAGAGAGAGAGACGAAAACAAAGAAAAGAAAGGGAAAACGGAAACTTACCGGCGTGACAAGAAGCAACCAGTAAAGGCAAAGGATTGTGGCATGGAGCAAAGCCTTGGCAGCGGTGGTGCATGATAGGCTGCATCGCAACTGGGAGAAGAGATACCAAATTGAGAGAGAGATAGAGAGAGAGAGTAAGTGGCCGAGGGAGGGAGAGAGATGGTCGGAGGCTTACCGGCATCGAATTGTGGTTAGACGACGAGGACGCGATGGGGCACGGACGACAAACTGCAGGTTGGAGCCACAATGGGGCAACAAACAAGAGATTGGGGAAGAAGGAGACATCAGGGAAAGAAGAAGAGGAGCTTAGGGGCTTAAACCCACAAAATGCACCGTTTGTTTTTTTTTTTTTTTTTTTTTTTTTTAAGGAAAATGATACTATGCCCCTGAGTGTACCCTCTTAATTTGGCCGCTCATGTATTTTATTTTATTTTTTAATATTTGTTTTATTTAATAGTTAAGGAATTGACTATAAGGCCCCATTTGAAAAGTGAAAGTGTTTCATCTCATCTCATCTCATCATTACAACTTTCTCAAATTTCCACACAAAATATAATAAATTATTCAACTTTTTCAAATTTCAAAATAATAATATTATTAAAAAATAATATTCTAATAATATTTTATTCAACTTTCAAAATTCAACTAAAACTATCTCATTTCATCTCACTATCTAAACTGCACTTTAGTATATTGGTTTTTTTTTTTTAAACGTTTAAATATTTTTAAAAAATGTTTAAAATAAAAAGCAAAAAAAATAAAAAAGTACAGTTTGCACTAGGGGGCATGCCCGTGGTCAAACCTGGGCAACATAGTAGCACTACCCTTTTTTAAATTTCAAAATAATAATATTATTAAAAAATAATATTCTAATAATATTTTATTCAACTTTCAAAATTCAACTAAAACTATCTCATTTCATCTCACTATCTAAACTGCACTTTAGTATATTGGTTTTTTTTTTTTATAAACGTTTAAACATTTTTAAAAAATGTTTAAAATAAAAAGCAAAAAAAATAAAAAAGTACAGTTTGCACTAGGGGGCATGCCTGTGGTCAAACCTGGGCAACATAGTAGCACTACCCTTTTTTTAAAGCCGGACGGCCTGGGCTTGGGGTCTTGTGTCTAAGCTCATAACGGGCCAAGTTGTTGCAAAGAATGATGGCTTTGGATGGCAAAGTAAAAAATCAGTGGACACTGATTTTACTTGATGACATAAACCTCTTTTATCTAGGGGGTTGAGGGGTAGAAAAAGAAAAAGGATAAACACATAATACATTGTTTTCACAACATTTTACACAACTATATTTTAAAATGAGGGGTATTTTTGTAAAATAACTCATAAACGTAACATCACTTTACAACAATGCCCTTCTTTGAAAACATAGCCGTGAAATATGTTGTAAAAAGTTTTGTATGGATATCATTACCTAAGTCCTTACCCTCGATATCCAATGTCTCACACCCAGTCAAGATCTATTTGCTTACTCTGCAAATCTCCCTCAAACTCAAATAGGAAGCAGATCTATTTAACCCCATTGTAGGGCTGTGTATTTTGCTGATAGTCAAGCAAAACATAAACCACTTTGCACCAAAGTAATTGCGCTCAGAACAGAGGCTACCATTATATCCCATAGAAGGACAAGATGCCACTATTATATCCCATAGTAGGCCGGAGGCCACTATTATATCCCGTGGCAAGGTTGGAGACCACTATTAATCCCGTAGCAAGGCCAGAGGCCACTATTGTATCATGTGACAGGGTTGGAGGCCACTATTGTATCCCGTGGCAAGGCCAGGAATCAGAGCAAAACATAATCTTATGCCTCAGGGTTTTCAGATACAATGCAAACATAAATAGCATACCAATCAGATAATATCATATAATCTGATAAAATATTTTAGAATTCATGTTCACATTTTATTCTGTAGAGAAGCAATGTTGCTTATATATACACCACTAGGCTACGACAGGACACAAAGTGTGGTAGTGAGTGTTGAGAGTTTAGTGTGGTGAATCCTGTTGGCTCACAGTGCCTCGAATAGAGGGCGTGTGGCCGCGCGGCTTGGTGTCATGATCGGTATAGAGTTCGTGACACAGATAAAACAGAGGGTTAGAAAGAGAAAGGGACGAAACAAAGTGATGCAGGAAGAGAGAGAGAGAGAGAGGGCGCGTTCGAACTGTATACCAGAAAGACACCGAGACAGAAAAGAGGATTGAGAGGCTTACCGGCGGTTTCGTGCGACGTCGTGAATGGGGGGGGAGGAGCTGGGCTGCGTAAAGAGTGGCGGCCTAAACACGGAGAGGAAGAGAGAGTGAGACCCAATGAGAGAGAGAGAGAGAGAGAGAGAGAGAGAGGCACGAACAGAGAAAGCAAGAGACTTACCGGCTTCGGCGACGGAAACCAAGGACGGAGGCGTCGGCGTGAGGCGTAAAACGGGAGAAAGATCGCTGGGAAGAGAGAGAGAGAGACCGAGAGAAGCGGACAGAGAGAGCGACAGGGAGGCGTCGAGGGGGTCTGCGCAAGAGGAGAGGGGAGAGAGAGAGAGAGAGAGGCGTTGGGCCTGGGGAAGAAAAAGAGGGACTCTCAAAACACACCGCTTAGTGTTTTTCTTTTTGTTTTATTTTTTTTTTTCAGACGGACTGGGCTTGGGCATTGGGAATAGATATTGGGGCTCTTTACGGGCCAAGTCATTACAAATGGTGAGCGAGGGGACAGAGCAAGCAGATTTGAGAGAGATGGCTTTGGTGGGCGGCAGAACAGAAAATGGACGGACACTGAACCATTTATCTGGGTGGTCTCTGGTATTGAAATCTGATTCCTCATACTTTTACACTACAAATGTCCCTCAAACTCAAACAGGAAGCAGATAGATAATGAAACTCAGCCCGGTTCAAAGTTCAGAACTTCCCAGTTCAGATTTCCACTCTTTCACTCTCTCTAAATAAAATTCCACGATTTCACCTCCCAAATAAAGGGAAACTTCAAACAGAAATAATTAATAAATAAGAAAATTTAATATGTCTACCGTTTCTTCCTCTAAATTCTTCGGCATTCTCGCCACTGATATATTCTCTTTTAAAACTCCTCAAAATCCACCCAAAGTTCCAAACCTTTTCCCCTCGCTTTTCCCAAAATTGCCATCATGTCTCCACCTCCTCGCCCACCACGCTTCAAGAAAATCCCTGACCCTGGTTTCTTCGAAGTCCTCTGGTTCCTCAGAGGAACTCTCATCAGCTAGTCCAGAGGATGAGTGGCTGAAGAAGCTTCCGGACAAGAAGAAGCCCCTCTACTCTCACAGCCTGCCTTGTATTGAGGCCTGGCTCAGGAACTTGGGGTTTAACCAGAGCAAAGAGGACCGAGCCGTTTGGCTTGTGGAGAAGCCCGAGTGGCATGCCCAACTCTCACTGGATGTCACTGACCTCTATATAAGGTTGGTTATGCTTCTGGTGCATTAACATTGCGATGCTAGCCTGGATTTTGGTGCGTTTGTTAGATAGTGTTGGATTTCTAATGCGTCTCTATGCGTGCTTGTATATATTATGTATAACATATAAAATTAATTAGATATTTATCAAAGTTCATGCGTTTTTGGCGACATGGGTTTTATAATTTTGACAGGTTGATTGATTCGTGGTATGGTTGGGGATGTGGTGTTCAAGGTTTAAGAAAAAGCAAGTTGGGATCTATATAGGACGGTCAACAGAGGTTGAGCTACTTGGGTTTTACTTACTCTTCTTGGTTTGCGTTATTCTAAGACGGCATGCTTGCATTTTGGACCAGAGGAGCATATGAACCCGTAATTCTGTATTGGATGATTGAGTTTGCTCTGTCTCCAATATTTCCATTCACTATTCTTAACATGGTGCGATTATCATTTGTTTTTTCTCTTTTCCAACTTTTGAGAGTATTGTTGTTGGGGGCTATTCAGACACAGGCATGGTCTATTGTTCGGTTTTCCTCTAGTATAATGTGATGGGAGGAACCTAGAGATGACTGAGGGCACATAACCATAAGAACCTGAAGTTTATTAATCGGAAGAGTTTAAAATTAGCCGCGTTTCAAGTTGTGTAACTCCTACATGTAATTTAAGAATACCTATTTTGGGACGGAGAAAATTACCTTTACAGGCTGCTTTAGTTCCATCCACTTAAATTTTACATTTCTATTTATCTTGAAGACTATGATAGATTAAACTATGATAAAATGTTCTATGATGCATGAATCCCCCATGATCGAATTACCTCTTTCCTATGGAAGAACATCTGGAGAAGCAAGGCTCCCTCCCTAAAGAATGGTTTTCTTTGTTTTAGACAGTGGCACCAGGGAAAATCTTACCTTGGGTAACTTAAGGAAAAGACATGATGGAGTGATAGAATGGTTTTAGAGTACAAGAGGAATCAAGAAACCATAAATCACCCTTTGCCCCCATTATGAGAAAGCTAGCAGTTTTTTACAAGCTGTTTTTGGACTCTTTAAGTTAGATTGGGTCATGCCTAGATGAGTGTGAGATCTGTTAGCATGCTGGAAAGGGTCATGTGACAGTCATAACCATGAGACATCATCTTGATCTGTTTAATGTGGTGCATGTTGAATGGAAAAATATAGGAATTACAAATAAGCGTCAAGAATTTTTAGCTTGTATCAGGCTATCTGGGTTAGAGATGTCTACTTTTGGGATGGGTCTTGGTCACATGGATCATAATTCTTTATCTTCAGAAATAACAAGTATCAGTTTCAGTTCTCAGCTGAAGTGCCGTGCTGAACATGGATGCTAAGAAAATACCTGTTGATAAAATTAGAAGACCAAGCATATTGGTTGGTAGTATTGCCCTCTTTTGATAAATGTTCAAGGGTGGACAATTTGGAATGCAATGAAGATGAGGAGAGCAGAGATTTTGTGTTCTTGTTTTCAGAGAAAAATTTAGGGAAAAGATACTTTAAATAAATAAATAAAAACAAAAAACAAAGCACAAACTCTACTGTAAAGCCCCTTTGAATGTTGGTTTCATGTATATGCTTTTATCCCATTTATATTGCACTTTCTTCCTTGATTATCACGTCTGTATTGGACCTTGAAAATTGCATTTGATGCAGGTACCTGAAAAGTGGACCTGGGAATCTTGAAAAGGATGTTGAGAGGCGATTTAGTTATGCACTGAGCAGAGAGGATATTGAGAATGCCGTGCTCGGAGGACCTTAGCCAAAACATTGATTAATCTTGCTGTCATATTGTTTGTCTGCTAAATTTATTCAGAAATGCCCCCACCGCGTCTTGATTTACTGACTTGTTGATGGAATTGGAATAATTGATGGCTTTTGGTATCTATTTCGTTTCGTTGAATGCAAAATGAAAGGAATGTTTGATTCATTGAATGCAAACTGCAAAATGATATCATAATGTTTCAACCCTGTTGCGTTTGTGGCTCCTCCAAAGTTTCTAGACATCACTGCAGAGTTGGAAACCCAATAAACTCCCAAAATATGCCCAAAAAAAAATTGGGTGAGAATGCTTACCATGATGGTGGGGATGGTGGGGCTCTTTAGATTCTCAGTAGATGTGGCTAATTATTATTGATTGCCTTATTTAAGAAGAGAGCATGGCATTTCAATACCATGTTACATGCATTACACAATCTACAAACACCACTAGATACATTACACGATCAACATGTTCTGTGTGGTTTCTTTTTCTTTAGATTCTCAGTCTTTGTATCATTACTCATCTTGCTTCCACTATATTTGCTTTCTTTCCATCCTTCCCATTGCTTGTATAGTCTGCATAGGAAACTATTGTTATATCTAATGGGGTTAAGTAGACTGACTACCCGACCAGTACTCTTTCACAAGCTGCCTGAACAGCGAATCTTCTCTCTTCATTAACTTCGTTGGTGAATCATACTCCGCTAGTTTTCCTGAAACAGAAATGAAACATTTCCTTTAAAGGGTCCTGCAAGGTACACCGAATACGGGTACAGAACTGTGTTTTTTTTTTTTTTTTTTAAAGCATATGCATATGAATTTTTTTTTTTTCCACAAAATTACTAACAAAAACAATGATGTACACTTTTTGATACCCACCCATCTTCGGTTTACTAAGCATTTCCTCCTTCAAAATAGGCGTGAGCACTAGATGAGAGGTTATGGTTAATGTAACTCACCATCACTAATAGCAAGAATCATCGTACAATCCATCACAGTTGGTATCCTATGTGCCACTACGATCACAGTATGATCTGCAAATTCAGTCCGAATAGTTTTCTGCAGAATCATGTCAGTTGCATTGTCTATTGATGCAGTCGCTTCGTCGAGCATCAATATCCGTCTTCGCCTTAGAAGTACACGTCCTAGACAGAAAAGTTGCCGCTGCCCCACGCTCCAATTCGATCCATGTTCCACAACTGCATAGCAGGTTCAGAATTTTTAAGGATGATCTAAAACTCGGCACATGCTGCGTGTTAAAAGTATTGAAAGCTTACCCAAGGACTCTAGGCCTTTTCCTTTCTCCTGAAGAGACTCTTGTAGTTGGCACTTTCCAATAACCTTCAAATGGGAATTTCTGTCACTGTTATTTATATTTACAACACACGTAGAACTAAATAATTGGAAAAAGAAAAATTCTACTTCTTTGCTGTACAATGATTGGTCACTCAGAGGAAGATCCATTGATCAAGTGTTGAAGCAACCAGTGGCAGAAAAGGAAAATGAGTATTACCTCCCATATTTCTTGGTCAGAATGTTGAGACAAGGGATCCAAATTATATCTCACAGTCCCATTAAAAAGAGTCGGATCTTGAGGTATGATTCCCAGACGTGACCTCAGATCATGAAGTCCAATTTTAGAGATGTCAATGCCATCAACTGTAATCTTCCCTGAAGTTGGCTCCACCAGACGAAAGAGAGCACCTATTAGAGTACTCTTCCCACTGCCAGTTCGGCCAACAATACCAATCTTGTGCCCTCCTTCAAATGTGCAACTTATCCCACAAAGAACAAGAGGTGCAGTGGACCTATATCTGACCTGTTTTGACCTAAACTTCATTAGTATGCCGGCTACCTCTGCCGTCCCCCCTCCCCCCTCCTCAAGTTTAATCAGTAGAAGGAAAGAATATTTACCTGCAAATCTTCAATCTCCACTTTACCCACAGCAGGCCAATCGGGTGATGGGCGGCTCTCCTGTATTATTTTAGGGGCTTCACTAGGAATATGCATGTATTGATTTAGCCTTTCTACTGAAATGATGTTATTTGCTATGCTGCACTGCTTTTGAATTGAACGGACAAGGTTGTTGCTCAAGGAAAGACCATAAGAAAGCGCCATCCCAATAAATCCTGTGATTGTGGTATACATCATTTAGGAGGGTCAGTACTTCAATCCTACTACCAATTCCATCTTCCTACAAAACTAAGCATTGGCATAGAGATTGTGTAAACTACATAATGATTGCAACAGTAGTACTTCCAGGAAAAAAATAATTGTATACCCACCAGGGCTGAAAGTCCGGGGAGGAAGCAAAACCATGCAAAGTGATGCAGAGGCAAGAACAGCTGCACTGACCATTTCTGTTCTTTGAATCAGCCATTCATCTACTGAAAAACTGTGGAAATAAGGACTAGCATTTGTGTCTATAAGGTCAAGATTCTTTGCAAAGAAACCTTCTTCCTTCTCAAAAGCCCTCACTGTCATGGCTCCTGCCATAGACTCAGCTAGATGACTTGCTATTAAGGACTTGGTTGTGCCATTTATCCGCTTCAATTGTTTTGCAGAGGCGTGGTAGTATCTCTAGAAAAAATAAATGCCATTTTCTATCAAATTTACATATTAGGACAAAATAAAAATTAAAACATTTTACTTGAGCTAAAGGGAAAAAAAATATCCTTGTAAAGTGTAAGAAGGGATAATCACTACAAAAACACAATTGAACCAAGCAAATGAAAATAACTGACAAGTTTGAGATTTAGAACCAAACATATAGGATGCGTAACACAAGAACACAGAAGACACATCTAGTTTCAAAGATTCTGAAACTCAACCTGAAATTCCTTAATAATTTCAAAATCTTCAAGAATAACTCACCAGTTCTACATCTTATCACTACGACATGATTCGTTACTCAGTAAAAATAAAAATGTAAAATTATGACTTGGCGGAACATTGATTTTTTCATATTACTTTGCTGATTTGACATAATAATTTTGGTTCACTGATGAAAAGCAAGTCAATGACCAAAATTGGCCCATCTGCATTGCCTTGAAGTTCATTCCGACTTAGGTAATTTCCTACCAAATCATCCCATGCAGCCAAGGTGATGATTACAGAGTTTCTACCATGTTGGTGACTTATAGGGCATATTAAAGAGAACTGCTACCATAG
This sequence comes from Carya cathayensis, assembly GCA_011037825.1. NCBI lineage: Eukaryota > Viridiplantae > Streptophyta > Magnoliopsida > Fagales > Juglandaceae > Carya > Carya cathayensis. The sequence goes on along the minus strand of QGSO01000231.1, from coordinate 1,597,452 downwards.
AAAATCATTCATGAGCGGGTCTCGTCTATTGTTACCTGAACTCTTATTGTGAGATAAACCATTGGTATAGAGACAAACAAGACTTTCCAGGTTACAACGGCCAGTACTACAAGAGCAGAACAAGCATTTATGGAAGAGGAAACAGAGAAGATGAGGCTGAAAGGCACTTCAAGATCTGTATTACTCAGATCAGAAGAGACCTGCATATAATGACACATAGAAACATTAGTTTTAGGCATTAGATAATAGGGACAACATGGTTAAGTTTCACATGCTTTACCCGACTAAGTATCCTTCCGAGAGGCGTGGAGTCATAGAAAGACATGGGCGCGTAAAAAAGGGAGTCTAACAGCTGTGAAAACAAGGATTCTGAAGATTTAAGACCCAAAGCAACTGTACAAAGACTTCTACCCAATAAAAAAAGTATTGAGGCAAATCCTATCAACATGTAAACCAAGACCAATCTCAATCGGTTAACGTGGGGATTATCAACTCTAGCAGCCATCCAAGAGTTCTGTAATATCTGACCAATCGCAAATAAAAGGTGAAAGAGAGCTGCCACGGAGAAGAACAAGAACCCTTTATTAAGATTTAGATATTGCCTGTAAGGTTTGAAGCCAGTGTCTCCTCTTTCTCTCTCTTCTTGCTTAATCAATTGATCACATTTATCATCTTTGGATTGCTTCTCTACATAAGTCTTTGTAATATCTCTGGATGATGTGTCACATCTATGGCTAGAACAAACTGCTGCAAGTCTCTCAGAGCCCGCCATCTCTTTGTGTGCGTTAACAAAGTCCAGAAATTCTTTGCTTGAGGCCACTAACCGTTGATAAGGACCTTCTAGTAGGATTTCCCCATCTAACAGCAACTGTCCATAAAATAAAGCTCACAGCAAATCCTTATTTGGAAGTAAAAGATTCCAGCATAAAAAGCAATGCGAAGAACAATATAGTGTGCAGCCTAAGCTTACTGCTTCAGGAAATATAGTTCATGGCACAACCAGAGAGTGGAGTTACTATCAAGTTCTGATGGAGGTTGAGAAAAGAAGATAACAATGGTAGCATAAGGATACTTTTATCAACAAACACAGACATACACGCTTATATCCCTAAAATTGTTAGTGTAGTATCATTTCGAAAGGTAAATCGGTGCTCTTTATACCCTAAATAACTATCCTATGTACTCTGATCTGTCATTAAGATATGAAAGACTGCAGAAATCGCTTCTGTATACTAACCAAGACAGAATCAAAAGCAGGCAGAAAATCAACTTGATGAGTCACAAGTAAGACCGTCTTCCCAGAAAGCGCTCCCAAATAGTATTCCTGTCACCGTTTAAGTAGGCGTACTCTCCAAATAAGTAATTGAACGACTTATAAAGGTAAGGTAAACAAATAAAAGGCATGGAAAGGTGTTGGGGAAACACGATTACATTAAATACGTTCATGGCAGTCTGTGCGTCCAAAGCACTGAACGGATCATCCAAGAGAAATATATCAGCATTCTGATAGAGAGCACGAGCAAGTTGGAGGCGTTGCTTCTGACCACCACTCAAGTTAACTCCTCTCTCCCCTATTTCAGTGAGATCCCCAAAAGGAAGCAACTCGAGGTCCTTAACCAACGAACACCTCTCCAGTGTTTCTTTATATCTTTCACTATCCATTGCTGACCCAAATAAAATGTTCTCCTGTATTGTCCCCGTCTGAATCCATGCTGTTTGAGAAACATAGGAAATCTTTCCATGGACTTCAATCTGTATGTTCAACAATTAGAAACAGAATACTCTATTTGAACACTCATCTTTTTCCAATGTAGGAAACTAAAAGAAAACTAGCAACTTACAGTTCCCTTCATCTTTGGTACTTCTCCAAGAATTGCCGCCAGTAGGGTTGATTTTCCCGAGCCAACTCCACCACTTATGGCCACCTTTTCACCAGCTCTAACCTCCAGATTTATGTTTCTCAGAGTCGGCTTTGATGAATTCTCTGTTAGACCTGAAACATGTCCGAAAATCAAACAAAACAATATTTAAGTGGTTCAGCAAATTGCCTACGTCCACTGGAGCCTCTTTTACTGAGTTTGTAAGAAATTTACAAAACTCTCTCAACTCTCTCACGTACCCTCTCTTTCTCTCTATTTTTCTTTCCCTCACTTGCTTCTCTCTTGTTGCCCCTGCAATTACATGAGCTGAAGCTCTCCTTTTATAGGAGAGGGAACCTCACTGTTACATATACGGTGCAGCAATTTATGGCCATAAATTGCTGCAGAAAATTTGCACCTAATGCATTAAACGGTGCCTAATAAAACAAACTAGAGAACGGTGGAGAGGGAGGATTCATACTTGGGTGGTTTCAACAATCACCCCCTCCACCCAAGTGTGCCATATGAGGATGCTTCCAAAACTGATTCATTCTTCAAATGAATGTACCTCATTCTTTGACATGAGAGACTTCCGCTGTCGAATGCGCTCCAATGCACCCGAGGGTGCTCAGCAGTGTATGATATTGATCAAGTCCAAACAATGTTGGAACTTGGTCCCTGTGACGACTTTCGTCAACATATCTGCTGGATTATCTTCAGTGCCAATCTTCTGAAGTCTGATGTCCTCTTCTTCTAATATTTCACGTACAAAGTGAAATCGGACATCTATATGTTTTGTTCAAGAATGATATACTTGATTCTTTGCCAAGTGAATTGCACTTTGACTGTCACAGTGAACGGTAACCTGTTGCTGCTTAAAACCCAAATCTGTTACCAATCCTTGTAACCAGATAGCTTCTTTCATGGTTTCTGTTACAGCCATATATTCAGCCTCAGTTGATGATAGTGCAATTGTTGACTGCAAAGTTGAACGCCAACTAACTGGTCCTCCACCCATAGTGAACACATATCCAGTTGTTGATCGTCGTTTGTCAAGATCACCTGCATAGTCTGAGTCAACATATCCGGTAACCAGACTATCTTCACTCTTCTCGAACTTTAAACCAACATCTACGGTCCCTAAAATGTACCGTAGAATCCACTTAGCCGCATGCCAATGAACCTTTCCAGGATTATGCATATAGCGACTAACTAAGCTGACGGCCTGGGAGATATCAGGTCGTGTACACACCATGGCATACATTAAGCTTCCAACAACACTTGCATATGGGACATTCCTCATGTAGTCCTGATCTTCATCAGTTTTAGGAGACTGCAATGCACTGAGCTTGAAATATGGGGCCATAGGAGTACTTACCGGCTTCGTCTTCGAGTCGATGTTGAAGCGTTTCAGTACTTTCTTCAGATACTGCTTCTGAGTAAGGTGAACTGTGCCTTTCACCCTATCTCTGTTGATCTCCATCCCCAATATTTTCCGTGCTTCTCCTAGATCTTTCATTTCAAACTCATGACTTAACTGAGTTTTTAAACGATCTATCTCCCCCTTGCTTTTACATGCTAGGGGCGCGTGTGGGCTCTTCCGACCTCCGTTTTCGATTCCGTTTGCAGCAACGAATTCGTCTCGACGCAGGGAACACCCTGGAGTTGTCAAAATTTGATTTTGAGCAACTTGAATTTTCGGACAGCTCGAACCAGGGCTCTGATACCAATTGTTAGACCTGAAACCTGTCCGAAAATCAAACAAAACAATATTTAAGTGGTTCAGCAAATTGCCTACGTCCATTGGAGCCTCTTTTACTGAGTTTGTAAGAAATTTACAAAACTCTCTCAACTCTCTCACGTACCCTCTCTTTCTCTCTATTTTTCTTTCCATCACTTGCTTCTCTCTTGTTGCCCCTGCAATTACATGAGCTGAAGCTCTCCTTTTATAGGAGAGGGAACCTCACTGTTACATATACGGTGCAGCAATTTATGGCCATAAATTGCTGCAGAAAATTTGCACCTAATGCATTAAACGGTGCCTAATAAAACAAACTAGAGAACGGTGGAGAGGGAGGGTTCATACTTGGGTGGTTTCAACATTCTCTCCCCACGAGAACTCGGCGGACTTGATAAAAATGGAGTGATTCACGTTCTCTCTGTCGAAAATTTTTCGAGTATTTGCACTCTGCAGCTCTGGTGCCTCGAGGAATCTTACAATGCGTGCAAATGAAACCTTCGCTTGAATGAACGCCCCAATAACGTCAGGAATAGTCACAATTGGATCCTGAACAAGGCGAAATGCTGCTACAAAGGTGAAAACATTATTTGCATGTAGGGGAACTCCGAGGAAGTAACATGTTACAAAGGTAGCCGAAGACACCAAGACAGGGGTTGACCAAAAGAGAAGGCTATGATATCCTTTCTCCAACTGCACTGAAGTTAACCATCTACACTCCACCTTCCTTAAATTCTCTATGACATTCTTGAAATGAGTATCCCAACCATACAGTTTTAAAACCTTCATATTCACTAGAGCCTCGGAAATAGCCTTGAGTCTCTCATCTTGGGCCACCATTAGCTTGGACTGAAACTTATGTTGTAACTTACCAAGTGGGATGTTGCAAAGTACAGTTAGAATTATCATCACCAATGCTGCAATTGTAGCTAGCTTCACAGCACGGAAAACAATCACCAATGCAAGACATAGCTGGAGACTTGTCGTCCAAATCTGATGGAATGAAAATGGAAACTCTCCAATCCTATAGGCATCTAAACTAACATAGTTCATTATCTCACCACTTGAGTGCACCAATCTAGCAGAGTTGGATAATCTCAGTTGCTTCATATAAATTGCTGCTATGAACAATGACCTGACTTTCAGCCCAATAAGCTTGCTTCGGAAATACCATTGTCTTTGTGATATGGATTCTATGCTCTTTGACAAGAAAAATGAGATTGCCAATAAATGTCCTTCGTACTTGAATGATTGCTTTCCCTCAGCAACCAATATGAAGGCGTTCAGAAGTAGGGGACCGGCAGAAATTGTGAGAACCTTTAACAAAGCAAAGCACCCAGATAGGAAAATTTCTTTCCGGTGGCATGAAATTAATGCCTTAAGAATTGATGGTTGGGATGATGGTTTTGCTCTTTTCTGCTTATTCAACTGCTCCAAGAACAGCCTGTAACATTCTTCTGCTCCATCTGCCTCTCGCAGTTTGGGCATATCTTCATCCTCAAGAGTTTTCGCCCGGCCCGTTTTCATCAACGGATTTAACCACCAAAAAGACATTCTACTGAGGAATCCGGCTTTTGAAAATGGAGTGACAGGGCCAACAGTCAGAGTTTCAACCTTCATGTTTCCTTTCCTTCTACTCTTCATACTCTGTAACGCATACAAGGGCAGATTATAGGTACATAGAGGAAAAGAGGACCTGAAAATTGGAAAACTCTCTAGTTAATCTCTATCAGTGGGAGGTAGTGCCTTTGATATATTTGTCAATATATAGAATATACAATTGTCAATATGCAGAGTATACAAATATGGTAATAATCTGTCCTAGTATAATAAATGTACAACGGCTAATTTACATCAGAAGAATATATTGAGGCACCACATAAGATAAGCTTTCCAAACAATATTACAGATTCGGTAAGACTTGGTGCAAATTGATTCATGTCCTTCTCCATGCATTACATATAATATGTATATATGAAAAATAGGGGCTATAGCCACAAAATATTTTATTAAATTAAATTTATAAACTAATATAATTTTATATAATTAATTAGGTTTATTTTAAAATAAAAATAAATCTATAATTTAACGTATGACAATAAACCAAGTTAATTTAATATAAATTTATTTATATAAAATCTCTTAATATCTAAAATATTTCTCAAGTTGTATTAAGTACGCGTGTTTGAAGGAAAAACTCAAGTTGTTCATGTAAGACCCAAGCCCTTGCGTAACCCAAACCAGATTTTTTTTTTAAATCTACGTTATAGAGCTAAAACGACATCGTAGTGGTAAGTTTTTTTTTCCCTTTTCAGTTTCATCTATTCCCGATTGTTTCTCCCTGTTTTCACGTTCAGTTCTCCTGTTTTTCTCCTTCAAATTCTTTCTCCTCTCTCTTTTCTTTCAGTTATCTCTCACCAGTTTTTTTTTTTCTTTTTGCTCTCAACTTCTTGGCAAAATTGTGCTCATCTCCCTCTTGCGCAGCCTCTCTTCCGGTGACCTCTAAGTGCTGCGATTTTGCAGTTTCTCATACTTGTTTTTGTGCTCAAAGCCACCCCAAGCCGGTATTTTTTTTTTCCTCAAGACCTCTCCTCTCTCTCGCTATCTCTGTTTTTTTTTCTGAGTATTTGTTTGCTTTTTTTTTTCTGCTTTTTTTCTGCTTCTTCTTCTTTTCATTTTTTTTTCCTTTCTTCTTCAATGGTAGATTTCGTTCAAACTTAGATGTTCCCTCTTTTACTCAGTTTCTGTTTTTCTTTTCTTTTCCTTTTTTTTTCTGCAATTTATATATATATTTTCTCTTTTTCTATCACAAACTGTGCTTCTACTTTGTTTTCCTTGGAGTTTTAGTGCTACTTTTTGAGTAGATTTTCAACGGTATTGCTGGCTTTTATTTGGGTATAAACAGTAAAGAATATTGATGGGTGCGGAGTAAAATTTAAGAAGATTTGGACATTTTGTTTTGTGGAGTTGTGAATGGAGAAGAGGTTGATGTGGTTATTGCTTATTTAGTTGAGTTTGTGGTTGTTTGAGTTTTGGGTTGCTGTATTGGTATTGATATTTCTATTATTTGAGTTTGATGTTGGTTAATGGGTGTATAGGTTAGTATTGAAGTGGGTATATGGTAGATTGGGTTGAAGTGTGGGTTGTTCGGGGATTTTTATGTGGTTGTTTGGTTTGCGTTAATGTGCTGATATTTGATGTGGAATTATGGATTTTAATTAATTAGATCGAAGTGGAGATTGTAGGTATTTAATACTTAGTGTATATTTATTTTTATAAATAGGTGTCGAGGCTAATAAAGGTCGAATTCAAGGCATTGATAATACGCTACAGGAAGCAGGTAAGCAGGGTTCCTATGCTAGATTTGCATAAGAAGAAAGAAATGAATTGAGGTTGGTTTGTAAAATAGGCATTATTATGTTTTTAAAAGAAAACATGAAAACAACCTCAATATATGTGTTTTGCATTCACTCATGAAAAATATGTACGAAAGAGAAAAATGCTTTTTGACATGAATAGTGTAGACATAAGCAATTTTTTTACATGTTTATGAAATGTGCAAAAGAGAGAATATGAAAATTGAGTTTTTTTATACATGTTTTATGAAATGTTTTGGATATGTTATTGATCATTACAAAATGATATAAATGTGTTCAGCACGTGGTATACTATGATGTGAATATGAAAAACTTTTGGAATACTTATCTGTATTTATTCTGATTATGAATATGGTTCTGATATGATTTGGTTCACGTGATATGTTTGGTACCAACATGATATGATATGAGTGCAACCACTTTGGAAACAAAGTGGTCTTTTATGTGTTCTTTCCTGTGTGCACACTCGGGGGTCCGAGATTGAAAAAGGGAAAGTTTCACAATATGATACTGCCTGGTTTGGCCACCGGGGATAGCACAACCCTACCACGGGGGTTAAACATGGTATATGATATGATATTATACGATATGTTAAGATAAGATGAGAATGATCAGTTATGTTATGCCAAAGCGTTTCTGAATATGAACAATTGTTTATTTTCGAATATGAAAATATTGAAATGTTGCTTTGTTTTCCCTAATAATATGTTTTAAGATTTGCATATGAAAAATAAATGTTTCTATTTCCTGCATATGAAGCTCTATGAAAATGCTCATGTTGTACACACTAGTATATGTGCTTTGCTTACTGAGTCGTTGGTAACTCACCCTCTTATCTCCAAATATTATTTTCAGATGATATGGATGGTACAACTGAGGATCAAGAATAGAAATTTGTGAATGTGGATGTGGAAGGTTCAGATGATGGAAATAGTGTCGGATTTTTTTTTTTTAGTTATTTATTGGGACAAATGGAAAATTGTGGACCCTTTGATTTATGTTATTCATGGAAATGACTATATGGATATTATTAAGCGTTAGTTGTGGAAAATATGATATTGTTTATTTTTATGAAGTCTTTTAAGGATTTTAGATTTGATGAGAGGCAAGTTTATAAGTGATAAGTAGTAATTCTCCGACCCCTACGGGACCGGGGCGTTACAGTTGGTATCAGAGCAAGGTTAGAGGTTCTGTAGACTATAGTATTTGAGATTTTGGAACTTAGACAAATTTTTGAAAATTATTTTCAGATTTGATGGTGGATTGGAGAGGACGATAAGAAATAATTTGTTGGTATTTTAGGATTTAGAATTTTCAGATGTTAAGAATGATTTTTAGGTGTAGAATATATAGGTTTATGAGTTGGTTTCCTGATAGTGAGGTTTGTTTTGATTCTGGAAAATTTAAAAATAAATAAATAAATAAATAAAAGTGATGGAGTTAAAGGTTTAGACTTTGGAGAGAGAGCTATACTAATGTTGCACGATCCTTTTGCTATTATCTTATTGGTACTAGTATGACTCTAAAGTATTATATGTATATAAATATATATATGTTTACTTTATGAGTTCCGCTATTTCTTTTCTTTATATTATATGTTTAAATAAACTCTATATCTTTGAAACATTTATTAAAGGTTCAAGTTTTCAGGATGCCACCTCGTCGTCGGGAACGAAGTATATCGAATTTGAATGCTACCGATAATGAAAGGGAAGTAAACCTGAATGTTTCTGAGGTACTTAGAGCAGCGGCACACCAATTAATCGATGATCTTGTGCAGAATCCTTCGGGTCGCCAACGCAATTATAATGAAGGAAGCTGTACCGTGGAACAATTCAACCGGTTGCACCCCCCTTCTTTTGATGGGAGGGATGAGCCAACTCTGGCAGAGGATTGGATTCAGGATATTGAGGAGATACTGCGAGTCTTGACCTGTACAGATGAACAGAAGGTGGCTTACGCCACCTTCAAGCTGACTGGAGAGGCAAAAAGATGGTGGATTTCTGAAAGAACCATCAGAGAAGCTGAACGGACAGAAATAGTCAGTTGGACGCACTTCAAGCAGGTTTTTCTGGAGCGCTTCTTCCCAAGCTCAGTTAGAGCTGACAAGGCTATGGAATTTGCCACTTTGGTCCAATGAGCTATGTCAGTTCATCAATATGCAGCCAAATTTACGGAGTTGGCACGTTTTGCTGCATATCTAATTTCGGATGAGGAGAAGAAGTGTCGTAAGTTTGAGCAGGGACTGAACGAAAAGATTTATGAGCGAGTGGTGGGTTTCCAAATCCAAAATTTTTCAGAGTTGGTGAATAAGGCTACAATGTTTGAGCGAAGCCTTCAAAGAAGCGCTGCACTACATGAGCAAAGGAAGAGGACTACTCCATCTGGGTATCATTCTGGCATGGACCAGGGATCGTGGAAAAGGAGGAACGAAGGTAGTAGCTCGGGTAAGAGACCAGGTCAGGGTAAACAACAACCATATCATTGTAGAACATGCGACCGAGTGCATGCTGGACAATGCAGGAAGGAGGCAGGCCTATGTTTCCGTTGTGGCAAATCAGGCCACTATCTTAGGGACTGCCCGTTACTTTTGGATAGTAACAAAACCCCTTTAGCACCACCACCACCCAGGGTTGAAGGGACACTGCGAGGTAGTAATCAACGTCCTACTGCACCTGCTCGAGTCTTTGCATTGACGCCCGGAGAGGCGGAAGACAGGAGTGATGTGATTACTGGTACCCTTTCTTTGTTTTCTAATAACGCTACTGTGTTATTTGATTCAGGAGCAACACATTCTTTTGTTTCCATGGCTTATTCTAAATTTTGCACATTAGAAACTGAAAATTTGAAGCACAAGTTAGTGGTTTCGACCCCAACAGGAAATTCGGTAGTCTGTGATAAGATTTTATCGGGGTGTCCTTTATCAATTGAAGGAAGACTAATGCCAGCTAATTTAGTAGTGTTTCAAATGATTGGATTTGATGTGATTTTGGGTATGGACTGGCTGGCATCTTACCACGCTAGTATTGATTGTTTTAAAAAAGAAGTGGTGTTCAAACCGCCAAAAGAAAGTGAGTTTCGGTTTACAGGGTCGAAAGTGAGGTTGCATCCGCCCACTATATCTGCCACTCAGGTTGGAAAGCTGATACAGGATGGTTGTCAGGGGTTCTTAGCCTGCGTGGTAGAAGCACCAAAAGAGGAGTGGAAGTTAGTACAGATACCTATTGTAAGTGATTATTCAGAGGTTTTTCCAGAAGATTTACCTGGACTACAGCCTGAGCGGGAGGTAGAGTTTGCTATTGATTTAGTACCAGGCACGACACCCCTATCGAAAGCACCTTACCGGATGGCACCGTCTGAATTAGCAGAACTCAAGGAGCAGTTACAAGATTTATTAGACAAGAGTTTTATCAGGCCCAGTGTGTCACCTTGGGGAGCTCCTGTTCTTTTTGTGAAGAAGAAGGACAGATCGATGAGAATGTGCATTGATTACAGGGAGCTTAATCGAGTGACCATAAAGAATAAGTACCCACTACCCCGTATAGATGATTTATTTGATCAGCTTCAAGGTGCCCAGGTATTTTGTAAGATTGATCTTCGATCTGGGTACCATCAATTGAGGATCAGGGTGGAAGACGTGGCTAAGACGGCTTTCAGGACTCGTTATGGTCATTATGAGTTTCTGGTCATGCCTTTTGGCCTGACTAATGCCCCAGCAGTATTCATGGATTTGATGAACAGGGTGTTCCATGAATTTTTGGATAAGTTTGTAGTTGTATTTATTGATGACATATTGATATACTCTAAAAGCAAGATTGAGCATGAAGAACATTTGAAGATGGTACTCGGGACACTCAGAGAGAAAAAGTTATTTGCTAAATTGAAGAAGTGTGAATTTTGGTTAGACTCAATCGCATTTCTAGGGCATGTGGTTTCAAAAGATGGTATTTCAGTGGACCCATGGAAAGTGGAAGCAATAGTAAATTGGTCGGCACCGAAGAATGTTCATGAGGTTAGAAGTTTCTTGGGTTTGGCAGGTTACTATCGTCGATTCATTAATGATTTCTCCAGGATAGCAGTTCCTCTCACAGCACTCACCAGAAAGAATAACAAGTTTGAATGGACAAAAAGGTGTGAGGAAAGTTTTCAAGAGTTGAAGCAGAGATTAGTGTCAGCTCCAGTGTTAACAGTCCCCACTGCAAGGGGAGGATTTGTAGTTTATAGCGATGCTTCGAGGCTTGGATTAGGGTGCGTATTGATGCAGCACGGGAAGGTTATAGCGTACGCCTCACGCCAACTGAAAGAATATGAGCAAAATTATCCCACACATGATCTAGAACTGGCTGCAGTCATTTTTGCACTTAAGATTTAGAGGCACTATCTCTATGGGGAAAAGTGTGAAATTTTTACAGATCACAAGAGTTTGAAATATTTCTTCACCCAAAAGGAATTAAATATGAGGCAGAGAAGATGGCTTGAGCTGATCAAGGATTATGACTGCACCATTAATTATCATCCAGGCAAAGCCAATGTGGTAGTCGACGCCTTAAGTAGGAAGACAATGGGACCAACAGTTGCAACCCTTACTACTCAACACCAGTTGTTAATGGATCTGGAAAGAGCTGGTATTGAGTTCATCACTAGTGATACAAGTACCTTCGTGGCTAGTTTGATTGTGCAACCAGCCTTGGTAGATAGAATCAAAGCTGCTCAGAAAGTGGATTCAGGGTTGGTGAAACTAGTAGAAGAAGTCGGGAATGGAGAAAAATCTGACTTTAGTGTTTCCGAGGATGGAACTTTGAGGTTTAGAGGTAGATTATGTGTGCCAGCTAATGACGAACTAAAAAGGGTAATTCTTGAGGAAGCACACCGTTCTTTATACACAGTTCACCCAGGGAGTACCAAAATGTATCGGGACTTGAGAGAGTCTTTTTGGTGGAATGGTATGAAGAGAGAAATTGCCAAATTTGTGGAACAGTGCCTTTTTTGCCAACAGGTGAAGGCGGAACATCAGAGACCAGCAGGGTTATTACAGCCACTTCAGATCCCAGAATGGAAGTGGGAGCATATCTCCATGGATTTTGTATCAGGCCTACCAAGGACTTTGAGTGGACAAGATGCTATTTGGGTGATCGTTGACCGCTTAACGAAGACTGCTCGGTTTGTACCTATTAAAGTTTCTTACAAACTAGAAAAGCTAGTTGAGCTGTATGTGCAGGAGATAGTAAGATTGCATGGAGTACCGGCATCCATTGTATCGGATAGAGACCCCCGTTTCACTTCCAAGTTTTGGCGAAGCTTACAAGAGGCAATGGGTACTAAGTTGAGCTTCAGTACTGCTTTTCACCCTCAGACAGACGGACAGTCAGAAAGGACTATTCAGATCTTAGAAGATATGTTGAGAGCTTGTGTGATGGATTTCAAGGGAACTTGGCTGCGACATTTACCATTAGTCGAGTTTGCTTATAATAATAGTTTTCAGGCTAGTATTGGAATGGCACCTTACGAGGCATTGTATTGAAGGAGGTGCCGATCTCCATTGTTTTGGGATGAAGTGGGGGAAAGGAAGATTTTAGGGCCAGAAATCATCCAGAAGACTACAAAGAAGATAGATATCATTCGGACTAGAATAAAAGCAGCTCAGAGCCGGCAAAAGAGTTATGCTGATAATCACCGACGTGAGTTAGAATTTGAGGTCGGGAATAAAGTGTTTTTGAGGATAGCACCAATGAAAGGAGTTATGAGATTTGGGAAAAAGGGCAAGTTGAGCCCAAGATATATCGGGCCCTTTGAGGTTCTTGATCGGGTTGGACCGGTGGCTTATCAGGTAGCACTCCCACCTTCTCTAGCGGGGGTGCATAATGTATTCCATGTGTCCATGTTGAGGAAGTACATCCCTGACCCCACTCACATTCTTGACTATGAGCCATTACAGATTCAAGAAGATTTGACTTATGCTGAAGAACCAATTTGTATAATAGAAAGGAAAGCACATGTATTACGGACTCGGACCATTCCTATGGTTAAAGTGTTATGGAATAATCACACTGCAAATGAAGCATCTTGGGAACTTGAAGAAGAGATGCGAGTTAAGCACCCAGGACTTTTTGGTGAGAGTTTTGATAACTTGCAAATAAATTCCGAGGACGGAATTTCTTTAAGGGGGGGAGGATGTAAGACCCAAGCCCCTGCGTAACCTAAACCAGATTTTTTTTTAAAAATCTACGTTATAGAGCCAAAACGACATCGTAGTGGTAAGTTTTTTTTTCCCTTTTCAGTTTCATCTATTCCCGATTGTTTCTCCCTGTTTTCACGTTCAGTTCTCTTGTTTTTCTCCTTCAAATTCTTTCTCCTCTCTCTTTTCTTTCAGTTATCTCTCACCAGTTTTTTTTTTCTTTTTGCTCTCAACTTCTTGGCAAAACTGTGCTCATCTCCCTCTTGCGCAGCCTCTCTTCCGGTGACCTCTAAGTGCTGCGATTTTGCAGTTTCTCATACTTGTTTTTGTGCTCAAAGCCACCCCAAGCCGGTATTTTTTTTTTCCTCAAGACCTCTCCTCTCTCTCGCTTTCACTGTTTTTTTTTTCTGAGTATTTGTTTGCTGTTTTTTTTTTCTGCTTCTTCTTCTTTTCATTTTTTTTCCCTTTCTTCTTCTATGGTAGATTTCGTTCAAACTTAGATGTTCCCTCTTTTACTTAGTTTCTGTTTTTCTTTTCTTTTCCTTTTTTTTCTACAAGTTATATATATTTTTTCTCTTTTTCTATCACAAACCGTGCTTCTACTTTGTTTTCCTTGGAGTTTTAGTGCTACTTTTTGAGTAGATTTTCAACAGTATTGCTGGCTTTTGTTTGGGTATAAACAGTAAAGAATATTGATGGGTGCGGAGTAAAATTTAAGAAGATTTGGACATTTTGTTTTGTGGAGTTGTGAATGGAGAAGAGGTTGATGTGGTTATTGCTTATTTAGTTGAGTTTGTGGTTGTTTGAGTTTTGGGTTGCTGCATTGGTGTTGATATTTCTATTATTTGAGTTTGATGTTGGTTGATGGGTGTATAGGTTAGTATTGAAGTGGGTATATGGTAGATTGGGTTGAAGTGTGGGCTGTTCGGGGATTTTTATGTGGTTGTTTGATTTGCGTTAATGTGCTGATATTTGATGTGGAATTATGGATTTTAATTAATTAGATCGAAGTGGCGATTGTAGGTATTTAATACTTAGTGTATATTTATTTTTATGAATAGGTGTCGAGGCTAATAGAGGTCGAATTCAAGGCATTGATAATACGCTACAGGAAGCAGGTAAGCAGGGTTCCTATGCTAGATTTGCATAAAAAGAAAGAAATGAATTGAGGTTGGTTTGTAAAATAGGCATTATTATGTTTTTAAAAGAAAACATGAAAACAACCTCAATATATGTGTTTTGCATTCACTCATGAAAAATATGTACGAAAGAGAAAAATGCTTTTTGACATGAATAGTGTAGACATGAGCAATTTTTTTACATGTTTATGAAATGTGCAAAAGAGAGAATATGAAAATTGAGTTTTTTTATACATGTTTTATGAAATGTTTTGGATATGTTATTGATCATTACAAAATGATATAAATGTGTTCAGCACGTGGTATACTATGATGTGAATATGAAAAACTTTTGGCATACTTATCTGTATTTATTCTGATTATGAATATGGTTCTGATATGATTTGGTTCACGTGATATGTTTGGTACCAACATGATATGATATGAGTGCAACCACTTTGGAAACAAAGTGGTCTTTTATGTGTTCTTTCCTGTGTGCACACTCGGGGCTCCGAGATTGAAAAAGGGAAAGTTTCACAATATGATACTGCCTGGTTTGGCCACCGGGGATAGCACAACCCTACCACGGGGGTTAAACATGGTATATGATACGATATTATACGATATGTTAAGATAAGATGAGAATGATCAGTTATGTTATGCCAAAGCGTTTCTGAATATGAACAATTGTTTATTTTCGAATATGAAAATATTGAAATGTTGCTTTGTTTTCCCTAATAATATGTTTTAAGATTTGCATATGAAAAATAAATGTTTCTATTTCCTGCATATGAAGCTCTATGAAAATGCTCATGTTGTACACACTAGTATATGTGCTTTGCTTACTGAGTCGTTGGTAACTCACCCTCTTATCTCCAAATATTATTTTCAGATGATATGGATGGTACAACTGAGGATCAAGAATAGAAATTTGTGAATGTGGATGTGGAAGGTTCAGATGATGGAAATAGTGTCGGATTTTTTTTTTTTAGTTATTTATTGGGACAAATGGGAAATTGTGGACCCTTTGATTTATGTTATTCATGGAAATGACTATATGGATATTATTAAGCGTTAGTTATGGAAAATATGATATTGTTTATTTTTATGAAGTCTTTTAAGGATTTTAGATTTGATGAGAGGCAAGTTTATAAGTGATAAGTAGTAATTCTCCGACCCCTACGGGACCGGGGCGTTACAGTTGGTATCAGAGCAAGGTTAGAGGTTCTGTAGACTATAGTATTTGAGATTTTGGAACTTAGACAAATTTTTGAAAATTATTTTCAGATTTGATGGTGGATTGGAGAGGACGATAAGAAATAATTTGTTGGTATTTTAGGATTTAGAATTTAAACGAGCCCGTTTGGCACCCACAAGTGAGAAGCTTTCTATTTCATCCCACATCTTTGCACTACTTACTGTAATGATTGCATGAAACATCGATCATAATTTATTTACCTAAAAAATAAAAGAAATTATCTGTTTTCAGCTCAACATGATGATCTAGCTTTTCTCGATCTATTAGGGTAGCGTGTTAGAAGACTAGCTACTTTAAAACTTCCCTCCTAATTTATACGGTCACTGAAGGGATCAGTTGTATATATAATTAACACCAGATATTATTCCAAAAAAATCTCATTTTTTCCATAATATGGAGATTTCTTTTTTTCTTTTCTTTTTTTCTTTTTTTGAATATAGCGATCGATAAGAATCAAACAAAGAGGATTTAGCTCGCAGCTACGAATATTTTTAATATTTAAAATAATGATATTCATAAAGTAAATATAATGATCAGAAGTAGTAGTAGATCAGTGCATGAATATGTGTGGATCCAAATGCTAGCTCCAAAGTTTCAATATTCCTAATTAACAACGTCTTTGTCCAGCTTCATGTAGACGGTGACCTTTGAACTTCAAATAAAAAAACAATACTCACGTACAGATCATCAATAAAGTTGAAGTCAGTTTCAATATTCATACGCAAAGATATAATGGCGCGCGCATGCAGAAAAAAGAGATCAAGGAATGTACGTACCCTCAAGAGATAGTACGATATTCGAGATCGCACGAGCAATCACATGATGACGAAGTTTCCTAAGAATCTTGAATACCGATCATAGATCATGGCCTGTCCTTCTCCATGCACATGCATGTATATGTATAGATAGAATATTGGGTTTGATCTCTTTTCCTGGATCCTTTGTACGTACAAGCATATATATATGCCATATGTGTGAGCACAAATAAAAGAACTACATCTCTATGATTAAAATAAATAAAAAGCATATGCTTTACAAATTTAGAGGATCTATGCGCATGGGATTTGGCCAACGATAGGAACTAAAAAAATAAACTTTTTGGGGTATAGTCACCATGATCATGATCATCATACGCATATTAACAATAACATCAAGCTAGCTAGTTTTAATAATATTTAACGATTGATGCAGTTTGTGTCGACCAAATTAATCCACATTTGCAATCGGAAGAATTCCTCTTTTGCATTTGGTGGTGGTCCGTACGTACTCTATCTGATCCCTAAATATTTGAAGACCAAAACACTTTATCACTGGGGCTAATTGATACCCACCCAGAGACTCTTTTCCTCTTGCTTTCTTTTTAATAATGTTGATCACACATACTTCATGATCATGCAGTACTCCAGTCAGCTTGCACCAATGGCAATTCATGAACTAAACAACTGCACATGCACCAAGTATTTGGAGGCTGTTGCATGTGGGATCTTGCACTCAACTTTAGCCACCTCTCTCTGATCTTAGAAAAAGTGATATTCTGATATAGCATCTCGCCATCATATGATCATGATCACCATGATCAGTGGTGCATAATTGAATTATGTAGTCTGCTTGAGAATCTTGTGATACTTCCCAAGCCCATAGTACTGCTTCTTTTGGGTTTACTGGATTTTTTATCCTCATGCAATAAAAAAAGAAATAGGATAATTAGTACAAGACTAATACTAGATACATTTTTAGAATACCATGCAAACTTATAAGTATAGGTGGTATGTGGAATCTCTCATTGTTTGGGATAGAAAAATTCATAATTTTTATAATTAATTAGACTCCAATTGTACTATTAAATAGTCATTTTATGAGTATATATATAGCCCACATGTGACTTGGACCTTTAACTAAAACGTAACATAACACCCGTGCATTTCTTTTAAAAAAAATAAGATCACATAAAAGAGATAAATTTAATCTGAAACCACTTGCATGTCTCTAAAATTTTAAGCCGGTAAAAATAAATAAAATTTAATTATTTATATTATATTTTTAACATCCATCATCAGCGGCCAAGTCAATATTATCACTCTCGACAATTGTAATCCATGACATCAACAACTAAAAAAGAAGCGCTACAAAGAATATATGCCGATATATACACAATGTTTTAACAAATGGCTCGTGCAAAATGAAGTAATACTATGTATATCAGTTAGTTGTTAATATTCATATCATTATTAAAAGATATATACTTATTTTGTACGAACAAACATTCAACCAGAGTGAACCTAATGATCATTAGACAACCTACATTAAAAACTGCATAAACGAATTGAAGGTCCCCCCGTTTGTCTGTATGGGTTTTCAGTACTTGCCATATCGAATTCCCTCTTTCACAATTTGGGATGGATCCATTGCTCTCTAACATGAAGACCTTTGCCTTGAAGCAGCTTGATTGTGATGCCTTGTTTTTTACCTTCCCTTGATCAATAACAATATCTATATTAGACTTTCATATTTGCATGTAGGCAGAGGCCATTTGTCGGATTAAAAAATTGCATTAACATCAACTACTGATCCTGTGCACCTCCTACGTACCATAGCACCCGCCTGTATTAGACATCTATTTGATTCTGAGGTCAAATATTGTAAAGGCCACTCGTTCAAACAACTATATTTTAATCAAAATTCAATCTCATGTGAATTCAAAAAATGTAACCATATTAAAAAAAAAAAATCCATTAGATATCATTAATGCAGGGAAACATAGGTCAAGAGAACTCTACAATTAAAAACCTGGATATGCTCCATAACACAAGAAAAAAAGGGAAAGAGTAATAGGAACTTAAGGTTCCTTGAATATTTGGAACCTCACCAAGAGATATTTAATATGAGCATGACCAACAGCAAGACGAGTCGTATTACTGCACGAGTATTTATGGCTTAAAAACTCAAATTTAGAATTGCATGACGGCCTTCCACTAATGTCTGAACAACCCGACAATCCTTTTCTCTTTGTTCTTCTGCCTCTGTATTGCAAATTAACAAGTTCATAATTATGCACACATCAATTAATAACATACCGACCTGTTAGTGACATTGAAGGAAAGGTTAATAACATGCAATAGCCAACAATATGTTTTTTATTTTTATATAAATGATAATTTCATTAATCAAATGGAAACACGATTATAGACAATTGTCAAGCTACAAGGCTTGAGAAATACAGTTTGGAATACAATCCCACCATAAATTAATACTTTCAGCCATGAAAGCATTCCTAGCCAACTTATAAATTACTATATTACCCTCCCGAAATACATGTGAAAAATTACAAGTGCCAAAACAGGAAGATAGTTTCTTAATTTCATCATGATATAGCACGCCCAGCATAGAATTACTCATACTATTTTCTTGTAAGGCTTCAACAGTAATCAGACTGTCATTTTCCACCACAAGCTTTGAAATTCCCATTGATTAAGTGTTAAAAATGCATGATTAAGCTACTTAAGTGAATAAATTGTTTAACTAAAAATGAGTTAAGCACTTAATTATACAGCAAATTATGGCATTTGAGTCAATTGATAAATTCTAATATTATGCACTTAAAAAGATTCATAATGCAGCTGTTAAGCTACATCAGAGTTAATATCCAAACTGTACCCCTCTCATGATGATAACACTTATAACTTGCTTATAGGCTGCAGGGCATTTTTGGAAAGAAGAGAGTAATTCAGTAAAAGGACTTGTTCATTTCTTGACCGTTGAGCCAACACACCCTTCTGTGATCCCAAAATGTACCTTAGGACAGTTTGTGCTAAGGGAATGGCAAGGGATGTGAACCAGGGCAGCAACTCTTGGATGTGGGACTACACTGAAACGTACAAAAGATACCCTTAAATAAATGGGGCACGATCGCATGAGGTAGCCTAAAAGTGCAAACCATGCGCTAGAAGGAAACGAGCAACGCTTGCTTAACAAAGGAAGGTGCCAAGACATAAAGAGAAAAGAGGAATTACACTACCAGGGGTTGTTTTTACTTTCCAATGGCATTTTTTATCTTCTCTTATTTTTGTTTACTACACCTTTTGGACAGTAATTAGGATTTTAGGTATTACTTTTTATTTGAGTATTTTGCAAATCTAGAGATAATAGGCTAGACTTTTAGCTAGTGATTCAAGGAGTAACCCATGACTGTTTTGGGTTGGATTTCTTCGGCTCTATGGGATTTTAATGATTAACTTTTTGGATTGTATTTCATTTTACTTATAAAAAGCATTGAAGTTTTCAATTCTTGACCTTGATCAATTGTAGATGTAAAGACACAATTGACGCTTAAACTAGTAACAAGATTTTGATAGTTTTCTTTCACCGTTCACATTTGTTATACAATCTGTCAAGTAGTTTTATCATGCTGAAAATTGGGGTTTATTATTATATTTTCCGACCATGATTTCTTGGAATGAGGAAATGGTTGAGAGAAGATGAAATTAGAAATAAATCCATCATCAAATCAGAATTGGGCAAAAATTGTATCTCAAGTATTTGTTTCTTATAAATTTAATTCAATTTCTACACATTTTCTCTAAATCTCTTGGTTTTTGGTAATTTTATAAACTTAGACTCACCTTTATTTTTAGTTTTACCTGTGCTTAAAGTTCCAAAACGGCCAATAACTTTACCCTTAATCCAGTCCATGTTCCCTTGGTAAATAGCCATCATTTTAGTGTCGATATAGTTAGTGGTCGATACCTAAAGTTTAGTTCATATTTTTTTGTCCACTGCTCAATCTTTTAGTTTTTTTTTTTTTTTGTAGGTGGAGTTTCTCGTTCACTTTTGCTAAACCCTTAAGATATAGTTCATTATAGTTCTTGCTAGTTGTTTGGATGAAAACCATTGATTGACATCAAACAAAACAACAAATGTATTTGTTTGTGTCTATTAGGGTCATCAATCAATAGTTTTGAACTACATTGCCTAAGTTTGATTTGCTAAGACTATTATAATGTCCTTTGTTGAACTTAAATCTAAGCCAATGGGAATTAGTGTAGCCCAAGCTTGCAACTGTCTGATTTTAAGTAGAGGTTTGAAAACAGCAATTTTGCAAAAAATTAGATTCCACAATTATAATTCATTAGAGACTAAGTGGTAGGAATGTAAGCATCTTCAGGTGAAAATTTAGCCAAGAAGTTTTATAAAAGTGAACACTCAAGAACTTAATCAAACTAGATAAACACCTAGCATATGAAAGAAAAATAAGATTCTCCATCCCCCCAACTGGAAATGAGCATTGTCCTCAATGATTAAAAAAAACGTCAAAAGAACAACAAAAGAGTGATAATGAAGGGAAGAGAAAAAGTACCTGGTTAGAGAATGAAAAAATAACAAGAGGAGAATAATGAAAGATATAAGAGAGATAACAAACTTGCAAAAACTAAAAAGTAAAACAAACAAAAAATGGAAAAAATATGAAATAAATGATAGTGAAGCAAAACATCAAAGCTCGGTTGGAGGGTCAAAATCCAGCAAATGGATAGTGGTATCCTCTGGTGAAAAATTGTCAAGAAAAGATTTAAGCCACTGCCCATTAACCTTAAAAATATTACCATTGTGTGGATGGACGATTTCAACAGTATGTGGAAACATTGTCCTAGCAATATAAGGACCACCCCATTTGGATTGAAATTTACTGACAAATACATGGAGCCTGGAGTTGTAGAGGAGAACCTTTTGATTGAGGAGAAAACTCTTTCTCAAAATTTGCTTATAATGGAAAGTCTTAGTTTTCTCCTTGTAGAGTTTAGCATTATCGTAAGCATCGCGTCTCAACTCCTCTAATTCATTCAATTCCAATTTCCTTAAAGCACCAAAATTATTAGTAGAAAAATTAAAGTGTTTTAAAGCCCAAATAAGCCTTGTGTTCTAACTCAATAGGGAGGTGACACGCTTTACCGTAAATTAAACGATAGGAAGACATGTCTAAGACAGTTTTAAAAGCTGTCTTATAAGCCCATAAAGTTTCCAAAAGCCTCAAAGACCAATCTTTTCTATTTGGATTGACTGTTTTTTCAAGAATGGTTTTACTTTCGCGGTTAGCCAACTTAGCTTGGTCATTTTTTTTGGGATGATGAGGAGTTCAAATTTTGTGATAGACCCTATATTTTTTCACTAAAGCTGCAAACGGTTTATTGCAAAAGTGAGAACATCCATCCCTAATTCAAACCCTTGGTATCTTAAATCAAGTGAAAATGTCATCTTTCAAAAATTTCAATACCACCCAATGGTCATTGGTCTTACATGGTATTACCTCAACTCATTTGGAGATGTAATCCACAGCTACAAGGACATAAAGATAACCAAAAAAAGATTAAAAATGACCCATAAAATCAATTCCCCAACAATCAAAAATTTCTAATGCTAAAATGAGTTGTAAGAGTATCATATTTTTACTGGTGATTCCACCTAGTTTTTAGCATGATTCACATACTTTAAAGAAATTATAAGCATCCTTGAACATGTGGTGCCAATAATAACCATATTGCAAGATTTTAACTACTATTTTGTTGGTTGAAACGTGGCTTTCACATGCACTAGCATGACAGAAATTTAATATGTGTGGAATGTCAAAATTAGGCATACACCTCCTCAAAACTTGATCATAACAATATTTGAATAAATTAGGTTGATCATAAAAGAAAGATATGACCTCCAATTTAAATTTCTTGACGTCTTGAGAGCTCCAATGTGGTAGGGTGTGTCATGTTACCAAGAAATTGACAATATCAGCAAACCAAGGCAAAGAATTAACATCTAAAAGTTGTTCATCAGGAAATGAATCTGAAGTAGGAGTAGAAGGTTTAGAATTTTCAACATTGAGTCGAGATAAGTGGTTGGCAACCACATTTTCCACTCCCTTCTTATCCATGATGATGATATTAAATTCCTACAACAACAAAATCTATCTAATTAGTCAAAGTTTGACATTTTTTTTAGTGAGCAAATATTTAAGGGCTGCATGGTCAATGAATATAACAACCCGAGAGCCTAAAATGTAAGTCCTAAATTTGTCCAAAGTAAAAACAACTGCTAACAACTCCTTCTCAGTGGTGGAGTAATTTTTCTAAACTGCATCAAGTGTTTTGCTTGCATAATAAATCACAAATGGAAGTTTATCTCTTCGCTGACCATGGACAGCACCTATGGCAAAATCACTAATGTCACACAAAATTTAAAATGGTAATGACCAGTTAGGTGGTTGAATTATAGGTGCAGTGACCAACATAGATTTGAGTTACTCAAAAGCAACTTCACATGCATCAATCCAAGTAAAAACACAATCCTTAGCTAACAACTCACATAAAGATCTTGATATGGAATTAAAATTTTTGATAAAACACCTATAGATCCCGACATGTCCTAAAACTGATCTAATATCCTAGACATTTTTTAGAATAGGTAATGTCGATAGTAGATCAATTTTGGATTTGTCAACTTCAATGCCTCGGGTTGTAATGATATGCCTAAGCACAATACCTTGCCGCACCATTAAATGACATTTTTTCCAATTTAAAAGCAAGCTTGTCTCCTCACATCGAGCTAAAACGACAGTGAAGTTAGTAAGGCATGCATCAAAAGAATCACTATAGACTAAAAATTAATCCATAAACACTTCCAAGATATGCTCAGCCATGTCACTAAAAATGCTTAACATGCATTACTGAAGTGTAGCGGGTGCATTACAAAGTCCAAAGGGAATTCTCATAAATACAAAATTTCCAAACGAGCAAGTAAAAATAGTTTTTTCCTGATCTTCAAGAACTA
The DNA here is from genome assembly GCA_011037825.1 of Carya cathayensis. Taxonomy (NCBI): domain Eukaryota; kingdom Viridiplantae; phylum Streptophyta; class Magnoliopsida; order Fagales; family Juglandaceae; genus Carya; species Carya cathayensis. Next base: position 1,574,115 of record QGSO01000231.1, on the reverse strand, counting down.
TTTCAATTTAATAATATCCCGAAAAGCCATCAAGAAAATAATAAAAAGCATGGCCCATGACTCTTTCCAAAGTTTGGTTTAAAAATGGTAATGGAAAATGATCATTTATTGTGACAACATTTAGTTTCCTAAAATCAATGCACATGCGCCATCCTGTGGTAGTTCTAGTTGGGATTAACTCATCTTTTTCATTTTTCACAACTATAATCTAAGATTTTTTAGGAACTATTTGAGTAGAACTTACCCATTGACTATTCAAGATGTGATAGATGATACCTACATACAAGAGTTTCAAGACTTCATTATTTACCACCTCTTTCATTGTAGGATTCAGTCTCATTTGCATCTCTCAAGTTGGTGATAAATTTTCTTCCAGAAAAATTGATGAATTTTCTTCTAGAAAAATTCGATGTGTGCAAATGGTGGGGCTGATACCTTTGATGTCCGCAACCAACCATCAAAGTACTCATTTATGTTGCTTGAGAACTCGTAGAAGATGAGATAATACATGGAAAAGTGTTAATTGGCCCAAGAAAAACATATTTCAACATTTCATGTAGTGGTTTCAAAACCGAAGATAGAGGAACTTCATCCGATGGTTTCTGGTTTATGGATTGCAATGGCAAGTCTTCAAATTTGAGTCGCCACAATGAGTCCATTTTGTTACTTGCACCAGAATTTACTGCATTAGTATCCAATAGTTCAATATTTTCCAAGGTTTCAAATAAAACATGCTCCATTTGATCATCTTGCTCTAATAAGAAAAATTCTTCAACAAGTAAGGATTCCAAAGAATTCACTTCATGGAGTTCTTTCATGTTGCCCAGATGACTAACTCAAGACTTATTTGAATTCATTTGTTATCATCAAAATGCATATGTAGATATATAATTATATGAAACTTGAAACATTGGGTTCAACATTTCAAATCTTGGGGCTACCTACAAATGTTGAATACATTTAGCTCAAACATTATATTTTCAAAAGTCAATTTAAGGATGTCATTTTGACAATTTATCAAAGCATTGGTAGCCAAAAATGACGAGTGCTTGAAAGATAAAATGATGAGTTAATTGAACATCTAATATCACAAAATTAATGGGATAATAAAACTTGTATACTTGTACCAACACATCTTCCACTACTCCCCTAGGCTTTTCAGTTTAACGAAATTGCAAGATGATAGAAGTTAGTTTCAACTCTCCTAAACCAAGTTGTTCATAAGTGTTGTAAGGAAGTAAATTCACACTAGAACCTAAGACTAGTGGCACATAGTTGCATACCTTGGAAAATGGTTAAGAGTTCTATAGCTTCTATGTCTTCAACCTCATACTCAGCTTTACTTGCAACCATAAGAACATTATCTGAAGCATCCCTTAGATACTACCAATATTAATTTTTTCCAACTCAGCAAAAACTGCACCATCAACATTTAATTTTAACCAATCAGGGGGAGGATGTTGCCATCTATAATGTTGCTTGAGAGCCAACAATATTAAGTTCGAGGGACAACCATAAAATTTCATAAAAGTAATCTTCCAAAAAGAAATTTCAAAGTACATAGTTTAACTTATTAGATTTATGTTAAAAGACTCCAATCGTACAACCTCATTGTAGCAAGTTCTAGTGCTCACAAATTCATCCAAATGCAAGTGCAAACAGTAAAACATTAGAAAAACAAACCAACAAATATGTTAAATAAAATTAATTCAAATTACCTTAAGGAGCAAAATTTCCAGAAGTCCAGATCTTTGCTGATCTTACAGTCCAAGTCATTTTGTTGTTTGCACATATACACCGCTTAGGAGGCTACTAGAGTCTCTTAAAAGGTTACACGCTTTAAAATCAAGAGATTTAGATGATTTCTCCAAGAAATTATAGAGAGAGGAGAATTTTTCTTTTGTACATTCAATTTTTCACTCTTATTTATTTAATGTATGTATAATTATTATTTAAACAATTTTCTCATCTAAGGTTAATTAACTTTCCTGAATTTAATTGGTAGCGGTGGGATTAATTAATAACCTTTCCACCCATGTGAACATTGAACACAACATAGATCATAGGGTCACCTACTACCAATATTTCTCACTTGTTCACAATGGGTGACATGCCCATTAACAATCTCATCCTGATCTCTCAACCAATTATCTCTCATATAGAAAATGAAGTGTGCAATCTGGCAAAAAGCAAATAGTAGGAGTACTATATTAAGTCATCATCATACTAATATAGTACATCACACATAATATCTTGTTTATGCACCAAACTATTTGATCTCACTAGGTCAAGTGTCCTTGATCCCTCATGAGTTTATAACTCAAATCAATTCTTAACCTCACATTATATAATATGCTTATGATTATATTGAGTCAAAATGATATAATTACCCGGGCTATAAGACAAAATAACAAGTAAGAATCCAAACAATCTTCCCTAAGCACTCATGTCAATTCAATTAGATTCGACTGGTTTTCTAGATATAATCCGCAAGACCGTATCATTCGTGGCCCTACGAAAACATGTTAAAGTAGCAACATCAAGTTTTTATCTCATGACATAGATCCAGGTTCAAGGGTGTAGGAATAGATTATCTATTGATCCATTAGAGCTCACATAGTGATGCAGTAGAGAACCATCCAATCACTCCCTCATATCGTCATCTATAGCATATACAATATGAAATGTAAGTTACGGTGAGTCTCCCACTTAATTGGGTTGTAACATTCCGATGCCATAAAAATCTTAATCTAACCACTACAAATACACTCTAACTCAAATTTTTTAGAACAATCACTCGTATAACATCTGCCTAAGATCTCATACTCCGCTTTAATTAGGCATCATGAAGTCCTAAACTCCTAACATAAGTATGAAAAATTTTCTACTAGTAGCCTTAATAAGAGGATTAGCTATCATCTTACTAGTAGAGATTCATTGTACTATTACCTCACCTCACGCAACAACATCTCAAATATAATAAAAACAAATATCTATGTGTTTGGTTTTGCATGGTATTTGGGATCCTTGGCATATGCCAAAACTACTAAACTATCATTTTATATTCGGCTTAATCAGCAAGAACCTTAACATCTAAGCACTGAAAAAATCTCCTCAACCAAACAACCTCTTGTACAATTGTTAGCAACGTACTCTGACTCCATAGTAGACAAAGTAATGCATGATTATTTCTTGCTACACTAAGAAATAGCCCCCCCACTAAATATATAAGCATAATCCATTATCGATTTTCATTCATCTTTGTCATTAGCCCAATCAGCATCGATATAACCCGTCAGTCTCATGTCTCCACCCTGATAGCAAAAAACGAGGTTTGATGTCCCACGAAGTATCAAAATATCCTCTTAACTACTTACCAATGAACAAGTTATGGGTTACTCTAATAATGACTAATCAATCCAACTGCAAAACAAATATCAAGTTTTGTACACAACATAACGCATATCAGACTTCCAATTGCACTTTCATAAAGAATTCTCGTCATTTATTTCTTTTTCTCATCTTATTAGACCAATGTTCTAGGCTCAAAGTATAACCCTTCTCAATTGGAGTGTTTATTGGTTTGTAGCTGTGTATATGAAATCAGTCTAGAATTTTCTTAATGTAAGCCTCTTAAGAGAAACCGAGAAGTTTCCTAGATCTATCTCTTGAAATTTTAACTCCTGTAATTTGCTTCATCCATGTCCTTCATCTCAAGAGTAGAGGACAGCCGCTATTTTTTGGTAACAATTATCTCTATATCATTTTTAGCTAATAAGATGCCATCCACGTACAAAGCTGAAATTAGAAAACTGGTCCCTTTACGTTTGACATACACATAATAGTCTTCTTCTAGCATTTAAAAGCTAATTGAAGTAATGACCTCATGAAATCTAAAGTATCATTATCTAGACGATTGTTTAAGGCCATAAATGGAATGTTTCAATTAGCATACTTTTTGCTCGTTTTTCAACCTCAAAACCAACAGGTTGATCCATATAAATCTCCTCGTCTAGTTCTCCATTAAGAAATGTAATTTTTACATTCATTTGAAAAAGTTCTAAATCTAGATGTGCAACTATAGTTAGAATGAGGCAAATGGAAGTAAATCTCACCACATGGGAGAATGTTGTTTCATAATCTATATCCTTTCTTTGGGTATAACCCTTCGCCATGAGTCGAGACTTATACTTGTCAATTGATTCATCTTCCTAACACTTACTTTTTAAAACTCATTTGTTTTCAATAGATTTGTGTCCAGGTGAACTAACTCCCAAACTTAATTATTTGTCATAGAACTCATATCATCTTTTATAGTAGCCAACCATTTATTTGAAGTAGGTGAACTTAGTGCTCCTCAAAAAAAGAAATTTTATCAAAGTCACATGGAGCACACATGAAATATTCTCCTTCAATATCAAAATGATGATAGATGGTTCAACATTCGCTTCTCCATAACTGAGACTCTTATGAGTCACTTTCTAGTTGTACACTCTCACTAGGAGGCAAGTCACTACCGCTATCTTTTGTGATTTTAGGATGTGATAATTCTCCATCCTCACGAAAAGATGATGTAACTCCCTCAAGTTCTTCCAGCTCCAAAAGTTCACGATCATTCTTTGCTTCACCAACATTGAAAAAATCATTCTCGATAAATGTGACATCATATGACTATTTCTATCATCACTCTGTTAGGATGTTCACCAAACATTACATAGTCATTTGAGCTCTCTGAGTATCTTATGAAGATATATTTATTTGCTTTAGGGCCAAGTCTCCCATATTTATGAGAAGTGGTATGAACATAACCTACATAATCCTAACGCCACAAATGTTCCAAATTTAGTTTTGCGTCATTCCATAATTCATATGGAGTTGAAGAAATAGACTTAGAAGGCACACGGTTCAAAATGTAGGCAGCAGCTCGAAGGGCAACCCTCAAAATGATATTGACAAGTTAGCGTACACCATCATTAATCGAACCATTTCTAATAAGGTATGATTCCTCTTTTTTGTAACACCATTCTTTTGTAATGTGTTAGGAATTATTAATTGTCTATGTATCCCTTTTTGCTCACATAGTTCATGAAACTTTTTGGACAAGTACTCTCAACTTTTATCAATTCATAAAACTTTGAAATTTATTTATTTCTGATCTTAGCCTCATCCACAAAGCATTTAAAGCAGTCTAATGCTTCAAAGCGATGGGAGATCAGATAGACATAACTAAAACGTGAATGGTCTTCTATAAAGATGAGAAAATAAGATGCTTCATGACGTGCATTCACATTCACAGGTCCACAAATATCAAAATGAACTAGCTCTAAAGGATATGCTGCCCTATGAGCTTTTCCAAAAGGTTTCCTACAGGCCTTACCACCTAAACAACGCTCACACACAAGTAGACTTATCTTAGTGAGAGACCTCAATAGGCCTTCTCTAGCTAGTCTAGCCATTATATATTTTTCTATGTGATCTAGTTTAGAATGTCATTTCAATGAACTAAAAACATCATCATCATTTGAAGGCATAATAGAAAATGAAGAATTATCTAAATCCAACATAAAAAAACCATTCAAAAGAAAACCATGTCCACACAAAACCCTATCCAAACTGAGGGCCATCAAAGTGAGAAAAAAAAAAAAACCGAATTCCAACATAGAAATAATTGAAAATAAATTATATTGAACACTAGGTGCATATAGTACATCATGAAGAAGTAACAAGCGTTCTGCACCCTAGACACATCTTGAGTTTAATGGATATCTTATTTGCATCAATGCACTCACGAGCAAAGTATCCAACTTTTTTACAGTTATAGTACTTCAATTTGGACTTGTCCTTCCTATCACGCTTCCCTCTGTGACACTTTATTACTTTTCCATCCTGTGACCCAAGACTATTTGTCGCTCCAATAGATCTCCCATGTTGGTTGCGTTTGATCTGAATGACTTGCACTTTCTAGTTTGAGAAACAAGAATAGTATTGCGGTGCACATCTATGGCTTCGCCTCTAGCTCTCATCATTACAATTTTTTTAAATTTTTATACCAAATATAATAAAATTTTTAATTTTTTCAAATTCTAAAACAATAATAATATTAAAAATGATATTCTAATAAAATTTTATTCAAAATTTCAACTTTCATCTCAACTCACTATCTAAACAACATCATAATATTCTTACTATGTGTCAAAATGAGTTTCATTTGCCTCCATGTTGACTTTAGGAAAGATCGTATCATAACAGTAACTTATTATTCATCAGTGAGATTATTGCCAACAACCTTTAGATCATGAATCACGGTAGACATTGACTTTAAATGCTCAGTCATGGTATTTTAAGGATCCATAAAATACTGCTTAAATCTTAAAGCAAGAGCACGGAGCCTATTAACTTATGTCCCCTATAGGCAATTTTTAGTTGGTTCCACATATCATGAGCAATTAGGCAATTCTCAGACTCTTTGATAAGATTATTATGCATGCTGCTAAGCATGGTAAAGTGCATACACCAATTTTTTTTTGCCCTGAGAGGCTTCCATATCACTACGATGTTGAGAAGTATTATTTTCCTCAAGTTGTATCATTAAATGGGACAGCTTTTCTAAGACATCTTGCTCATTAAGCAAATATTGGATTTTCCTATACCACATGTCATAGTTACTCACATCCAATTTCTCTTCTTTACTAAGGTTGGCAACTACGTTCTTAATAATCATTATCACTATATTTATTGTATGAGATTGATATTAACACACATTTGATTTTATTCCAAAATCTAACTATACCATCGAATTCCTTCATACATAATGAGATTAAAAATTTCGCAAAACAGTAATAATCATCTTCCAAAGTCCAAATACCATATCTAATTAATTTTGAACAAAATTTATGGAGGAGTTTTTAAAAAATATTCAAAACTCATGCATATATAATCTATTTATCAAATATGAAAAATTTATAATCATTACACTAAACCTATTGCGTATAGGCTCCACCCGAAACCTCATTGGTAGTTTGGTGCATCATATTAAGGTGACCTTAAAGTATATTAATAGATATGAAATACATATCTTTACATGGCCTCAATAATAAAATGGAAAATGATAGTATGACTTTCAAATATGCCCACCAAATGCTTCCACTCATATATATACTANTATATATTTATTTATTTATTAATGATTAAGGAAGTGACTAATTGTGAATTTATATTTTTTTATATTTTTTATTTAATGGTTAATGATGTTTAAAAAATGATTAAGGAAAAAAAATAAAAAATAAAAGCTCATTTGTACTAGTGTGCAAATTTGGTGGACACATTTGGTAGGCACCCTAGAATTGTCCTAATAAAATTACGTTCACAATATTACATTTCTTAATAAAATCCTATTACAAAACTTCTAGGAAAATAATAAATAAATAAGGATACTACGTCATCAATATACTTATAAGTTACACTTTATTCATTCATATACAAATAAATAAGTAAATTACAAAAGAGACCAACAAATTACTAATGTCAACTTTATCCATTTTAATAAAAAAAAAAATGAGCTCAAACATCCAATCATAATGATATGCATGATGATTCAATAAATAGAAAGCTCACATATTTAACTAATGAGAATGGTTTAATAGGTCATCAAATCTAGGGACACATTCAATATGGACATGTATTTAACAATATCAACTCAATAAATGCAACCAAAAATAATCTATATAAATGTTTATATAACACAGAAAAATTGGACTTGATGAAGTATGACAATTGTTTCGAAAATAATTTTTATTATTACTAATTTTTTAAAGTATTTTAATAAAAATAATTTAAAAATACTTTTTCGGCTCTCGGCCTAAAACAAATATATGAATCAACTTTAGATACCAACACAAAACTACACATGCCACACATGATAAAATTGGATGCCAAAAATTGTCACACGTGCCCTCACGGTTCTTACGCGTATGAGCTTTGTTTTGCTCTAAAAGCTGTCTTACCTCTACTTCACTTTCTACAGCAGAGAGTGTACAATACCTATACCTCTCACGGTGTTTTATGATGTCCAAACACAAATTTCAATCATCTTAATATGCAGGTGTGTTAATATCATGAGCAAAAATGCACCATAAGTGCAAGAGTGGTTCACACTCTCCATGGTCGAGAGTGAGATTAATAAAAAAATATTGTTCATAGTTTTCTTCTTTAATCCAAATTTTTGGTTTCATACTAAGCCTGAATTAAGCGTTTGATATGTTAAATTAAAGCTTATGAATATAGCTTTCTAATTATATAAAATTTATTTCTAAAAAATAATATTTTGTTGGTTAAAAGTTGATTAAAAGTCACTGTTCAAACATGAACTTTAAAATTAAGTTTTCAGATTTCTTCTTCTATATGTAATGAAATTTCACCATATTTAGGAGACATGTTTATGAAATTATAAGAAATATTTTCATGTATAAAATTCAACTTTAAACATGTCATACTATAGGCTTTAATGAAAATTCTGAAACACAAACAATCTTGACATATCATGAATTATATGCCTTTAAATTCATTCCAAAGCATCAAACAATATGTATTCATATTCATATAGGCGAAAACAAATAGCATAGGCTCTGATACCAATATTAAATAAGGTTAATTCGAATTACCATAAGGAACAGATTTCCACAAGCCTAGATCTTTTCTCGTCTTATAGTCAATGTCATTTTGTTGTTTGCACTTCTACTTCGCTTACGAGGTTACTAGAGTCTCCTAAAAAATTCTAAACTTCAAAAGTAAGAGATTTAGATAGTTTTTCCAGGAGATTGTAAAGAGAGAGGAGATTTTTTCATTTGTACATTCAATTTTTCACTCTTCTTAATTTAATGTACGTAGAAATCTTAGTTAAAGAGTTTTCTCATATGAGGTTAATTAACTTCCTTGAAGTTAAGTGGTAGAGGTGGAGACTTAATTAACAACCTCTCCACCCATGTGAACACAACATAATCATGGGGTTACCCATTATTAATAAATCCAATAAATAAACTCTAACATGAGGGACATCCATACAATCCAACAATTTTGACATTTAAGAAAGGTAAAATTAAACCATGAATCATATAATTATTAAAAACAAAACTACATGTACAAATTTTTGGAAGCATTCAAAATGACTTGAGAGCATTCTCATTGTATTAGGGATCATCTATCAAAATCATCTATTTGCCTAATAGAGCATAACAAACACAGACCTTAAGTCATATTTGACCTACTATTGTAGCTCGGTTAAAAGCTTATTTTATTATTTTATTTCACCCTCAATGGTCTCATATCCTTTATTTTCCCTCGATTTTTTTTCCTTCTCTTCACTTCCCTCTTGGGCCTTCCATTTTGTCTGTTTCTCTCTTCCTTTTCCCAGTTTTGCACCTCAGTTCCTATCGCCTGGAGTTTGATTGTTGTCTTCTTCTTTGTTTTGGCTTGGCTCAAGAACATTCAACAGCTACAACTCTCGATTGAGATTTCCTTTGCACGGCCGAAACCATTGATCATCTCTGATAATGATTTTTACTTGTTGGTTTAAAGTAATCTATTTCAATATAAAGTCAAGGTAATTATTTCAACATTTATACTTGTTAGTTTTTGCCCTAGAGTGCCTCTTCATCGCATGTACTGGTTTGTACTATGTGTGATTTATTTTTCATACTTGCTATTGGTTTGTACCTCTCTCTTCTCTAGAGTTTTTTCATTTTCTGATGGGAACTATAGGGGTGCAAGGTATGTATGGTCATGCTTGGTTTGGCAATGCTCTAGGTTTCTTTAGTTTTTGAATGGAGATTTTTTGTTACCACAATTTTTGTTGATTAAGGGGTTTTGTCGATGGAGTTATGAACATCGTGCTTTATTTTTAAAGTATTGTGATTTTAAGATGTGGGTTTTCCTCAAGTTATTTTTTATATTGTATATAAGTTTTTTACATTATATTATAGATATTATATACTAAATTACTAATTAATATAAAAGAAAATTTTAATCTTAAACATAAACATTAATATTAATTTACTTTTGGATAAATACATTTTTGACATAATAAATCATAATATATATTCTTTTTATAAATACATTTTTACCCATTTGATCATATATACTCATATAAAAAGTATAAAACTTATATCAACCATAGTTAAATTCAATACTATACTAGCATGCGATTATGGGCTGTAGTAGGAGACCAATCATTGGTTGTCCTAATTTATACATGAAGCACACACAATTCCATTGATTCAAAGGTGGCAAGGAGGACAAATCTTAATATTGACAAAAGTCACAACCTAACAGTAGTGGTGGCAAATAGAGAGCAGGTACCAAGTTTGGTATGTTGTGAGGTAATCTCATTTCACTTAAAAGGTCAATCTTTTTTTGCATATTTATACTCACTACCCTTGGCAGGATTTTGACCTTATCTTAAGCATAAATTGGCTCTATTAGTTGGGACCAATTATTTTGGGATTTTACTAAACTTACCATGAGATTTATGTGGTACAAAAAATCATTTCAGTTATACAGACTTAGTCCATTGGATTTCAAAAAGGAAGGCTCTATTCGAGAAGAATTGGGTGAGCATCGGAAGAAGTTTCTAGACCCTGAGGGGCAGGTCTTTTGAAGGGAAGGGTTGTGTAATAAGCCTAGGTCGAAAAGTGGGAGTCATTATAAGGGCTATGTCAGATGTGGAATTTTTTTTATTTTGTAAGGGTAGTCTAGTCTTTTAATGTTGTTTATTGCAGTTGGGTCTTCAGTTTACATTGAATGGGTCTTAGGCTGTTTGTAAGTAGTGGATTAGTGTGTGTTAGTGGGTCTACACCAGTCCGTATATCTAGGGAATGAGTTATTTAGTTGTGGTCTATTTATTATAATTGAATGTTGAATGAAATCCAACTTTTTAGCCTAAAATATTCCGTGTGAGAATTTGGAGGTCAGCTAGCTCCTTGAATTGCCAGTAAAAATTGTTTGCTAATTATTTGGCTCATAACGAGTGGTCTTAGATCCACGTTCCTGCGCAATGGTGGAGGATACTCGTCACGCTCAACTTGCTGATGCAATATTCTGAAATGTAAGACAACTCAATTGAGAGAGGAATGGGAGAGGAAACGGTAGTTACTGGAGATGGTGCTGAAGCATATTAGTAATTTGATAACTAGCTACGATCAATTGGTTGTAACAACAAGGCCTAATAATTTAGGTGAGGGTTTGTAACAGTCCGCTAGAAATTCAATGATGGAATTTCTATAGACTTTAGGAATCTCGTGAAAAATCCGTAAGTTTTCACGAATCGACTAATCGCATAGGTTTTAGCCTGTCAACATAGTTAGTGTTATCACTCACTATGGTGCCAGAAATGCAATTTTAATTATTTGAGATAGTTAGAAGTGTCAGAATACATTATAGTCTACACCACTAGGCTTAATTGAATATTTAGGATTTTTCAGTACTAAGTTTATTACGTTTTTTTTTTAGTGAATAGTAACCTCAGTAAACGTATTAAGCGCAGTGTTTTCAAAATCACAGTGTGTAATGTCCAAATTAGGTTAGAGAAGTTTTATTTGGATACTTGGCAAGATCTTAACCACACATAATGAATAGTATTAGATACTTGGTACAAAGAGAAACCATTAGATGGAATTGTGAAGGAAATCAAGGTGTGAGATCATGACACCTAAGCAAAATCTTTTCATCTGATCAACCAATTTGAGCCAGATCAAAGAGAGTTTCAACCCTAGGAAACCCTAAATGGTTGGAATCCATTTGAAATCCCAAAAACTTGATTGAAACTGAAACCCTAAACGGTTTCCCCAAACCCTAAAGTTGGCCTTCAAACCTTTTTGATCCAATTTCTAGCATTGTGTTTAATCACTTGATTAAATCACTTCCACATGCTATTAATTTCTCAAATTATTATTATGACATCTTTATCCAACATTTTAAACCTTGAAAATTTGATTGGGCCAAGAAAAATTAGATTTGGGTTTGATAGCATCTCAAACCCTAACCAAACCCCTTTTAAACCCCAAATTGAAGCCCATTTGGTTGAGGACCACTAAGGCCCACGAATTTGGCCACCTTGGCAAGGCTTCTTGGAGAAGTTTCCTCCCCCACTTGGCAGATCATTCATTGCCTCAAGCTGCACTCAATAGTATGGAGGAACCCACCCCATCATCAAGCACCATGCCCCATAGCTTTTGTCCTTCATGTCACATGCCTCCACTTTATATCACATGTCTACACCTCCACTCAATGGTCATTAAGGTCTAAATATTCCCCCTACAGAAGTCTTGAGTCGTGCAAGACACACTTACTTAACTTTAATCATTTCTTCACCCCGTTCTTAGAGAGAAATCCAAAAGAACTCTCTCGGGCAGATTTCTGGGTCTTTTTGCCTAGAGATTTTCAACCCTTTGTAGGTATTGTCACATAATGACTCCTTCATAAAAGTTGTTCCTATTTGTGTATAGTTTCCGTAGATGTATTTTTCGTATCATTCCATGGTCATTTGGTCAGTAAAAAGTATTTTTAACCATGGAAAGGTCATTCTGGGCGTGAATCTGGAGAGTATGTTATGTTTTGGAGTTTTTGACCAAGCTAATGGACATATCTTGGTCCGAAAATTTTATGGAGTGTTCTTAGCATGTGTTTAAGAGTTTTCATTAAATTTTTATTGCATGAATAAAGCTTTTGATGATAAATGTTCTTAGATCTAGAAACTTGAAAACTGGAAGTGGAAAAACAGTTTTTATTTGGAGAAAGTTTGAATATTTCGTGGTTTGATCTTACTCTAATGGCTTTGATATTTTTATATGATAATCCTAAGTCTCTTGTTTTCATGTTAGGATGTTATTTTGGAGATATTTAATATTAGTTTCAAAGATATGAGTTTTCTATGCAAGAGAATTTCGGTTAGGCCTAAGATTTGATGTTTTTAGGTTAGATCCATGTTTTATTGAGTTTTAGCCATGTGATTTTATTTTTGATGGTTGGATATTCTTTAGGACACGTTTATAAACCATGTGATGCTTTATTTGAAAGATCTCACATTCTTAAACCATTGATCAAGAGATTTATCAAAACTAGTTGAGGAAAAAGTTTATGTTNTGAACAAACAACATAACATGAACGTGAAACATAACATGGACATGAACATAACATAACATGAACGTGATCTTGAACATATCATAAAAGTGAACATAACATGATGTGAACATGAACTTGGAACATAACATAAACATGAACATAACATGTACGTGAGTATAATATAACATGAACTTGATCTGAAACTTGACTTAACATAAACTTGGAATCTTATTTAATTGTCTTGATTAATAATGTGCATTAATACGTACTCCACAGTTGTTGTGGCCCCACGTATTCAAGTAACATAAAACATAATACGTACTCCACAGTTGTTGTGGCCCCACGTATTCTACATGTCACAATTGCTGTGTCTCATGTAGTGTATGCTCCACAGTTGTTGTGGCCCCATACTTCATGCTCCACAGTTGTTGTGGCCCCATGAATTCACATAACATAAAATATAATACGTACTCCACAGTTGTTGTGGCCCCACGTATTCTACATGTCACAATTGCTGTGTCTCATGTAGTGTATGCTCCACAGTTGTTGTGGCCCCATACTTCATGTAACATAAAATATAATACGTACTCCACAGTTGTTGTGGCCCCACGCATTATAAGTAACATAAATATAATACGTACTCCACAGTTGTTGTGGCCCCACGCATTATAAGTAACATAACAATAAATATAATACGTACTCCACAGTTGTTGTGGCCCCACGCATTATAAGTAACATAACATAAGATATAATACGTACTCCACAGTTGTTGTGGCCCCACGCATTATAAATAACATAACATAAATATAATACGTACTCCACAGTTGTTGTGGCCCCACGCATTATAAGTAACATAACATAAATATAATACGTACTCCACAGTTGTTGTGGCCCCACGCATTATAAGTAACATAAATATAATACGTACTCCACAGTTGTTGTGGCCCCACGCATTATAAGTAACATAACATAAGATATAATACGTACTCCACAGTTGTTGTGGCCCCACGCATTATAAATAACATAACATAAATATAATACGTACTCCACAGTTGTTGTGGCCCCACGCATTATAAGTAACATAACATAAATATAATACGTACTCCACAGTTGTTGTGGCCCCACGCATTATAAGTAACATAACATAAATATAATACGTACTCCACAGTTGTTGTGGCCCCACGCATTATAAGTAACATAAATATAATACGTACTCCACAGTTGTTGTGGCCCCACGCATTATAAGTAACATAACATAAGATATAATACGTACTCCACAGTTGTTGTGGCCCCACGCATTATAAATAACATAACATAAATATAATACGTACTCCACAGTTGTTGTGGCCCCACGCATTATAATAACATAACATAAATATAATACGTACTCCACAGTTGTTGTGGCCCCACGCATTATAAGTAACATAACATAAATATAATACGTACTCCACAGTTGTTGTGGCCCCACGCATTATAAGTAACATAAATATAATACGTACTCCACAGTTGTTGTGGCCCCACGCATTATAAGTAACATAACATAAGATATAATACGTACTCCACAGTTGTTGTGGCCCCACGCATTATAAATAACATAACATAAATATAATACGTACTCCACAGTTGTTGTGGCCCCACGCATTATAAGTAACATAACATAAATATAATACGTACTCCACAGTTGTTGTGGCCCCACGCATTATAAGTAACATAAAATGTCTTATCTTTCTTAATGCATGTGATATTATTTAATATCATATACTTTTCTAACATGGCGTATACTTGTAAATGGCATAATATGATTTAATCATAAACATTTCATGGCATACATGTATCATATGGCATACTTAACATGGCATACTTATAACATACATCATTGTATGGCAGAAAAGATTATTTAACAGATAATTATTCATGAGAGATTAAATCATACGTAACAGATAAACATGTAATGACATAGCATGACATGGCATATACGATAACATACATACATAAATTGTAGTTCCCTTACCCATCACACATACACAATAAACTGATAGTAAGTTAGAGGCTAACTTACCTCGATCGTCGCGTTCTATGAGAATAGAGCGCGAGACACGAGGAACTGCACAACAGCTGGAAGAGGAACACTCGAGTCCTTAAGATTTTCACTTCTGAACTCAATTGCCATATTGTAAGCACTTGCAACACCACGGCCAACTTGAGGTTTCACTATACTCGGAAGAGATAAATTGACTTCAGAAAGCCTTTGCACTAAAACAAGTTCATTAAAATTATCAATAACAACCAAACAAACAACTCATTTCTCAATCCATATACTCTTAGCCATAGTCAACCACAAGATGACACCAGTCATCCCGGACTATAATCCATATCATCACTGCTTCGGGACACTGTCATACAGTTTCCCAACATTACACCATACGCTCCACACTTCTCTGCTACGCCATTCAACCCTTCGTGACACGCCATCCGATGTATCACGACTTAGTACAGAGTACACTCACGTTAACTCTCTTCCATTCACACTACAAAACCCATCACTGCGATACACGTCTCACGGTGCATCGCTACGCGACACGGAGTACGCGCTACGCGTACTTCCTTCGCTACAACACTCATCAACACGATGCACATCACACGATGCATCGCCATACCACACGGAGTACACTACATGCGTACTCCCTTCCTTCTACGACCCACATCACTACAGTGCACGTCGCGCGGCGCGTCGCTGCATTACACAGAATACGCTACACGCGTATTCTCTTCACACAACCCGCCGTATCACATCTACGGCATCCATCTCACGCCTATACTTCACAGCACAGTCCACAAAATACACAATCAAACTCAACACTTCACAACCACACTTCGCTTCACAACTACGCAACGAATTCCACAAATACAACTACACAATCCACAAACCAACCAACTATTTTAAACGTAAAATAACTAGAGATAGAAGGTTATACCATCGACGGGATAACCCGTGCGTCGCTCGTTGTTCGTCACGAACATGCGTCGGAGGAACGTACGTGGCGGCGTACGGTGGCTGTCCACCACATAAAGTGGTAGTTTGGGCTTGAGAAAGGCTAGGCGTGGTCTTGGAAGACTCATGATTTTACAGCTGTCGGTGAAGAACAAAATACGTGATTTACGGAAAAGATAAACTATACGCGTGATTCCAGATGAGGGTAAAGACAAGAGAGATGTGATTGCTGTCGGGAAATAATCCAAAACTGATAATTTTAGCGGGCTGTTACATTTCAAGTTACGTTTAAGTCAGCTATGTCCAGCGTGCTCCTAGTGTAATCATTCTGATTGCTAGGGTACGTGTTTTTAAGATACTCTTGATGGAATCATTCTGATTGTCAGAGTAATATGTGGTACTCCTGGTGTAATCATTCTGATTGCTAGGGTACGTGTTTTTAAGATACTCTTGATGGAATCATTCTGATTGTCAGAGTAATATGAGGTACTCCTGGTGTAATCATTCTGATTGCTAGGGTACGTGTTTTTAAGATACTCTTGATGGAATCATTCTGATTGTCAGAGTAATATGAGGTACTCCTGGTGTAATCATTCTGATTGCTAGGGTACGTGTTTTTAAGATAGTCGTGATGGAATCATTCTGATTGTTCACTATTTCTGATGAAACGACTGGCGAAATCATTTTGATTGTCAGAATCCAAGTCCAAGTTCATGTTAAGTAAAGAAGCAATATTCCAAATTTATGTTAAGTCAAGTTTCAGATCAAGTGCATGTTAAGTCAAGTTTCAAATCAAGTTCATGTTATGTTATGTTATGTTATGCTCACTTACATGTTATGTTCATGTTCACGTAAGTTTCAAGTTCATGTTCACATCATGTTATGTTCACATTTATGATATGTTCAAGCTCACATTCATGTTATGTTATGTTCATGTTCACGTTATATTTCAAGTTCACGATTCTGTCATGTTATATTCATGTACATGTTATTTTCAAGTTTACGTTCATGCTATGTTGCTAGTCCATGTCATGTTAAATCAAGTTCAGTTCACGTTTAAGTTCAAGTTATGTCAGTTATGTCATGCTATATGTCAAGTTATGCTATGCTTACTTACGACTTTAATTATGCATTCATGCTTTTACTGTCATGCATGCATCTTTAACCTGTGTGGAGGTTTTATGTTAACTTGCTGAGATTTGTAATCAAATCTCACTGTGGTAGTCCCAACTACCATTCCCCCCGAATGGTAGATCTTGTTACAGGACCCGAATGAGAATTGGAATCTAACCAACTGAACACGGTCGACTAGGTCACGATGCGATGTTGATGATGGCATAGTATTTAACTTAGATTACTACTTGTACTTCTGGAGTTGTATCTTAAGTACTCTTTTGATCACAACCATTTTGGATTAGTGTGGTGATCATGGTTATTTGATATGCCTTTATGTATGAAATATGTTTCAAGTATTTGGGATATTTTTAGTTTGGTGCATAGTATTGCTAAAAAATAAATAAATTATCCGCTGCAAATATTGCATAATGCTATATGCATGTTAGGAACATTGCATCTTATATATCATGAACGGGGGCAAGTAACCTTGTGTTGCATGTCCCGACGCTTCAAATGTCCATTCAATCCCAAGCGGAATCTGGGGGCGTCACAGGGTTCCTCTGGATTGGTGATGAAAATGAATGATAATTTGTTGTTTGATGGAAATAAAAGGATTCAAACTTGAATACTTAGGCTGGATTTTCCAAGGTTTGATAGTTCTGAACCGGTCAAATGGATTCTCAAGGTTCAACAATTTTACGCTTACTGTAATACTCCAGAAGAATACAAATTGCAAATTGCTTTCGTCCATACGGAAGGTAAGGCTCTCTCATGGTATTTTTGATTGTTGGATTTTAGCCTAAATCATTCCTGGGAAGAATTTGTGATGGCACTCAAGGTTCGTTTTCGGCCTTCAACTTATGAGGATCCGGTTGGGGCTTTCACAAAGTTCTGCCAAACAGACTCGATTGAGGAATACCAAACCCAGTTTGAGATACAATTCAATAGGATTAATTGGTAGACTTATCGAGGAGTTCCGCATCAGTACTTTCTTAAGTGGGTTATGAGATGACTTGTGGATTGTGGTGACCATGTTTAAGCCTACAACGATGTCGGTTGCTTTTGGGCTTGCAAGATTATAGGAAGAAAATGTGTAGCATAGGTTCAAATAGCAAAAACCACCCAACCTACCCCTAACCCATTACACCTAGACTACCTAAACCTGCACCCATACTAAGGCTACAACCACCTTGGCCACGTCCTAAAGCAAGAAATCTCCAGCCTAACAATCCGCTACCTTTCCCTAACATAAGATCCACCATACCTATTAAGAGAATATCCTCAGCTCAAATGCAAGAAAGGCAACAAAAAAAAAAAAAAGACTATGCTATTACTGTGATGAAAAATTTCAGTCGTGGCATAGATGTCAAGCACTTAAATTATTTTTGTTGGAAGGACTAGAAATAGAATGAGAAGATGAAGTATTTAAGGATATTCCCAATGAACAGGTGATGGGAAGCATCCAAGAGCCCATTGAAAAACAAAAGTTGCTAGGAGTTTCCCTTCATGATATTTCGGATACATTTTTCCTATAGACTATGCGATTATGGGGTTTTGTAGGAGACTAATTAGTGATTGTTCTAATTGATACGGGAAGTACACACAACTTCATCGATCCGAAGGTGGCAAGGAGGGCAAAGCTTTACATTGACGAGAGTCGCAACCTAACAATAGTGGTGGCAAATTGAGAGTAGGTACCAAGTTTGAGATGTTGTGAGGTAGTCCTCTTTCGCCTGTAAGGTCAATCCTTTTTTGCAAATTTATACTCATTACCCTTGGAAGGTTTTGACCTTACCTTAAGTGTGAATTGGTTCTTTCAGTTAGGACTAATTATTTGAGATTTTACTAAACTTACTATGAAATATATATGGTATGGAAAATCAATTCTATTACAAGGACTTAGTCCATCGGATTTCAAAAATGAAGACTCTATTCGAGAAGAATTGGATGAGCATCGGAATAAATTTCTAGACCTTGAGTGCAATGTCTTTTGAAGGGAATAACTGTGTAATGAGCCTAGATCGAAAAGTGGGAAGTCATTATCAAGGTTATGTCAAATAGAGGATTTCTTTATTTTGTAAGGGTAGTCTAGTATTTTAATGTCCTTTGTTGCAGTTGGGTCTTCAATTTATATTGAATGGGTCTTAGGCTATTTGTAAGTAGTGGATTAGTGTGTGTTAGTGGGTCTGCACCAGTTCGTGTATCTACGGAAGGAGTTATTTAGTTGTGGTTTATTTTTTGTAACCGAATGTTGATTGAAATCCAACTTTTTAGCCCAAAATATTTTGTGTGAGAATTTAAAGGTCGGCTGGCTCCTTGAATTGCAAGTAAAAATTATTTGTTAATTATATGGTTCATGACAAAGGGGTCGTGCTGCGTCATCTTATTTCTACTTTATTAAATTGTTTGTTGACTTTGAGAAGGCTGCAGGGACTTCCACCTTATTAAACTTATATTTTGTATCTACTAGTTTATCTATAAATGTCTTATGTGCTTAAAAAAAATAGTGGCTAATGATGTTTGAATTTTGCTACGCACAAGCAAAGTCGCGTACTAATCTGCATATTAATACTGATTCTTTCATATTCAAAATTTAAATTATCACTGTTTTTAATAAAATCTATTTTTTAACTAATCATATTAGATTGATGTACATATTAGTACATAGTTGTGCTTGTAACTAGATTTTTTCTAAAATTTTATAAAAATATTGTGTGAATTAAAAAATAATTTATATAAGTTTGAAATAGATAAATATCATATAAATCTTTATAAAAAAAAAGTAAATCTTACTTTAAAAAAATATAAAAAAATCTTTTATTCCTTTATTAAAAAGATTCATTTTTATTATAAAAAATTTATATATTTAAGACTTTTAACTATCATTCCTATTTTTCAACTATCATTCCTATTTTTCATCCGCCTTGTCTCATACGCAAATTGACTCGGTCAACCAATTGAATTTCGTGTGAGCTTCTCGTACACCTGCACACTGAATTCTACTTTTAGAGCTAGCTATATCTTGGACAAATTCTACTTTGATGTCTGTACTGCCTTTTAACGGACATCATTAGCCACTACTCAGGTATGCTTCGGATGTCTTTTATCATGGAAAAATCTTTTTTAAGTAAATTTGTGCACCAATTACTGACATTAATATATAAATATATATTTAATAAAACAATATGAATTGAAGAAAGAAATAATTTTTATAAACTATGAGATTTTCTTTTTTTTTAATTTTTTTTATATTTTTTAAATAAAAAAATTATCAGTTCGCAAATTGATGGATAAAATCTACTTGTATCTTGTAAAACTTATTTGGGAAAAGTTTTAGCAAACTGACTTGGTCAAAAATTACTCGGTTTCAATTTCTGAGGATCCAAAGTCCAAACCCTGCTACACGTTTTCATACTAGCCAACCACGTCCTCCAATCCCCGTGACCACATCGTCCATCTCCTATAAAGTCAGTCCTTTCAAGTTTTAAATTGAAACAATGGAAGCTCGAAGCAATAGCCTGTCTTTTCCAACACTTGCGACAACCTAGTCAAAGAGGTTTTTTTTTTTTTTTTTTATACAGCCGTCGTATCTTTTGAGATTCTATTTCCTTTCTTTGTGCAGTAGGAACGATCATGTCCAGCACGAAGACAAGCCTTATGGCCCTTATCATGTTGCTCTGGTACAATTCCCTAGCAATCACCATGCTTACCCAATATTGCCATGGAAATCCTAATGTTCTATGCAGAAAAACGGAAAGAGAAGCCCTTCTGACCTTCAAACAAGGTATCACAGATCGTTCAAACCGACTTTCTTCTTGGACTGGCGAAGAGTGTTGCATGTGGAATGGAATTGGTTGTGACAACATAACTGGGCATGTCATCCAGTTAAACCTCCAAAATCCATCTGATGAATCAGCGTTATATGGTAATATAAGCGATTCTCTGCTGCAATTGAAACATCTTCGATATTTAGACCTAAGTTACAATCATTTCGACGATGATCATTTTCCAAGTTTCTTTCCTTACCTTCAAAATCTAAGATACCTGAAGTTATCATATGCGGGGTTCCTGGGGTGGGAACCCATATCAGCTGGGAAATCTCTCAAACTTGCACTATCTTGATATTCGAGGTCTTTCAGGCCTCGATATTGACAATCTCAACTGGTTGTCTCATCTTTCCTTGCTAGAATTCCTAGACATGAGTGAGGTCAATCTTAACAAAGCATCTAACTGGCTACAGGTGATGAACACGCTTCCTTCTCTTACAGAGGTATACTTGTATTCATGCCTGCTTGATAACTGGGATCCTATCCCTCATGTCAATTTTTCTTCTCTTAGAGTTTTAGATCTTTCGTTCAACCGCTTTGTTTCAAAACTTGACTGGATACGTGGTCTTAGATCAATTGATACGCTTGATTTAAGTTCCAGTGGCATTGATCTAGGTTCGATTAATTGGTTATGCAATATAACTACTCTTAAAAGTCCACATCTGTCATATAACCAATTTCAAGGAGTACTTCCCAGTGCCATTGGAGGCCTTTTGTAACAGCCCGCTAATTCTTATCTCTGTACCATTTTCTTCCTTTTCTTTTCACGCATAGTAGACGGAAGACAATCCGTTTTGGATTCTTTCCCGACAGCAATCACATCTCTCTCGTCTTTACCCTATCTGGNGACATAGATAAAGCATCTCCATGATTTTTTTTCTATGCGTATGCCAAAATACGCAGTGCAATTGGAAAAAAGGGATTTGTTTCTTTCATTAGTTGCCAACAACTTCTTTTATGACATTCCAAATATTCAGCTAATCAATGTTGGAGATTGTTGAGAGATATCAACCACACTAAATAACATGTGGCATGTGTTATTAATATAGGAACTTTACAAAGTTCTATTAAGAGTCTGTTACAATGGAAGCACTAGTGGAAAACATAACAAAGTCTAATTGAGCATATTTTCTAAACTTGGATGACTTATCACAATCTGGTTCTTTATCCTTAACATCCCCCCACAAGTCCAATGAAGTGGAAACTACATTGAGCTTGGAATGGATTGTTGTAAATTTTGATGAAGATGGGGTCTTGGTAAAGATATCTGCTAGGAGGCAGAAACTTGGTCTCAATGAGTTTCTCAGCAACCATGTCCCTAACAAAGTGAAAATCAATTTATACATGCTTTGTACGAGCATGGAAAAGTAGATTTGCTGGCAAATACATTGCATACTCTTATGTTGTCACACCATAAGATAGGAAATTGTGAGAATTTAATACCAAGTTCCTGGAGTAAGGATTGAAGCCAATGAATTTCAGCCGTTATATTGGCCTAGGCCTTATACTCAACCTTGGTGCTCAGCCAAGCCACTGTAGCCTACCTCTTGAAGTTACCTAAAATCAGATTATATCTTAATAAAATTCAAAATCCTCTAGTTGATCATCTATCATCATGGGAGTCCGCCAAGTCGACATTCGAAAATTCTTGTAGAATAGTATTTATAGATTTCAAATATAGAGACCATAACTAATTGTCTTTTTTAAACAACGGAGAATATGCTTTGTGACCTGCCAATGTGACAATTTTGGTTTATGCATGATCTGAGATAATTCTTTGAATGTGAAAGCAATATATGGATGAGTTACTAATAAATATTGTAAGGCCCCAACTAAAATACGAAATAGAGTAGTGTCACCGAAACCCTTACCATCAAAGGCACTTAGATTGGTGGAACTAGCCATTGGCGTGCCAATTGGCTTGGTTTCATGCATTTTGTGTTTTTTAGAATATCCATGATATACTAGCGTTGTTGAGATAATAGGATTTGGTCATTGGAGTGAAGTGCCTTATTACCCTAGAAAAAAAATTCAAACTACCCAAGTCCTTTGATTTCAAAATCCCAATGCAGAGTATTCGATAAGTCATCAACGGCATGCTTGTATGAGCAAATAATCAGTATGTCTTCGACATAGATTGTGGTATATACAAGTGAACTTAGTAGAGTTGTGAATAAATAGGGAAGTATCTAGACGTAAGCCATGAAAGCACAACTCTAATAAATCAATACTTAGATAGGAAAAGTAGGCTTGGGACCTGTTTTAGTCTATACAATGCTTTGTCCAGCTTGCAAATGTTATTTGGAAAGTGTGGATAAGGATAACCAGGATGTTGAGTAATGAAAACCTCCTTTGATACTGTACCATGCAAAAATACATTAAGTACATCAATTTTTCTAATTGACCAACCTGAAGACACAACAATGGAGATAATTGGTTTGATAATCAAACTATAGGTGTTTGAGAAATCAATACCAAATTGATGAAGATATCCCTTGGAAACCAAACATGCCTTATATAATTCGACGTCATTATTAGCTTTCCTTTTTATCTTTTATACTCATTTTGATCAACCAATGACATTTCAAGTTGCAATGGGCGGAACTATACTCTAGGTGCAATTTTTTAGTACGGCATCAAACTTTTAATTCATGACCGCTCTCCATTCAGGGTGCCTGACTGCAGTAGAATAGCACGTTGGTTCAATCATGGTTGAATCAGTTTAGCAAGGAAGGCTTTGGGAAGGGGATGTTGAATGGTACCATCAATGTGGTGTTTGGGTTGAGAGATATTGTTTTTGACTAAGTGACCATAGGGTGTAAGAAGGGCGGAGGATCTACAAGTGGTTGAGTGGAAGGCTCAGATGATGACAAGGAGGTTTCAAGAGGATTCGAGATTGAAGGAGGAGACGTTTGAGTTGAGGATATGGGTTTCGGTGAAGTTGAGAGTGAGGAAGTGGATGATTGATCAGTACAATATATACACCTACATAGCATTTTATTCTTCCCCATTAATGTTTGAATCTAGACTTTTATGCTTTCAGCTACTAGATTGGAGAGCTAGCTTGAGGATCGTATGATATTGAGTATTACCCAAAGAAACATTTTGCAAAGCACCTTAAAACAATTAATTTTGTAGTTGACTAAATTTGCAATGCTTGATTTTGTCTGGTTAAACACGATTTCATGGGTATTGGTCTTTGTTTTTTGGTCCAGAAGATTGATAAGATTGTTTTTTTTTTTGTTCCACCTAACCATTATACATATAACCTACTACGCTTTTATTCCTTTAACATATATTACTCTCTCTATTAATTTAGTATAACCTTTTTGATCTTTTCTAGGCTCAACAATTGCATGACAATTTCGAAGAACTATTGGATAAATGTGAAGAAGAACTACCCATGAGAGAAATGGTCCTAAAGCTAATGACAAACACAACGTGAAGAAGAATTATCCATGAAGAACTTTCATGTGCTTTGATTTGTAATTTCTTTTATTATATGAATAATGACCCATTATATTATATTTATTATTAATTGATATATTATATTTTTTTTGATTGTCAGATATCATATTTATTGGTGCATTCTAAATGTCGTTAATTAATGCAATGCGCCAGTAACGTATTCCTAGCGGTGCTTATATTAATGTCATTAATTTAAAAAATATGCCGACAACGAATTAGTGGCGGCATTTACAATAAGCCGCATTCCAGAAAAAACAAACTATGGTATACTATTAATGTGCTGTCAACGTATTATTAATGGTATTTAAATAAATACCGCTAATTTATATGATGCCCTGGCAATGTAATGTGGTGGCATTTATGTTAATGCCGTTATTTTAACAATTGGCAATGTTTAGATAAATGCTGTTAATAAATTAGTTAAAGTACTATTAGTAGCATTTAAATAAATGTCGCCAAATTTTATGATGAGCCGGCATCGTACTAGTAGCGGCATTTAGATAATCGTTGTTAAATTAGGTCATTGGCGACATTTAGATAAACGCCAATAAATTATTCAATGTGCCGCTGCCCACATCCTATTAGTGGCATTTATTTAAATGCCACCAATTTATATGATGTGTCGGCAAATTACTAGTAGCGGCATTTATCGTAACGCTGCTATTTTAAAAAATGGCAGCGGACAAATAAACGTTGTTAACAAATTCAATGTGCTGCCACCAACATACTATTAGCCGCATTTATTTAAATGCTGCCAATTTATATAATGCGTCGGCAATGTAGTAGTAGCGGCATTTATGGTAACGCCGCTAGTATATGCCAGGGGATGGCAACGATAAAGTAGTGGTGTTTCAAGAAATGCTATTAATGTAGGTACTGTGGCGACATTTCAAAAACTACCACTAAATTGTATACAAACGCCGCTAATGAGACGTACAAATACCGACATTTGTGCAAGTGTCGAAACATCTAAAATAGCGACCCTTCATTGGCGGTGGATGGTTATGCCAGTAAAAAAACGCCGCAAATTAAGTAGCGACATTTGTTTGAACTGTTGCCAATGCATAACCAACACCGGGAATTGTGTCTTTTTTTATAGTGGGCCACTACCGTCTTTGAAGTCCCAACCCATACTAGTTTGGTTCATTAGATCAGTTAACAGACAATGTAGGCCCTTCAACCTCTGGAGTTTGCCCCGAAACTGGTTAGCGTCAAACACCTTTACACTAACAGCAGTGAGCCACTCAACATATTCTGTATGCTCTCTATTCGTTATTTTTTCATCCCTTAATCTATGGTAAAGGGCATCCTGGTACAACAAGTCAATAAATACCTCCTTCATACCATCGCCCCAAATTTCACGATCTCGGGTTGTGCTTTTCGAATCATCCATGTTGAATAGCTAAGAAATTGATAATATGGAAATGCAAGTATTTGTTTGTAATATATGCAAAACTACAACCACAGCCAAGTACAAACATTTCTTTTCGTAGTGGAGACATGAAAAATACAGCTAGCAACATAACAACAATGCAAAATATGTTCTTTATTGAACATCATTATAACTTGGGTACCAAAACCAATTTCTTGAAAAAAAAAATTAATAAAGGTAATGAATGTGCATTAAAATAGTTCATACCTGTTGAGATGGACGATGTGTACGGAAGGAGTGTAACGAGTACTGCTACAACAACAGAAAATACCAAAGTGCAAAATAGGAAAAATTAAAACTACATGCATGTTTTAGATACATAACACATACCTGAACCGGAATATTAAATAAATCTATCAAAAACCAATTCTGTAAAAAAGAAATGGGTTTAACAAATAGGGACCAGAGGAGACTCTCTCAGAACATGGGGTCCCAAACAAACTAAAGGCATGTTTCTAAGTTGTTTGTGTTTGCACATTCTAAAGAGAACCTCAATAAAAGTAGTCCAATGTCGAAGGGTGTTCATGACTAGCATTACAAAGTAACTTAATCCAATGTAGAGATTACGTACTATTTTCATCTCCACTGCAGGATAATGCCATTGAACCTCAACGTTATTAATTATATTTTCAAAGACACGTACCATTTCTTTTGGTAATAGTAGGTAGGCCAATATTTAAAACATTTTTTAACATTTCAAAAATGCATAACAATAGTTGAGGCATTTTTGTTTGGAACCAGTAGTTGATGGAATTGGAGTTCCAATTTTGTCTAATTGTGTGGAACCAGTGGAAGAAGGATATTTGGAGAAGCTTGAATAGGTGTTGAACATATGGGCTTTTATTTCCATTAGGACTCTTTCTCTCTGCTGTGAAGAAAATTTGAACCGAAATATACCACTAGTAAACAAAACTGCATAACAGCTGACTAATGAGGATTGGCCTGTAACATCCACATAAGGCACTAACCATAATTCCCACATTTATACATAATAGTATACGTATAAAAAGTTCCAGAAAAGGACCATAATCAAAAACCAAGGATATGAGAATGCGGGCTAAAGTTTTTTAATGAATAAGAATGACGCACATTGAAGCATGCATCATGCAGTCTTCTAGCTAAACATTCTACAGATTTCAAAAATAGAAAGTTTCATGTTCTTCTCCTAATTATTACAAAAGAGCTCTCTCGTTTCAAAATTACATAGCATAAAAGATCATAGGACAAAGCTAGCTTAAGAGACACATGCACGCGCATAGAAAGTTAGTAATAAGTTGTGACTACTCACACATGAAGAAGCCATTAGATGTCCTTGGCAAATATCAAGTTGGCTTTGTCTGGCATCTTCTCTGGAATATAACAAAAACCTAAAGAAGGCTATCTTCCAATTTATCTATATATTCCTTGCATCAGAGAAGGGAAAAAAAATTGAACACTGATTTTTAGATATTGGGACAACGACCAATAAAAAGCGAATGCTATACTTCCTTTGTTCTAAACTTTCAAGCTAGTTTATAGCAATTAAAATGTTTTAAAACTTTTTAGAAATCAAAAGTTTTTGAAGATGATAGTTGTTTTCTTGTTGATAAGACTAGTTTCCTTTCTAAGAATCCAGGTGTTATTTATTCAAGATGTCTGCTAGCTCAGTTGCTATTGTTTGAAAAAAGTAGCATTGAATGAGTTTCTATCGGGGATCCCCTCTCTCTAGGAAAGGTGGGGTGGTTTTCTCTGTCTCTTATAGAGCATAGAGGTTCCTCTCTCAATTTTATATGCTGATTCATTAGTGTTTTCAATTTCTAGCTGCTATGGAGGATGAGATTTCAAACTTGTATGAGAGCCTATGGTTAACTGAAGAGGAACATCAATTTGTGAACCTCTCATAAGAGGATGTTTTTGTTTCTAAGGAGAAAAGCAAGAAGTGTCTGGCAGCATTAGTACTATCAAAGAAGGACATTAACAAGGGTGCTTTCAANCTGCTACAACAACAGAAAATACCAAAGTGCAAAATAGGAAAACTTAAAACTACATGCATGTTTTAGATACATAACGCATACCTGAACAGGAATATTAAATAAATATATCAAAAACCAATTCTGTAAAAAAGAAATGGGTTTAACAAATAGGGACCAGAGGAGACTCTCTCAGATCATGGGGTCCCAACCAAACTAAAGGCATGTTTCTAAGTTGTTTGTGTTTGCACATTCTAAAGAGAACCTCAATAAAAGTAGAGAACCTCAATAAAAGTAGTCCAATGTAGAAGGGTGTTCATGACTAGCATTACAAAGTAACGTAATCCAATGTAGAGATTACATACTATTTTCATCTCCACTGCAGGATATTGCCATTGAACCTCAACGTTATTAATTATATTTTCAAAGACACGTACCATTTCTTTTGGTAATAGTAGGTAGGCCAATATTTAAAACATTTTTTAACATTTCAAAAATGCATAACAATAGTTGAGGCATTTTTGTTTGGAACTAGTAGTTGATGGAATTGGAGTACAAATTTTGTCTAATTGAGTGGAACCAAGTGGAAGAAGGATATTTGGAGAAGCTTGAATAGGTGTTGAACATATGGGTTTTTATTTCCATTAGGACTCTTTCTCTCTGCTGTGAAGAAAATTTAAACTGAAATATACCACTAGTAAACAAAACTGCATAACAGCTGACTAATGAGGATTGGCCTGTAACATCCACATAAGGCACTAACCATAATTCCCACATTTATTCATAATAGTATATGTATAAAAAGTTCTAGAAAAGGACCATAATCAAAAACCAAGGATATGAGAATGCATGCTAAAGTTTTTTAATGAATAAGAATCATGTACGTCGAAGCATGCATCATGCAGTCTTCTAGCTAAACATTCTACAGATTTCACAAATAGAAAGCTTCAGGTTCTTCTCGTAATTATTACAACAGAGCTCTCTCGTTTCAAAATTACATAGCATAAAAGATCATATGACAAAGCTAGCTTAAGAGACACATGCACGCGCATAGAAAGTTAGTAATAAGTTGAGACTACTCACACATGAAGAAGCCATTAGATTTCCTTGGCAAATATCAAGTTGGCTTTGTCTAGCATTTTCTCTGGAATATAATATAAACCTAAAGAAGGCTATCTTCCAATTTATCTATATATTCCTTGCGTCAGAGAAGGGAAAAAAAATTGAACACTGATTTTTAGATATTGGGACAACGACCAATAAAAAGTGAATGCTATACTTCCTTTGTTCTAAACTTTGAAGCTAGTTTATAGCAATTAAAATGTTTTAAAACTTTTTAGAAATCGAGAGTTTTTGAAGATGATAGTTGTTTTCTTGTTGATAAGACTAGTTTCCTTTCTAAGAATCCAGGTGTTATTTATTCAAGATGTCTGCTAGCTCAGTTGCTATTGTTTGAAAAAAGTAGCATTGAATGAGTTTCTATCGGGGATCCCCTCTC
This sequence comes from Carya cathayensis, assembly GCA_011037825.1. Lineage (NCBI taxonomy): Eukaryota > Viridiplantae > Streptophyta > Magnoliopsida > Fagales > Juglandaceae > Carya > Carya cathayensis. Next base: position 1,544,720 of record QGSO01000231.1, on the reverse strand, counting down.
TCTAGGAAAGGTGGGGTGGTTTTCTCTGTCTCTTATAGAGCATAGAGGTTCCTCTCTCAATTTTATATGCTGATTCATTAGTGTTTTCAATTTCTAGCTGCTATGGAGGATGAGATTTCAAACTTGTATGAGAGCCTATGGTTAACTGAAGAGGAACATCAATTTGTGAACCTCTCATAAGAGGATGTTTTTGTTTCTAAGGAGAAAAGCAAGAAGTGTCTGGCAGCATTAGTACTATCAAAGAAGGACATTAACAAGGGTGCTTTCAAGGCCACAATAACCAAGGTGTGGAAAGCAGAGGGGCTACTAATCTTCAAGGAGGTTGGGAAGAACAGGTTCCTGATTGAGCTCAAAGACATAGATGAGAAGCATAAGGTGATGCTAGAAAGTCCTTGGTCGTTTGACAAGAACCTTGTATGCTTACAAGATTGCTTTGGTTGCCTGTGTGATATCCTGTTTTTACGTGTATTTTCACTGAAAGAATATTTTAATTTAATTAAAATAATAGTTCTTTTATTTTAAATTGTCAGATTTTAATTGGATTTTATTTGTTGTTTGAGTTTAAATTGTTGTTTAATTTATTTTAACTTGTTTTTGGATTTAAAATTAAGTAATTAGTTTTTATTAGTTATTTATTATATTTTAGCTTTACGTTGTGTTTAAAATATTTTCTTGGTTTTATTGCTTTTAAAGTTGGTTTCATTGGATTAGTTTTTGGACTCCAGAGGTGAGGATTGGACCTTATTTCTTTTCCCCATCTTTTCTTTTTCTCTTTTCCTCTTTTTCCTTTCTCTTTCTTCTCTTTTTCTTTCTTTTTTCCTTCTTTCTTCCGCTGGATCCTCTCTCCCGCGCGACTCTCTCTCTCTCTACCCATTTTCCGTCCGTTTCTCTCTCCACCCAGTGCCGCCGCTCGTCAGTGGCGTGAGCTGCACCACCCACCCAGATTTCTTTCCCTCCGGCAAGTGATCACCCTCACCAAGTTTCACCTCCATCCGTGCCGCCGTTTAGCTGGAATACCACCTCCAAGCCGAACGTTTTTTGCTCCGATTTGCCGCCGTCGCTCCACCTCCGGCCACCACCTCTTCACCACTTCATCACCGACTCCTTGCCGTCCTAACCCACCCATTTCCGGCCTCAATCCGTCGCCGGAGTAGCTCCCACGAGCTAGTTTCCGAGTTGGGTGTTTAAGCTCTTCCACCGCCGTTTTTGTCACCACCCACGGCCATCCTTCACTTCCACTAGCTTCATAAACACCCCTAAGCCATTCCCTATCAATCCCGAGTCTTGGTTTGTCCCCGTTCAAAAGTGGGTATTTTACAACCCACGGCTATAGTGAATGTACACTGTTACGTTGCTTTCACTTCACCGTTTGCTGCGCGCTGATCCTTTGAAAATTAGTGTATAGCGCTGTAAATATTTTCCAAACTTCATTTTTGATTTAAATATATTATTGCTTTTACAATAAATTATTTGTGACTGGTTGGTTATTCTGGACTGAGTCCGATGAGTCGGGGGTCGGCTGGATTTGAGGACGGAGTTGCTTATTTGGATGTTTGGTAAATGTTGGTTAAGTTGTGTGATTTTATTTGCATTGCATTGTGCATGCATATGCATGTGTTATTTATTGAAAATTGAGTTACATGTGTAAATGGATTTTCAGGTGCGTGCGTATCACGACCCCAAGCCGGGATGAGGTATTATCTCGGTGGAGCTCTTGTGGTTACTCGGGAGTGGATAATACTAAGTGACATCCTCTGGATTGTCGCTGGGCGACAACGGGAGCGGGCGGGATGGTAACGCTCTCGTACCGACTCCGTGGTCCCTTGGCTAGTGGGGACTAGATGTCACATGCATAGTCGTTACCTGCGGTGTGACATAGTAGCCAGAGTGTGCGGATGATCCCTAGGGGAGATCATGGTGCATACATTAATTGGAATTGGTTTGGATTTGGATATGGGCCATTTTCTAGGAAAATGGCGACGGTTTGAAATGAGGATTTTGTGATCCATTTTCTAGAAAAATGGTGGTTTCTTGATTTGGGCCATTATCTGGGATAATGGCGAGGAAAGGTTTAAAGGAAATATTTTGGGCCAAAATGGAACTTTTGGCGTGCATGGAAAAATATGTTTTTCGGGACATGTGCATTTGACATCCTTTCATGCATATTGTTGTGGCTTTAATATATTTTTATCTTGTGGCGTTTGAAATATTACTTATCTGCGGCACCATTTTTGGTACCGTAGATTTTGATGCAGAGGTAGAGGATGAGGCTGAGTCTGAGGAGGCGGCTCCGTCGGAGTATTGGCTTGGAATTAATTTACCATTGGATAATATCTTTATTTATTTTTATGGTATGTATTTGGTATTTGAGACAGTATTGAACTTGTATTATTTTATTATGTGTATTTTAAGTGAGCTTGTATTTAAACAAAAATTTTGATACTTAGTTATATGACTTTATTATCCACTGCGTGGTTTTTATTTTGTACACATGTTGCATATACACACACTTGGCATATGGCGATGGGAAGTGTGACCCATGTTGTCATCATCCCGACATCTCGATTTCCACGTGTCCGTACGTGGGAGTTGGGGGCGTCAGAGCCTGAATCTCCAAGATATAAACTTCACAATGGAACCATTCTAGATCCAATTCCATAGCTTGCCTTTTGAGGGTATGAATAAGAAAATGGGTGAAAGGTTGGGTGCTACTACCATTGGTCAAGTCCTACTGGTTGATGTTGATAACCAGGGAATGGGTTGGAGCCAATTCCTGAGAGTCAAAGTGTTAGTAGACACTGCCAAACCTCTACTAAGAGGTCGTTTTCTCAACATGGGGGAAAGTAAAACCTAAATATCATTCAAATATGAGAGACTGCCCAATTTCTGCTTCCATTATGCGGCTATCCAACACATAAAGATGAAGTGTTCTAAGCCTGCATGGGATGGAAGATTACAAGATGAACAACAACTCCAATATGATACCTAGCTCAGGGCAAGCCCTAAGTTGACTTCTTACTAGGCCCAGCCAAGGAACAAGGAAGGTCAAGGGGGATAAAGAAGAGCTTAGGAAAAGCACCTCTGATGGCAAGGGAGCTGGTTTGGGCGGGAAAGGTTTTGACTCTTCAGTAGCATAAAAGTAGGGACGGGAAGCTTGCGACCTCAAGATTTCAATTCTTTACCGGCAAGTTGACTCCACTTTTTGTAATACTACGCAATAAAGGATTAGATAGCTTGCCAAATGGGGAAATTTCCTCAACACTCAAGGCTCCAAACAAGGTAACTAACTTCTGTGTTGAGGACACATGTTTGTCCAAAAATCATGTTCTTAGCAACCTACAAACACCTTTTCAGCTAATAGACCACCCTATGGACCTTGCACAAGATGACATACAGCCCCATCTCCCTGTAGGTGTCATGGTTGCTGAGATGGAAGCTCCTTTCTTTAAAAGTTACAAGGCTGTGAGGTGGCATAGGTGGTAGACCAAGTGGAGCATCTTAATAATATGGAGTGGGAAGGGTATAATAGGGACCTATAGTCGATTGTTGAGCACAACTAGAAATTCCCATGGAGGGATGGAAGTGGTGAATGTGCTTCCAATTGCAAGCTAGAGGACCCTCAAGATAGTTCTAAATGGAAAAGGAGGGCCATACTAAAACATTCTTAGGTCGAGGGTTGTATGATCACTAGGAAGGTAAGTAAGAAAAGAGCCTCCCTAACAGTTTCTAATGGCTCTCATGTGGGCTCTGTGAGTGATAATAGCAGGTGCAAGAAAAAAGGCAAAGCTTAAGTTCATGCCATGTTAAGTCAAGTTCAGTTCACGTTTAAGTTCTGGTTATGTCATGCTATATGTCAAGTTATGCTATGCTTATGTACGACTATACTTATGCATTTATGCTTTTACTGCCATGCATGCATCTTTAACCTGTGTGTGAGTTTTATGTTAACTTACTGAGATTTGTAATCAAATCTCACTGTGGTAGTCCCAACTACCATTCCCCCGAATGGTAGATCTTGTTACAGGACCCGAAAGGAGAATTGGAATCTGACCAACTGAATACGGTCGACTAGGCCACGGTGCGATGTTGATGATGGTATAGTATTTAACTTAGGTTAATACTTGTACTTTTGGAGTTGTATCTCAAGTATTCTTTTGATCACAACCATTTTGGACTAGTGTGGTGATCACGGCTTTTTAGTATGCCTTTATGTATGAATTATGTTTCAAGTATTTGGGATATTTTTAGTTTGGTGCATAGTATTGCTAAAGAAAAAAATATCCGCTGCGAATATTGCATAATGCTAGATGCATGTTAGGAACATTGCATCTTATATGTCATGAACGGGGGCAGGTAACCTTGTGTTGCATGTCTCGACGCTTCAAATGTCCGTTCAATTCCAAGCGGAATTTGGGGGCGTCACACCTTTCCCAACTTTTGCATCTTAACCTGTCATTCAATAACCTTGAAGGNAATAGCAGGTGCAAGAAAAAAGGCAAGAAATCTGAAGTAGGTGAAAATGAAGAGCAAATGGTATTGGTGGAGGCTGCCAGGCAACCCTGCCAACAGATCATGATCCTAATAAGCTGGAACTATAGAAGCTTGGGAAGCCTCGGACAGTTGTTAACTTCCTTAACCTCCTAGTTAAAGACAAGCGCCCATAAATGGTATTTCTTATGGAGACGAAGTGTTCAAAAGAGTGATGAAGGTTAGCAGCAAGTTAAAACTTGATTCTTATTTGGTGGTAGAAAGCAGAGGTAGCAGTGGAGGACTTGCACTAATGTGGAAGAGTCATGTTAAAGTAGTCATTTACAACTACTCAAGGTGGCATATTAATGCCCATGTGACAAGTGACCCTGATGCACCAACCTGACTCCTCACAGGCTTTTATGTCCATCATGAGACTTCTAAAAGACAGCAGGAGTTGGGAATTCTTAAAGGCCATCAAACCAGTGGCCTCCACACCATGGCTATGTTGTGGTGATTTTAATGAAATAACTTGTCAAGGTGAAAAGGAGGGAGGCTGCCCTAGGCCATACAAATCATATGGAAATTTTTAGAGATGCCCTTGAATGTTGCTCATTAAACTTGATTCAGACTAGAGGCTCAAAGTACACTTGGGCTAACAATAGAAGAGGCAGAAATTTTACCGAAGAAAAATTGGATTGAGCTCTAGCTAATCCATATTGGAGGCATATGTTTAAGGATGGCTGCTACTCTATGGAGCCTGTTGTAAAATGAGATCACTCATCATTACTTATCCTTATAGGTAATAAAAGGATTCATGGTAGCCCAAAGACAAAATGCTTCAGGTTTGAAGCTGCTTGGACACTAAAGGAAGACTGTTAAAACTGTAAAGGAGGCTTGGGGGAAGGCTGCTTGTGGTGAGGATTATGCTACCATTATGAATAGAAGACTTCTCAATTATAGGTCTGCTCTAAAAACATGGGATGCTAAAGCTAACAGAAAGATCCTTGTTGTTATCAGCATAAACTGGAAAGGCTGAGGGTGTTGCAAGAAAATGGAAGAGGAGATCATGTAGATTCTCTTTCAAAGCTGCAAAGTGAAATTGACCAAACTCTAGCTGAGAAGAATCTTAAATGGAAACAAAGGGCAAAACAACATTGGCTACAAATGGTGACAGAAACACAAAATTTTATCATATGCAAGCCACTCACAGAAGGAAAATCAATAGGATCTCTCAAATACTGGACAATAGAAATCTGTTGGTGAATGAGAACCAACAAATTGGGGCTACCTTCTCCAAATTCTTCTTTGAACTATTCTCAACCTCCCATCCCTCTGGTATTGAAGAATGTCTCATGGATATGGCCCAAAGAGTGCCACTTGAGATGAATGAGATTCTGCTACAGGATTTCCCTGAGGAATAGGTCAAGATGGCTGTGTTCTAGATGAAAGAATTAAGTTCACCAAGACCTGATGGGTTCCCAACTTTATTTTATCAAACCAATTGGGAGTTACTTGACAAGGATGCTAGCAGCTTTGTACTCAAGATTATAAACAAGGGAGGGATTGGAGGGTGTCAATGACACCAGTTTTACCAAAATCCTTTGCAAATCTTTGTAATCTGCAACGTTTGGATTTATCTGACAACAAGATTGGGGGAGGTTTGTCTGAAATTTTAGGAAATGCATCTGCATGTAACGTGAGGACTTTGGAGTTCATAAATTTGGCTGAGAATCAATTTTCAGGCGCTTTGCCTGATCAACTAGCTACACGTCCAACACTATCTGTTCTCTTACTTCACTCTAACTTGCTTTCTGGTCCAATTCCCATGTCTATAGGAAAAGCCCTGTCGTCATTGAGGGTATTATCCGTCTTTGACAATCAATTAAATGGAACAATTCCCGAAAGTATTGGAAAGCTTTCAGATCTTGAAGAGTTAGACATCTCTCAAAATTTTATCGAGGGTTCAGTTTCCAGCATGCTTCTTTCCAACCTAACAAGATTGAGAAAACTTTCAGCCTCTTCGAATCCAATCACTTTGCAAGTAAGGTCTAATTGGGTTCCTCCCTTCCAACTTGAAACTTTGAAGTTGGGATCATGGCCACTAGGGCCCCGTTTTCCTGCATGGCTTCAGTCACTGATCAACGGTCTTCGTGTTCTAGATTTATCGAACACAGGAATTTCAGACGTAATCCCCTCTTGGTTTTGGAGCCACTCTTCCCAGTTCAATCTACTCGATCTTTCTCACAACCAAATTCGTGGAAGTATTCCAAGTTTATCTTGTGGGGGAGAAGTCTATCTTGATTCAAACAATTTTTCTGGCCCTGTCCCCAACATCTCTTCTGCAATTCGGTATTTAGATCTTTCCAGTAACTCATTCAATGGATTTTCTCCCATTTTTTGTGAAGCTGTTGGAGTAGTACATCTTCTAAGCTTTCTTGATCTGTCAACAAATCTTTTATCGGGAGAACTTCCTGACTGTTGGACGAAGTATATACTTTTAGAAGAGTTATACTTGGGGAACAATAACCTAACAGGAAACATACCAAGCTCCATGGGTTCTATACCCTCGCTTCTGTCGTTATCCTTGCACAAAAACAATCTGTTCGGAAATTTAGCACTGTCAAGCCTGCAGAACTGCACTGCTTTAGAGCTTTTAGATCTAAGTGAAAATCATTTCTCGGGTGACTTGCCCATTTGGTTGGGGAACCGTCTATTCACTCTTATGGTTCTGGTGCTTCATTCGAATAAGTTTGGTGGTCATATTCCTCTGGAGCTTTGTCAACAAACTTCCCTTCAAATCTTGGACCTTGCAAATAACAACTTCTCAGGATCTATTCCAAGATGCTTTGGTAATTTCACCGCGATGATGAGACAAGAAGGCTATGAGAGAATCTTTGATTTTATCCCACCAAAGGGAGGATACTCACAGAAAGCATTCTTGGTAACGAAGGGAATGGAGTATGAATATAGAAATACACTGCCTCTCGTCATAAGCATGGACCTCTCGAGCAACAATTTAGTTGGAGAAATCCCTGAGGAACTCACCACTCTCATCGGCCTACGATTCTTGAACCTCTCCCACAATCAACTCCACGGAAAGATTCCAGACAAGATCAATGCCGTGAAATTATTGGAGTCTCTCGATGTCTCAATGAATCAACTCACCGGTGTAATCCCTCAAAGCATGGCGAATTTAACATTCTTGAGTCAGTTAAACTTGTCGTACAATAACTTATCTGGCAGAATTCCCTCAAGTACTCAGTTACGAGGCTTCAGTGCACTGAGTTTCATAGGCAACCATGATCTTTGTGGAGTTCCACTGACAACCAGCTGCGATGGGGATGACACGCCCCTGGTGCCAACACCGAGTCCAAACGTTGAAGATGAAGGCAGCGAGGATAGCGGATGGATTGAGATGAAATGGTTTTATATTAGCATGCCATTGGGATTTGCAGTGGGGTTTTGGGCTGTAATTGGTCCATTGGCATTCAGGAAGGATTGGAGATCTGCTTACTTCAAGTTTTTCGATGACATCAAGTATAAACTGTTTGGTGGTGTTTGAAAGATCACTAAAAATGACAGGAGATCATCGTCATGCTACACCCTTAGAAATTTGATATACATGATATGGCCTGGATTGTATTATTAATTGCACTTGCATCTAGATTATGGGTTTCTTTTGAATGGATCATATATATCAGCTCTTGATCTCTTTTTTGATCTAATATATCGTAAAGCAGATCATGATCTGATCAACCCACAACTACTATAGATATTTTTTACACTGTAAAAGTTCTATCGTCATTTTTTTTTTTTGGGTCTCCTAGTCCCCCATGCACTATACCCTCAGGAATGCAGATGCTACTTGTTACTCATAAGTTGATCAACCCTAAGCTAGCTAAAGAACAAAAACACTCTTTTGGATATTTCTAAAAGATATCTATCTCCATATATATAAAATAAATCTTCTATAATTTTTTGGGGAAAAATAAAAGAGGTCCCCAAACTACAAGGTAAGAGAAAGTCTTAGCTATATACAATTCCGGGATGTCTTGGATATTTGAGTGGTCCACTTCTACCCAAACTATAAGATAAAGAGAAATTTAGCCCCCATCGACTCAAAGAAAAGATGAAATCGGTGTAATATGAGTGTACGTATGTATTTTCATGAGTGTGACGGTCCATCCGTCCATGCACTTCTATCCGACCCATACGACAAGTTATAGAGACTTTAATCACCGAGTTTTTAAACCATTTGACTCCTTGGCAATGAATCAAAATCAATGAAACCTATCCAAAAACCATATCAGAGCCAGGTTTCGATCCTGGGACCTGTGGGTTATGGGCCCACCACGCTTCCGCTGCGCCACTCTGATTTTGTTGAAACTAAGATGTTACAAAATATAATTAATTCTTTCCTTTATGAGCAACACTTTGTGTTGGGCTTTGAGGTTGTGGTGGTGAGTTTAGGGCCGTATACCAACGAAGAACTAATAAAGGATGCGTATGACTTTCAATAACAATTTACTAATCCCTACGAGTATTCATGTAATAATAATATATATGCATATTATTTTGCTTTCGCTTTAAGTAAAAATGAAATTTATAAATAAATTAGTGCTCATGTGGTACAAAAGAAACGAGATGAACAAATGTTCCCAAGAGTGAGGAGAGAGAAAAAAAATTGAAAGGTTTGCTTAAAAATAATTTAAAAGAAAAAAACAATAATAAAACCAATGCAGGGTTTGGTATGCCCAGTTAACTTGGGATTGTGTTTTCTTTCTTTTTTCCGGTCAAAGAATATGTCTTCTTTAAACCCAATTTGAGAAAATCAACCTAATCCAACTAATCTAACTGTTGCGGTATAAATAACATAGTCACCACACACATACACAACAATAATGAGACAGACAATAAAATAACTACAGAAATATAGGAATCAAGCAATCACACACAACACATAGAATTTAACGTAATTCGACAATGTGCCTACATCCACAGAGTTGTTATCAAATATTACAATCACACAGTGAGTTACAAAAACGCACTCTACTCACACAATCTTAACTCTCTCTCTCTAGGTTTTTTTTTTCCTCACAATATGCTCTCATACTTTGTCTCTCGTTAGTTCACTCTAGAACTATTGAATTTCTTACCAAGTGAACAAAAACATAACATATTTTTAGAAACAACACTAGAAACTTTAATTTGGCAAAAACTAGATTTTTTGCTCAAACGGCTTTTTGATCTTCTCGTAGAGATAATTATCGATCTGCTTCTTCCAAAAACTAAAATTTGTGCCATCAGACTTCTCGATCTCAATCTTCACATCTTCTCCAAATATCGTTCAACCTCGAACTCCAACTTGAAACTCTGATATTAATTGTTGTGGTATAAACACCAGAGTCATCACATTCACACACAATGATAATGAAATAGTAAAATAATTGTTGAAACACTATAATCAAGTAATCACATACGACACACAGAATTTAACGTGGTTTGGAAATGTGTCTACATCCACATAGCTACATGAAATTTTATTCCAAAAGAGATTACAACTACATAGTGAGTTACAACAGCACATTATATTCACACAATCTCAACTCTCTCTCTAGAGCTTTTTTTTTTTTCCCACAATATGCTTTCATACTTTGCCTTTCCTTAGTTCACTTTGAAACTAATGAATTTAATACCAAGATAATAAAAATATAACATATTTATAGAAATGGCACTGGAAACTCTAATTTTGTAAAAGCTGGGTTCTTCGCTCAAGTAGCATATAAAGCACTCCTCGAGTGAACAATCAATTGAACATTGGCTCAAGCGATATGTCGAGCGCTTAGGGAGTGAATACTAAGGTTTGTATTTCGCTCGAGTCCAGTATCGCGCGAACCTTGAGTGAACAATCTACCTAAGCTTTGCTCGAACCCATTGTCGCATAATTTTTGGGCAAATAATTTGTATAGCCTTCGCTTGAATTCACTATCAATTGAATCTTTAACGAACTCATGGATCGAGATTCGCTTGAACTAGAATTAAGTGACAGTCGAGCGAACTCTCTGTCTATAATTTTTTTGCTCACAACTAGACTCCATATGTAACCCAACACTAACCAATGCTGCAAAAACAGGAAAAAGGAATATAATGTAATTGCAAGTGGAAATAATTATTAAAAGAAGAAAAATTCCCACCATGTTTTGATCACTAATATCTTTGGTTTTATTTTATATGTCAGCTTTAGTTTACTTTTGTAACAAAATTGATCATCGTCATGTTCAAGTATGCCTCTCCACGCACACTCAAGGAAAATTATAATTTTTTTTTCTCGGCAAGGAAAATTATAATTAACTTCGTTGACTCTATTCCTGAGCCATTAAGAAATAATTCATGCGGATGCAACTCACGACCTTTTTTTTTTTTTTTTCTTTGCATACTCATCAATAGAATCGAATTTATTTTTTAATAAGTAATAATACACGCATAATTTTTTTATAACTTTTTATAATCATTTTTTAAAATAAAAAATATTTATAATAAATTATTTTATAAAAGTATCTTTATTTAAAATATAATTATATAAATAATTATAAAAAATATCATACATCCGTCATTTTCCTTCCCTGCTGCTCTGTGATAAAGGCGACGAAATATGAACCGTGAGATTGGCTTTTGTACACACGTGGACACCACATCAGAAGGCCCGCGTTGGTTGTCGTTGTCAGATAGAAACACCGTAGGGTTGCGTGTAATAACGTTGCACGTGGTATTAGGTCCGTCTCTGTCACGTCACCTACGAGACCGTCGTTCTTGATTGGCTGAACACCCATTTGTAGTCGGTGGCTGTCAAAGTCCAATAGATAGGTTTGTTTACCAAACCTGCAGTTTATACATTTAAGATTTTCTCATTTTATTTATGTGATATATTTTACATAAATTTAAATTTAAATTATTCTTTAAAAAATCTGGTATTTATAAATGTAAATAAAATTTAAGATTTTCCAACTCATTTATTTTCCTTTTATTTTTTTTAAACACGTTAGTCAAGCAAAATTATATATTTAAGATTACGATGTGAAATATAACTTATAACTTAAGTAATAAGTTATACTATTAAAAAGTTATTTACTGTTTAGTAACTATATCTTTAAATCACTTTCAAATTCAAACATGTTATATTTATTTGGAAACAAATGAAAAAGATACTTTTTTAGATAAAAATGACGATTATTTAAATTTTTAAAGATTATTATTATATCCTTAAAAGTTGTTATCATTTTAAAGTTATATGAGTATTTTTGTCTATTGATAATTTTTTAAAATTTGAATTATGTTATGTATTATTTGAAAAAGAGCATTTGAGGGAAATGATGTTTTTCTTTAAATGAATTTTTTAGCTTATTTGAGATTAAAATGTTTTAATATGCAACACCTAAACAATTTAATTTTTATATTAAAGAGCTTTTAAGGCTATTAAAAAACTTTTAAAATATTTAAACACTTTTTAAAATTTATACCACAATCCTAAACAGGCCCTTAGAGGTTTGGTGTTTACTTTGACTTAAGAAAAAAAAATCATAGCCCCTTATAAAATTAAATCATCATCATCATGCACAATGGGCTTAGCTTCTGTGTTCACTTATACCTAGATTTGAAATAAAGGTGTGTTATAACAATTCCAATTTGAAAGTAGCATTTACTAATCATATAGGATTATCACTAACTACAAAGTTGAAAGTGCTGTCCTAAATCCTGTGTTTTCTCTCATTTTCATTTCATTTTTTCCGTTTGTTTATTTAAATTATCTCATCTCATTTTATTATTACAATTTTTTTAAAATCTCAAACAAAATATAATAAATAATTCAACTTTTTCAAATATCAAAACAAAATTAATATGAAAAAATTATATTATAACAATATTTTATTTAACTTTTAACAAAACATCTAATCTCATCTCCTCTTAATTATATAATCAAATAAATCTTCTTCCACTCACTAACATGGCATATTATCGCTACCAATCCAACTATCAACTATATATTCAATTACCCAACTCACTGTCTATGTAATAACTCATATTTTATATGCAAACTACCAAACAAAATAATTTTTCCTTGAAGAAGAATAAGAACCATCAGGGGCAGAATTCTGGAGCTAATGACTAACTGCGTAGCTTCCTCCTCATCTTTCTGCATCATTCTCTCCTCTTGCCTTTGTCTATACTCTCTCTCTCTCTCTGTGCCTCCCCCACGTGCAATCTCCTGGTCCTGCGCTACAAAGAAAATAATATCATAGAAATAGTAAGCGATTTAGCTTAACGATTTATCTAATGGTTTTAGTATTTACGCGCATGTGATGCGATGCTGCTTAATACGCAAGCAAATACCAGCCCATCAACCATCAATGCCATCAGCATTTGCGAGGTCCCATAGTGGACTCTCTCTGCTAACTGTTTCTGAAAGTCCATGAATGCAACTAACTGCCTTTTAATTGCTTCTGGTTTAATGCTCGGTAGAATTTAATCTTTTTGGAGAGAGCTGAACCTGGGAATATTTGGTAGGAAAGAGAGAGACAGGAGATCCTGTTTGTGCAAAGTAGCAAGTTTGGTCTCATCTGGACGAAGCCAGCAAGTAAGTTTGTGTTTTGTTTTTTTGTTTTTAAACTCTATTCTGATATTTCTGTTCGAATCCTTTGTTTGTGCCATGAGAAAGTGAAAGGAAAAGCCAAAAAGGAAAATTTTGTGTCTCTTGTTTATTTTGTTGTTTGCGATAAAAATGAGAATTGAAACAAAAAGCTGTGTCGGGCTTGGTAGAGTATCTTTCCTTTGGTTCTAATAAATGGAATGTCTAAAATCTGAATTTCAGATTTCTTTATCTGAACTCAGTTTTTCCAGCTACAACCGCTTATTTTGACAAAACAGAGCATGACTGGAAATCCATAAAGGTCAATCTTTTATAACTAAATTTCCATGAAATGCCTAAACTGTTATTGACTATCTTATTAGAAAATTCTGAGTGTCTTGTCTTTCCGATTCTAATCCATCTTCTTTTTAAGTTCGTGTAGATGTGAGCAAGTTTTGCAGACTGTTTCATTTTAACTGAAATTTGCTTGACCAATTCGTCTGTGTAACACCGATGGAGAAGATGAACAGGAAATTCTCTCTCTTGTTCATATTCTTGTTTGGAACAATTTTCTCGCACGTTGCTACCGAACCAGTTGAGGATAAACAAGCATTGCTTGATTTTCTTCGGAACATGTCGCACTCGCACTCTCTCAATTGGACTGAGAACTATTCTGTATGTACAAACTGGCCAGGAGTGTTATGTAATAATGATCATTCCAGAGTCATAGAGCTCCGATTGCCAGGAGTTGGTTTACGTGGTCCAATTCCGCCAAACACTCTCAGTCGCCTTTCGGCAATTCAGACTCTAAGCCTCAGATCGAATACTCTATCAGGTCCTTTCCCTTCTGATTTCTCCAATCTCTTAAACTTGGTCGCCGTTTATCTTCAACACAACAAGTTCACGGGCCCATTGCCTTTGAATTTCTCAGTTTGGAAGAATTTAACTGTCATTAATTTCTCAAACAATGGCTTTAATGGGAGTATCCCCACTTCAATTTCAAATTTGACCCATCTCATGAGGTTGAATCTTGCCAACAACTCACTTTCGGGTGAAATTCCTGATCTCGATGTTCCTAGTCTGCAACAATTAAATCTATCCAATAATAGGCTTGATGGAAGTGTGCCCAAAATCCTTCAGAGATTTCCGAGTTCTGCGTTCTCTGGTAACAATCTTACTACGGAAAATGCTCTTCCACCTGCTTTTCCAGTTCAGCCTCCTAAAGCTCAACCACCGAAGAAAGCGAGACGACTTGGAGAACAAGCAATACTGGGAATAACAATTGTTGGAATTGTTATGTCGTTTGCGATTATTGCCGTTGTTATGATGCTTTGCTCAAATAGAGATGGAAGTGGGGTTCCTAAGAAGCAAACAAAGAAAGAAGTCTCTTTAAGGAAAGGGGTTTCTGGGAGCCAAGACAAGAATGAGAAGCTTACCTTCTTTGAGGGGAATAATCTTGCATTTGATTTGGAGGACTTGTTGATGTCCTCTGCTGAGGTCCTTGGCAAGGGAGCATTTGGGACAACATATAAGGCGGCTCTGGAGGATGGTAGTACTGTGGTGGTGAAAAGGCTTAAAGAACTGAGTGTGGGAAAACGTGAGTTTGTACAGCAGATGGAAGTGGTTGGGAGTATTAGGCATGAATATGTAGTCGCGCTAAGGGCATATTACCATTCGAAGGATGAGAAACTTGTGGTGTATGATTACCATGGTCAAGGGAGCGTATCGGCAATGTTACATGGTATGTTGAACCCTTCTTCGTCTTCCCCTGTTCAGTAGCATTAGACCTTAAATTCGTGAATTTCATGCTAATCCCCTGGCGCAGAAAAAGTTCTTATAGATTGTCAAGAATGGTTACTGTTGTGTTACTTCTCTCTATGGACTGTTTTCAGCCTATACAGCCTGATTTTTTTTTAGTTACACTGAAGTCGCATATTGTATGAAGACTAGCTGTTCTAAATTGCTGTATGTCGGTTATGACCATTAAAAAGAAAAAGAAAAGAAAAATAAAGTAAAACTATATGGAGCAACTGATACGGAGTGATACCATTTTTGGGGTCAGATTCTGAGAAGCACCCTCTCAGCTAGGAAGTCCTATTTTCTTGGGTGAAATCTCATTTCAACTTTGAAATTAGGGAAACCACATTGTACATAATGTGGTTGTACATAATGCCCAATGCTTTTACATTAGGAAAATATAGTCCAACCGCTCCGAGCTCCCGCCGGGAGCTACCACTAACTTCTTAATTTTTTTTAAATTTTTTTACTTAGTGATTAAAAAAGTATTACTTTTTTAATGATGTTGTGAATTTTTTTTTAAAATATTTAAAGTGTTAAAAAACTACATCTAAGAAAAAAAAAAAAAAACACTATGATAACTAACTATAGCTCCCCGCAGGAGCTGAGAGTGGTGGATGTAGCACCTTCCTTTACATAATGCCCAACAACAAAATTATATAAAACTTACTGTGACCCTTACAGTTCAAAATAAGTTTCATTCTTTGGCAAATCATATGTTTGCAATTATTGCAGGTAAAAGAGGAGAGGAGGGCCGGATTCCGTTAGACTGGGACACCCGGCTCAGAATTGCAATCGGTGCAGCAAGAGGCATCACTCATATCCACACAAAAAATGGTGGGAACAAACTTGTCCATGGAAATATAAAAGCCTCCAACACTTTCCTCAACTCCCGAGGATATGGTTGTGTGTCTGATCTCGGTTTAGCAGCATTGATGAGCACCGTGTCTCTGCCAATGCGAGCTGCAGGATATCGAGCCCCAGAAGTAACAGACACCCGGAAATCATCCCATGCATCTGATGTCTACAGCTTTGGCGTGCTGCTGCTTGAGCTTCTCACAGGAAAGTCGCCTGTACATAACACAGGTGGCCATGAGATTGTTCACCTAGTCAGGTGGGTGAATTCTGTGGTTAGGGAAGAGTGGACAGCGGAAGTGTTTGATGTAGAGCTTTTGAGGTATCCTAATATAGAGGAGGAAATGGTAGAGATGTTACAAATAGGATTGACTTGCGTTACTAAAATGCCACAGGATAGACCAAACATGCAGGATGTAGTGAAACTAGTGGAAGAAATTCGTCAAGTGAACAAAGGAAAGCGACCATCAGCCGATCATAAGTCAGAAATCTCAACCCCATCACCTGTTATAGCTGATATAGGATCCTCCTCTGTCATGGGATCCTCCATGGTTACCCCTTGAGATTCTCTAGTCCTAGCAAATTTTATGATTTTCACATTGAGATCTAATTGAAATTGAGTTGGGCAAATGCCTTTGGTTATTGAGATTGTTTGTGCATCGAGGAGCGTTCAGAAACATGCATAAATAAGGTTATCAACTCCAGGGGAAGTGAGCCTCGCGAACTTAATATACATAAGTTTCTTATTGTACTTTTTTGTCATACATTCTTAGGGTATGTGACTGTAATCTCTTGAACCAAAATTGTTTATTGGAATTCTTTTCCTCCAGATCAGATTTCTGCCAATGGATTGTCATGATTATTATGGGCCGATCGGTTTAGTTTTCAAGATGCTGACCAAAAAGGGAAAGACATGACAAACCTACAAGCATGGGCAGAATGTCTAGCTGCAAACATCCTTTCAGATAAATTTTAAAATTCTATCTAATCACATTCAATACATCGACATGAAACTGCTGCAAGTATTAAAATAAAATAAAATCAAAGTATCCCTTCTTTTGCAAAGGATAAACGCAAGATATTTCAATTCAGAATAAGAAAAATATTTCTTAATGGAGCTGAACTTGATGCTCAGCACAACCTCGACATGCCATGGCCAAAGAATGTTCCATCTTTACAAAAGTGTCAATCCCCAGAAGACCATACAAAAATGTGATGGCATAAGAATGAAGTGCAACTCGTTTTTTCACGAGACCTCGAGGGAACTCCACTGAAATATACAGATAAAAGAGCTTTAGGAACACTAACACTCGAGAAAACCAGTGTAACCAAAAACCAAAATGTGTTAATATCGTCTAACTGGAGTAGTTTTTCTCTCAGTGCAGAAGTCTTTTCTTTACAGATAGTATCACAGACCTTCAACTTCCTCAAATTGTACTTCCTTCACCAGTTCAGCAGCTTCATGATACTCGAACCTTCCGGAGATATGGAACAACATACACCCAGTAAAGAGCATTCTTCTGAACAAGTTTTTATTGCAACTCTAACAGAAAATTTATAGATAAAAATTGAAGATTTAACAACAGAACTTTTGATTTTTTCTTCTTAATAAGCTACAAGGTTCAATATTAAGATCTTAGTAAGAACAACTCTTAAGAAATTTCGGGCATCATTCTTAAGTTAAAATTACAGGAACTTATAAGAAAGCAATACTCTTTCAAAACAAGAATTACTGCGATCAGGAATTGCAGATATCTCAAAATTCTTATGCATTCTAAGACCAGCTACCGTTCACAAAAAGAAACCTCTCCGTTATCCCCCATCTAACAATATCTCTCTGTATACGTAAAATCCTTGCATGAAGTACCGTAGCTATTCCTCAGCTTCATTAAGAATATATATTTTATTTTCTGTCAGCAAATTATGTAGGCACCCAATAGTTCTGGAACCTATGATCTCATGCACCCAAGCTCGGCTGATTGCATAAAATTAAACACAAACGAAGACTGAAGGGATTCCGATAACATTTTCTTTATTTTGTAGGAGGGGCTCTTGAGTCTTCATCCGTCTGACCCTCTAAAAAATTGCATCTACACTCTCAAAGTAAGGTTTAGATTCATACTTGAGTTTTAGGCTGACTATATACTCATCATCCTTATGCGTGGGTACATACAGGGGCGGAACTAGGATTTAGTATTTGGGGAGGCGATTGACAAACTGTGTGGTATGTGTGAGTATAAGTAATATGTATTTTTTGCACCTAACTATATAAAAAACAATAATCATACGTCATAAAATTGTATACAAAAAATAAATGTCTATAAATTATCTTATAAGATAATTTTCTTTAAGATTTTCATAGTTTGTTAGAGATCATTACAAAAAGATTTCCATAGTTTGCTAGAGACCATTACAAAAAGAAAAGAAAATGAAATATCAACTTAGGATTTCTCCTTCAAATTAAGCTCGACGACAATCTTTCATGGAATAAAATTCATCCATTATCATCTCTGAAGTGAGATTCTTAGTAATTTCTTTTTCAATATAAACTAGCAAATGATCTGCAAGAAACTCATCTTTCATTCGAGTACGCAATCTAGTCTTTATAAGTTTCATGGCAGAAAATGCTCGCTCAGTAGTAGCAGTAGAAATAGGAAGAGTTAATACTAGACGAATTAACCTGTTAATCAAATAATAAATCTTCGACTTTTCTGAAATTGCTAGTCCTCTGCATAGCTCAGATAATGTAGACATATCTTGAAAATCTAAATGTGTTGGCACATCAAGCTCATAATGCTGCAATTGAATTTTCAAAAGGAATTTTTCTTGCTCAGTAAAATCCTGTGGATAAAACTTCTCAACCAATTTGCATATATCATCAATTTTAAATGATT
This sequence comes from Carya cathayensis, assembly GCA_011037825.1. Taxonomy (NCBI): domain Eukaryota; kingdom Viridiplantae; phylum Streptophyta; class Magnoliopsida; order Fagales; family Juglandaceae; genus Carya; species Carya cathayensis. Next base: position 1,526,081 of record QGSO01000231.1, on the reverse strand, counting down.
TGTATGCATCTTTAGGTTTTAAAGTAGCACTAAGAATGAGAAGTTCCATTGTATGGTCGTTAAATCTATTATTCAATTCTTGTAACTGGAAGTCTATTGTAGCAGTAAATATATCAATCCTAAAATGATGCTCCATTGACTTGTCAACTTGACAATGAGATTTGTCTCGAGCTCTAGTATACTGGTCATTCATATCAGGAATATCAATTTGGTATTTTTCACAAAATGATCTAACACCAGTAAGCAAAGACTCCCACCCATCATCTCTCAGATTTTGAATGAGCACTTTTGTGGTTGAAACTAGGCTCATGGCATTCACAATATCTTGGAAATTTTGTTGCAAAGATTGGCAAAGTGCAATAGTGATTCCCATGATTTTTTTCATCATATGTAATATCAGAATAAATTCAAAAGATGTTAATACCATGTAAGCCGCTTCAACATCACCACGTTGAGAATAATTTGATCCCTCATTTGAAATAGTATTGATAACTGAGCAAGTAGTACTGAACATCCTCATCAAGCTACAAACAGATTGAAAATGAGATCCCCATCAAGTATCTCCAGCTCTTTGTAGCGTGCCAATTTGATTTGCCCATTTTCCAGTCTCAATCTCATTGGAAGCGATCAAACTTTCAATTTTAGCAAGTTGAGCAGATTGCAATTCATCATAACGTTTAGAAGAACCAACAACAATATTGATAATGGATGTCAAATGGACAAAGAACTGATGAACATGTTTGGCTTCTCTAGAGGCTGCTACTAAAGCTAATTGTAGTTCATGAGCCTAACAATGCACATAATATGCATAGGGACAATCTTTAAGAAATAAAACTTGTAATCCATTCCATTCACCGCGCATATTACTTCCTTCATCATATCTCTGACCTCAAATATTCTCAATTTGAAGGTCGTAACGAGAAAGAAGAGCACATATCTCATTTTTTAGAGTTAGTGCCATAGTATCTTTGACATGCACAATATGAAAAAATCGCTCCCTAATAAAACCATCTTTATCAACAAACCTCAAAATGATAGCCATTTGTTCTCTTTTAGATTCATCCCGAGCTTCGTCAACAAGAATACAAAATTTGGCATCTCCGATTTCTTTGTGAATCACATTTCGCACTTTATTTGCATAAATATGCAAAATTTCCTTTTGAATTTTGGGTGATGTATATTTGGCATTCTATGGAGCATTTTCCATGACAACTCTATTAACTTGATCATTAAAACTTGCCAAAAGTTTTATCAGTTCAATGAAGTTACCCTGATTTTTTGAGTCAGAGCTTTCATCATGACCTCTAAAGGCACAAGCTTGGAACGTAAGCCATCGAACACTTTCTATCGAAGTTTTGAGTCGCAACCGATTATTCTCCATCTCTTGTGATACTTGTTTTTCAACTAACTTGTCAATATGTCTTGACTGATTCATTAGATCCTCACAACATTTTACAGCATTTTTATGTGGTGAATTTGGATCTCTCCCGACATGTCCTATTAAAGGAAAATTCATTCTATCATTTACTTTTTTTCAATTGTCAAAACCTTTATTGGTAAATGCATCTGATCCTGGACGGCCTGTTGATTTCTTAGCAAAAATGTAGCATGGAAGACAAAATATAGCATTCTTCGATGGTGAGTACTCCAACCAATTTGAATATCTTTGAAACCAAGAAAATTGAAATCGACGACGTTAATTATCTATTCCTGAAAATGGATATTCTAAAAGTTTAGGTTGATATGAACTAGCTTTAAAATAGGCACGTTGGATCTCGTCTTGTAGGTTAGAAGGAAATTCTCATATTTGTGGACATAATCCTTGATCACGTTCCAAAGATGTAGCATCCATCTCTTCAGGTTGGATTCTTGAAATTTTAGAAGGACGCTCGTCAATGGTAGAAGTATCACGTTCCGTTGTTACTGAGTTTTCTAAATGTATATTACTCTCCGAATTGTCCACATCTTTCTTTTTAAAAAAAAGAATCAATTGTTCTTGGTTTGCTCATATTTTTCTATACTTTAAGAAAAATATATAGATCAAGAATAAACCAGAAAAGTACCTAAAAAGTAATGATACAGAGTTGTTAGATTTTTTTGTATAGTTTGTATTTATTACTAAGTGAAAAAAAAATTAGAAGCAAATGATAATAACATATCCAAGTTCCAACGGAAGCAATTCACCAAATCTAAATGACAAAAAAAAAAAAAAAAAAGAAGAGGCAATTCACCAAAATCCCGTTTTGGAGTTTTATGGAAATGCAAGTGTGAAAGGAAAGCCCTGGGAATTATGCCAATGGAATTAGAATGGGCCGTGACAGTGAGGTGAGCTTTAGCCACAAGACTTCTGGGCTCCCATCAAATTTTGTATATTTTTTTTCTATATATTTTAAATTTATCTATTTTTCATAAATAAAGTATGCAAAATTTATACATCATCCTCGTCCGAGTAAGTATTTAAATTCTCAAAAAGAGAGGCAAGGTTGGATTGAATAAAAAGATGTCATGTTTAGATCTTTACAGCTCCTCTCAATCTCTATTGTCTCCACAATGCATGCCCAATCACTGCTCCATGCCCCAGGCCCCCAACTACAATTAATCATAATCACTCGATAGCTGTCTAATTATTAGTAAAACATGCAAATAGAGAGGTAATGAAAATAGATTTCCCCCACATCGTTCAACAACAACGGCAGTCATTGCATAAATCATCAACACAAAAAAGTCAAAAAAAAAATTAAAATAAAGAATTTGCTAGTTGTACATAGAGGGCCAGAGCTTACCTCCACCTGGGCTATTGAAAACAACTCTTTTTTATCTTTGAAAGCTACCCTCAGGTCCTCAAGTGATTCATCTCTTCATCTCTGTAAAAGCCACAACTCACACAGTACACACTCTTGAACTCTTCTTTTGAAATCAACTACGGACGACCAAGGCAAATAGGATATCTTTTCTCTCTGCGTCTACCTCTGTTTCTATCCTGAAATCGTACTTCTTTAATTCCTCAATGAAAAAAAAATTCCTCTATTCGCTTATGGGCACCAGTATGCTAAAGGAGATAGCCTCACATGTACGTAGTGTGTGCTGAACGTTTGACAAAATCTAATCAGTGAATAAAGGTGAGGCTCTGCACTCTGCAGTGTGTTAAAGGAGAGTCAAATCCTCTAGAGGTGCTCAGGTGCAGTTGTGCTAAAGCCTAAAGGAGAAAACTAAAGTCTAATCACAAAGAGTTAGAGGTGTAGCTATGCTAAAGCGTAAAGGAGAAATCTAAAAGTCTAATCACAAAGAGTTAGTTTGAATATTTTTATTTTTAAGGTGTATTGGTTAGCAATTCAGAATATTTGAGTGTAAATAATGTAAAAAATTTAGAGTAAAAATTGAGATTTAAAAAATAATTTCAATAAAAATTTTGAAATCTTAAATATTGGGGGGCTAATTTCAATAAAAATTTTAAAAATTAAAAAAAATTATACTTATTTATATACTATATTATATTTTAAAAAATATTTTTTTTGGGGGGACCTGGCTTGATGGCGAGAGACAATACCAACGAGGAGGAATGTGGCATGCAGGCAGTTTGGGCAACCATTAACGCTCAAGACCAGAGGAACCAACAACACTTCGAAGGAATTGAGTATATGTTGCGAGAAATCCAGACAGCCATCACAGGCGTTCGTGTGGGCGAGAATGAAAATAGTGATGGGGAAGGCCCACACCATCCAGGAGGAGATCGCAATTTTGTGCATTGACGGAGGAACCAAGCACCAAATGACTCTTCTAGTGATGAGGAAGTACAGGTAAACCATGAGGCCAGGAGGGTTCCGGACAACAACAACAATTTTAGAATCAAGATTGACTTGCCTTGTTTTAACGGGTACCTTCACGTTGAGAGTTTTCTCCACTAGATGCCTGAGGTAGAAAATTTCTTTGATTATATGCAGATCCCCGAAGCGCAACAAGTGAAGTTAGTCGCTTACAAGTTATGTGGTGGTGCTTCGGCTTGGTGGGAATAGTTGCAAAACAACAGGAGGCGTCAAGGCAAACAACCAATGAGAGTTTGGCCCAAAATGAAGCGATTGATGAGGGCTAGATTTCTTCCACCTGACTACGAGCAAATCCTATACCAGCAATACCAAAACTGCAAACAAGGGGCGCGGACCGTGAGTGATTATAAGGAAGAATTTTATCGATTGAATGCACGTAACAATCTGTTTGAAACTGAAGGACAATAGATTGCAAGGTTCACGGGGGGATTGCGCGTAGCCATACAAGACAAAGTAGCACTACACATCGCGTGGTCTTTATCAGAAGTAGTAAATCTTACTATGAAGATCGAGATGCAGCTGGCCAGGCCGCCACCAAGGATACAAAACCCACCACCTCAAGTAAGGTATGTGGCACAACCTTCACAACCCAACGATACATGTCCACCTCCATTTAGTAAGTTCCAAAAAGGGGAGAGTAGCACTCAACATGCCAAAAGTCCAGTTAACAAAGAAGGGGGAAGCAGCAATCCCTACACACAGCCTATGACTGGAAAATGTTTTCGGTGCAATCAACCTGGACATCGATCTAATGAATGTCTCACACGACGTTCAGTTCATGTGATCGAAGAAGGCGATGAAGAACCAAGGGATGGAGAAAGCAATGATGATGATGTTGTTGAAGGCGACGAAGGAGACTCGATAAGCTGTGTCATTCAACGACATTCTATCTTTAAGACATTCTATCTTTAAGACACGTTGCACTGTCAAAAATAAAGTGTGCAATGTAATTATAGATAGTGGGAGTTGCGAAAATATAGTGTCCAAGGCCTTTGTGAAGGCACTCGAATTGAAAATTGACAAACATCCATGCCCGTATAAGATTAGTTGGATCCGAAATGGGCCTGAAACCAGTGTTAGCAGTGTTTGTCGTGTCTTATTTTTCATTGGAAAGCACTACCAAGATGAGGTCGTGTGTGATGTTGTGGACATGGCCGTCTGCCACATCCTACTGGGGCGATCGTGGCAGTTCGATGTGGACGCCACCTATAGAGGACGTGATAACGTTTATTCTTTTTGGTGGAGGGATAGAAAAATTGTATTGATGCCTTATGGAGATAAGGTCCCTAACTCACAACAGGTTGAAGACAAGAATGCCCTCCTTACCCTCAGTGAAGCTCGATTCTTGGAGAAGCCAAAGAGACCGGTGAAATATGGACCTTGGTAGTAAAGGGAAAAGAAACTAACGTAGACCTTGCAATACCCCCACAAGTCCAATATATTTTGACAAAATTCACAGACATTACGCCCCAAGAATTGCCTGATGGACTACCGCCTATGCGAGACATCCAACACCATATTGATTTAATTCCTAAAGCCAACTTACCGAACCTGCCGCACTACCGGATGAGCCCTGCTGAATATGAGATTTTACAAGGCCAAGTGGAGACACTTCTTCATAAAGGATTAATTAGAGAAAGCATGAGCCCGTGTGCAGTACCTGCATTAATCACACCAAAGAAAGATGGAAGTTGGCGAATATGCGTAGATAGTCGTGCCATCAACAAGATAACGGTAAAATACCGTTTCCCCATTCTTCGACTAACTGATTTGTTAGACATGCTTGCAGGGTCTAAAATCTTTTCAAAAGTTGATTTACGAAGTGGGTACCACCAAATAAGGATTCGGCCAGGCTATGAATGGAAGACGGCTTTTAAAACCAAAGAAGGCCTATATGAGTGGCTAGTAATGTCGTTCAGTCTCTCTAACGCACCGAGCACTTTCATGCGCATCATGCTCCAAGTCCTCAAGCCCTTCATTGGAAAATTTGTAGTGGTCTATTTTGACAATATTCTCATTTACAGCCACAATGAGAATCATCATTTGAGCCATCTCAGAGAGGTTTTATCCACTCTCTCCCAGCATAAGTTATTCATCAACCTAAAGAAGTGCCATTTTTTGAGTAACAGGTTGCTGTTTCTCGGGTTTGTGGTGAGCACCGAAGGGATACACATGGATGAAGAGAAAGTTCGTGCAATCCATGAGTGGCCCATCCCGACCACTGTTGCCCAAGTTCGTAGCTTTCACGGCTTGGCTACTTTCTACCGTAGGTTCATATGAAATTTTAGTTCTTTGGCAGCCCCAATTACAGAGCGCTTGAAAAAGGGACGATTTATGTGTGGGCAAGAACAAGTGGAAAGTTTCAACGCCATCAAAGAAAAATTGTCAACCACTCCAGTGTTAGCCCTTCCTAGTTTTGATAAGCTCTTTGAGGTTGAGTGTGATGCATCCATTGTTGGCATAGGCGCTGTTCTATTCCAAGAGGGCCGTCTAGTGGAGTTTTTCAGTGAAAAACTAAATGAAGTGAGGCACAAATGGACCACATATGAGCTGGAGTTCTATGTAGTCATAAGAGCTTTGAAGCACTGGGATCACTATCTCATTCAACGTGAGTTTATACTTTACAGTGATCACCATGCTCTAAAGTTTATAAATACCCAGAAAAGCTTAAACCGAATGCATGCAAGGTGGATTGGTTTTATGCAAAAATTCACTATGGTGCTCAAGCACAAGTCGGGGCAACAAAACCGAGTAGCTGACGCTCTCAGTCGACGTGCATCCGCGCTTGCCATTATGAGGACTGAGATCACTGGTTTTGAACAACTAAAAGATTTATATGCCAACGATGAGGACTTTGCCGAAATCTGGACACAGTGCAATTCGGGACAGCCCAAGTTAGATTTTCATGTGCAAAAGGGATATCTCTTTCGAGGAAATCAACTTTGCATCCCTCGCACATCACTACTCGAACATGTCCTACATGAACTGCATGGGGGTGGACTAGGAGGACATGTAGGCCATGACAAGACCATTTCCTTAGTGGCAGAGATGTATTTTTGGCCCCAGCTATGAAGGGATGTGCGGAGGTTTGTTCAACGTTGTCCTATTTGCCAAGTGAAGAAAGGCCAAGCTCAAAACACTGGGTTGTACACACCATTACCAGTCCCTCAAAACATTTGGGAGGACTTGAGCATGGATTTTGTACTCGGGTTGTCGTGAACTCAACGAGGAGTTGATTCCATCTTTGTGGTTGTGGACCAGTTCTCCAAGATGGCACACTTTATTCCTTGCTGAAAGACCTCAGATGCATCTAGCGTTGCCCACCTATTCTTCAAAGAGGTTGTTCGCCTACACGGCATTCCAAAAACAATCACCTTTGACAAAGACACCAAATTCCTAAGCCATTTTTGGATCACATTGTGGAGAAAATTTGGGACATCACTGAAATATAGCAGTACTTGTCATCCGCAAACTGATGGCCAAATTGAGGTGGCTAACCGGACACTTGGCAACATGTTGCGCTGCGTATCTGGAGACAAACCAAGGCAGTGGGATGTGAGTCTTCCTCAGGTGGAATTCGCTTTCAACAGCATGAAGAACAGGTCAACCAGAAAGAGCCCATTTGAAGTAGTCTATACGACTCCCCCACGATACGCTCTTGATCTGGTTTCCCTTCCCAAAACTCCCGAAATCAATGTAGCAGCTGAGAATTTGGCAGAAAAAATCCAAGGGGTCCAAATTGAGGTGCGCAATAATTTAGAGAAGGCTAACATGAATTACAAAAACGCAACGGATAAGCATAGGCGAGCCAAAGTATTTCACGAAGGAGACTTAGTAATGATACACTTACGCAGAAATCGTTTTCCAATAGCACCTATGGCAAACTTCAAGATAAAAAATATGGTCCTTGTCGCATCTTGAAAAAGATTAATGATAATGCGTATGTCGTCGAGCTTCCAGAGGATATGTCAATCTCCCCTACCTTCAACGTGGCTGATTTATTTGAGTATCATCATCCAAATGAACAACTCAATAACGACCCAAACTCATAGATGAGTTTCTTTCTAAGTGGCGGAGAACTGATGTAGGACATGGACGCGGGCAGCAACATGGCAGATGAAGAGTAACCATTTACCATAAGACATGGCGGGACTCTCATGCATCTCATGCATGGCGCCTAAAATCACGACGTCGAAGAGCTTTCCTAATTCGGATTTCCATTGATTTATGCTAGTTTGCTTTGTTTCCTTTTCTAGTTTGCTTTGTTTCCTTTTGCAAGTTATTTCCTTACAAAAATGTCCACTTTTTTTCCATGAATTTTATATGTTCTGCTGTCATTGTAACAGAAAAGACATTGAAAGATAAAGAGAAAGGTTGAATATTATTTTCCAGCAATTTTTCATCTGAACGGAAGATACAGTTCTTCCATTTTACTTTGTTTTTACAAGTCTGTACCCTATTTTCATATTTGTTATGATTTCCCCTACGCCATCAACTAATCATATCGTTAGAATATGTTAAAAATATGTAAAAATGACTGTACATAAATTTTTTTTACGATAAGTATCATAGTTAATTTCAATCATTTATCAATAATAAAATTTTTTTTATATAGTCATTCTTATTTAATTTTTTGTGTACTTTATTAATATGATTAATTATATATAAAAAATTGATATAACTAATCACATCAATTGATTAAATAGGAAATACGTAAAAGTGTGGCATTACGTATCAACAATATAATTTATACGGAAAAGACCGAGCGGGACCCAACCAATGGGAAACCAATCAAAGAGGGCCGGAAGACGGGGCATTTGCATAAAACAAGTTACCACCCCACCGAATCTCCATTTCCTTCCCCCGTTTTCCTTACTTTTGCCCGGAAACCACGAGGAAAGCTGCACAAAGGAAGGAGGATCTCTATCTCTCCCTCTTTCGGTACGATCCCCTCCCCCCTTCTTCTCATATTATATATGTAACCCTTCTAAGGTTTATGCCTTTGTATTATTGTACGCGCCTCGTGTTTCTTTTGTTCGGTTTGGTTTCGGGTTGTGTTGTGTGGTGTTTTGTTGTGATCTGAGGATAGTGCGTTTTCGATCTTCTGTAAATTAGGGGTTTTAGCGATGGCGTCCAAGCGGATCTTGAAGGAACTCAAGGATTTGCAGAAGGATCCTCCTACATCTTGCAGCGCCGGTACTTTCTCATGACCACGTCTTTGGCCGTCGCATTATCTCTCTCTCTCTCTCAAAGATTTAAGCTTTTAGTATATTTGTTTCCTTGATCTCTGTTCTCATTTCGATTTTTACTACTGCTTCTATTTATTCTTTTTTTATTTTTCATTTCGAAGGCATCTCGGTGTGGTTGTTCATTCCATAATTTTTATTTTCATTTTGGTATTATTCTTATTTGTAATTATAGTTAATTATCGACTTTTCTTCTTTGAGTTCTGGTTGATGTCGCTAAAATGGAACATGCATAATGGATGATCTGGGACCGTCACAAACTGGAGAATTCAAATTATTTTTTTTCTGGAATGATATTAGGAGCTTCTTTTGCCCGGCGAATGACCCATGTGTTATAGCTCATTAATTGTTTCAGTTCTGGTTGGGTCTTAGATGTTGGGCTTTTCTAATTCGTGGATTTCAGGCCCTTGGGATTGAAATAGTTTAATATTCGATGCAAGAATGTTGTTTTCAACACAAAGCACGTCTAGAAGATGTTATGGTTGTACTAAGCTTGTATTGCTTTTGGCTTGACAAGGGGTTTTAACATTGTTGGGTTTATGGAGCCTGGTTTGTTGGTGCGTCGGCCCGATTTGATGACCTGACCTGACCCGACAGAGAATTCACTTGAGGCGCGTTCGACAATCCGCTCGAGCAAATAATACAGAAAGTGAAAATTAGGATTTTTGCCCTGTGACACTATAAATATGTAATTAATGAATAGTATATGGGTCCGGAGTGTTTTGAACAGTGAGAATTCATCCCAAAGTGTATTTTGTTATTCCTCAATACAATAAAATCCTTTGCAGCTCTGTGGACGTAGGCATGTTGCCGAACCACGTTAATTCTGTGTCGTGTGATTGATTTTCTTGTGTTTTCTTTTGCTTTGTCTATTGTCTTTTTTCACAACAAACATAGTTTGAAGTTTAAATGTGATTCTTATTCCATTTTTGGAGATTGTGCTTAACATCATAGTCTGCATTCAAATTCTGGGGTACTTGTACACGTTGTATTTTTCCGAAATGTCAGCCATTATATGGTTTTATTGAGGGAAACTAATTGTAAACTGTAGGGTGGGACATATTTAATTTGCATAACAATCGTGCCTTTCTTAAGAAGGGGTCGATTTCAAGGAACTCTCAATGCCATTGTATTTTTCAGTACTTGTTTTGTTTAGTACTATTAGAACTTCATCATGCTTGGGTGCTGTGGACAGGATACTTGTTTGAGCTACTTCTTGATACTTGGAGTTGTCTATATTTGCTAGATTTCCCTTTAAAAGAGTTGAAATTGCTGTCCTAGAGCTCATGAAATGGAAAAAATATATAGCATTCTGTAATACCCCAAATTGAGTGTAGGAGCTCGGTGAATGATATCTCGCATTGCTTGGAAGCGAGAAGTTATTGTCATTTCTAATGATTTCAAGGGGCTGTCCTTGGGTCGTTACAATTGGCAAGTAACACTCCAATGGAAAACTCAGACCACATGGCCTATACTCCAAAAAGGACTAGTTAATGATACAATTGGAATCCCCATTGGAACTTTATAAAGAACAAGAACTTCTCATTTCCAAGCAATGTGGGATCCCATACACTACATACATTTATCTTTATCATTGGGCCTATCCGTTGTAGGTGGCAAGGCTCAAGTCTCACATTTCTGGTTGAGATAGACTCTGATATCACTTGTAATGCCTCAATGGAAGACCCAAATCAAGCCACATGGCCTATACTTAAAAAAGACCAGTCAATGATACAATTGGAGCTCTCATCGAAACCTTTAAAGAGCAAGAACTTCTTCTTCCCAAGCAATGTGGAATCCCATACATCACCTACATTTATCCTTATCATATGGGGTATCACATGGCATCATAGCTAAACCTAACTACAAGTGTGGGACTTGAGCCATGTCACCTATGATGAAATGACTTGGCCTAACGAGGACATCAAAGATTTGTAAACCGTGATGAACTTGTGAGAGCATTACCTTTATATGCGAAGTATATTGTAACGAGATTGAGCCTATGAATATGTGATTGATCATGTAGCACAACTATGCATACACATATTCCATACATGCGTTTGTTTGCCCTGGACCTTAGTAAGAAATATTACCATTTACGAAGTCATTTTTTTGCACATCATGTCTACTGAAAATTACTAATGTGATAATTAATTCAATTTTTATTAATATATATATATATATGGAGATTAATTTATAAAAGAATATAAACTTTTTAATCTTCAAGGGTCTTTAACTTCTTTTTTCTGACTACTGTGACAAAAGAAGACAATTTTTTTCCAGCTTCTTGCAGGTTCTGGATCCTTTTTTCCTTACTTTTTAATATAATTTAGAAATAGTTTTTTAAATTGTTAAAGTGAATTTTCATAGTTGATGCCAAAAATGTTTTCTAATGTGTGCAAATTGTGAAAAACTTTAAATCTCAAAATTATAGCACTTAAATGTTTTCTAATTAAGTGCCCCCACTCGGTGTAAAGTGACTCTGCCCATGCTTTGGAATGGCTGTCAAGGTGGTGAAGTGAGCCAAAGGTTATTACTTGTCAGAATTGGAAAATAAGTGGGTGTCAAGGCAATCATTTTTTACGAATAACTTTATTTCTATTGAAGGGGTTGTGTTGATATGGGCCAGCTTTTATTCTTTTTTTTTTTTATGTCGGGGAACCTTTCCAAGGCAGGGCCCTTTGGACCCACCCCTGTAGAGTAAACCCCGGTCCCATGCACCGCACTCTCGGAAGTTTCCCTGCATGGAACTGGTTAAATCGCTGGCTTTTCACCAGGGGGTGTTGCCCCAAAGAATTGTTTGCACCCATGAGGTGTTGAACCTTGGACCTTGAAGGGAGTGAGACCTCAAGACCAAGGCCTTCACCAATTGAGCCAACCCCTTGGGGTTTTTATTCTTGTCCCATTTAAGTGGAATTCATGTCTATGTGGACATCGATAATGATATATTCAATTAGTTGGGATTGGGAATCTTACTCTAGAGTTAGATGAGAAGGTAGAGTGAGAGTAACCTTTGCATGGAGCTTTGATATGCATGTTCAGGCTCACTGTTTCCTGGTGAAATTGTAAAATTTACAGTGATCCTGTTGGATTTTTTCTGTGGACAGGCCAATTTATCAGGTCATACCTTCATTCTACTGATTGAACTAGTGCATCTGGCTTGATCTTCTTAATTTGAGTATTCTTCACTGCCCTAAAGTACACTGTGCGGTTGAGGCATGGAAGTCTGAGGAACTGGCTGGTTAGAATTTAAAATGATGCACCCCATATCGAAGTGTTTGCATAAACAAAGGGTATGTTTGGTTTGAGCAAAATTTTCTACATTTTAAAAATCAAACCAAACATTTTTTAATCTAAAAAAAAAAAAAAATTGTACTTTGCAAATTCTCGTCCAATCATCACCCAAACAAAAAATCAATACAACTTTTACAACTCCAAAACAAAAATACTTTTAAAAAATTATATCCAAACAACTTTCCATAACAAAACATACCCAAAAAATCCCTTTTCAACTCAATACTTTAAATTGATTGAAACTTGTAATATATTGTGACATCATCAACTCTGTTCTCATTTATTTTTTTCAATTTTCTTCATATTATTATGAGATGTGTTAGGTCTACAAAGAGAATTACGAAAAGAAAACTTACAAACTCACTTACTTTGATGTGGTATGTTAAATCTTTTTTACCATAAAAAGTGAATTACAATTTAATGTACTACATCAAGTTACTTAGTTTCTAAATTAGTCTTTTATATTTCTCTTTGTGGATCAAGCATTTCTCTGTTATTATTTGATCACATCTAAGTTCAGTTTATTTATTTTTATGAGTAAAAGATTTTATTCATAATAGAAGAGTTGGCAGAGCCTAAGTACACAGGAAGTATACAAGAGGAAAACACCGAATGAAGAGGAAGAAATAAATACAAGAAAATCATGAAAATCAAGTCCATTGAAGTCAATAGCTTTAGCCCCTTATCATTCCTTAAGCATGTGACTCTATGGCTGGAAACCAAAAATAATAAATATATAACAAGGCTTATTAAAATAAACTGGATGCTTGTATATTCCAGGATTGCATTGTATTGGTGTATAATTTAGCACACTCCAACATTTTTGGTGTTTGTTTTGGGCATTGCCTTTAAGATGTATTTTGAGTTTTTATTCAACTATATGCTTTATTTTGGTTATATCTATTAAATATCATGGTTGTTTATATTTTGTAAGCCACAAGAGAAGTATATACATTTTGATGTTAGAATTTTATATAATTAGTTGATCACTGATTTGTCATGTTGTATTATACTCTAATAAAAGAGTTAATATGCTAAATATATAAAATAAAATGTATATTATTTTATTATTTTTTGAAGATAAAGAGCGTTCTTTTGAAGATCTTCATTATTTTTTCTTTTCTACTTTGAGTTTGTGAGCTAGGATCTTTGTAATGAATGATGATAATATACCGAATCTGTTTCTGTCGTAGTTTCCTGCTTTCTAGTTTGTAGTAGGTATTTCCTTGGTATACTTCCTGTGTACTTGGGCTGTGCCGATGCTTGGTAATAAAATTCTTATTAGCTATATAAAAAAAAAAAAAAATTTATCTTTTTTTTTAAATGTGCATTTTACTTCGCTTAGGCATGCTCTTGCACTTTGTGCCTTGGCTCTAAGTGGCTTATGTGCTTAACTGCACCTAGTGCTTTTAACAACACTGGATACGATTCCCGATATGAGGCATTAAAATAATTCGACCTGTAGTGATGCAACATCAATGTTATGCAAATATTTTTGCTATATGTTATATTTGTAATTCAGCCACTCTACCGGTGCTGGTAGTGCTACAATGCTTTTGTATTTGTCCTCATTAGTTTTACCTTTTTTGGGTACTTGTAGTGTGTATTTTTGTTTCAGTCTCATAGTATTCATGTTGCAGGCCCTGTTGCCGAAGACATGTTTCACTGGCAAGCAACAATTATGGGTCCTCCAGACAGTCCTTATGCTGGGGGTGTTTTCCTAGTTACTATCCATTTTCCTCCAGACTATCCCTTTAAGCCACCCAAGGTAATTTGCTCATGTGTTATGTTTGCATTGGAGATTATTCATGCTCTATAATAGTTTAAATAGTAATTTATTTAAGTTTCAACTGTTCATTATGCTTGTTACTCTGATTGTTTACTCAGTGACGGTGAAATTGAAGTGTGATAGGGTAATCTCTATCATGGTTCAGAAAACTGTAACATACTTGGTGTTTGATTTCTTATCATTTGGATATGCTATTTTGGGCTCAATCTATTAGGATTAGGGCTCCATGGGTGCTAAAAATGGTCTAGTCTTTGCTAAGGATTTTGGGATGTAAAGCATGCGAATATTGGTTTTTATTTGTATACTTTGAAGTGTCATCAATCCTTGATGCTTCTCTCTCTCTCTCTCTCTCTCTCTCTCTCTCTTTCACATCTATTGTGGATGTTTGGGGATCTTGCAGGTAGCATTCAGAACGAAGGTGTTTCACCCTAATATAAACAGCAATGGGAGCATTTGCCTTGACATCTTGAAGGAGCAGTGGAGCCCTGCCCTAACAATTTCCAAGGTTTTTGTCCTGAAAAAATCCTAGAAGTTAAAGGTTTCTGTTCATTATAGTCCTTTCTGCAAAAATCTGTACAAGATAATATTTTTTCAAGCTTCTTATGTTACTCTTCTGAGATTGCTCATCTTTAACAGCTTCTATAAGCTGAATCATCAATTGGAACACAACCAATAAGCCCAGCCCCATCTCCATCCCCCTCTATCTCTTGGGCCGTAGCAGAGAAAAGATCAATTTCAAAACTAGTACTTGAGATGCTGATAGAAGTCTGAAATGATTTTTGTAAATGGCAATATCTATGTGAAATATGGCATCAACCTGCTGTGTTCACATCCCGATAAATGCGGTTTATTGATACATCCCGAAAGTTAGCCAATATTTGTTTCATGTCTGTAGAGTTTGCAGCCTAGTCTATAGGGAACCATAGGAAACATTCCTTTATTAAGTTTGAGCTGTTTGTTTACTCAAGGTGTGACTAAATTATTTGTCAATGTTTAAAACTGTTCTCTCTTTCCACTTTTAGGTGTTGCTTTCAATCTGTTCACTGTTGACGGACCCAAATCCCGATGATCCCTTGGTGCCTGAGATTGCTCACATGTATAAGACGGACAGAAGCAAATATGAAACAACTGCAAGGAGCTGGACCCAGAAGTATGCTATGGGCTAAACAAGCTGGGGTACGTGAGGGGATGGGCACTTTTTCATTTTACTGTATTTCACCCTATGTATCAATGTTTGTTGTTTCTTCTATTCTAAGATGAACCAAAGAAGAGGTTCATAACGTGTCCTCGGTTAAAGATGAAAGAAGCACGTATGGTCCTGTCTCGTTATTTGTATGGATAATTTTATCTTTAGAACAATGAAACTGTTGCCCCTGATCCTTTCGAGCACCTCATGACAATTCTGGTTTCCAATTTTCATTTTGATGTAAGAGGGAGAGCAGCCTGTTATGGTTCTTCCAGTTCTTGATAAATTGATAAAGTCCGGGAATATAGTCTGACTGTCTGGATAATTGAAGGAGCATTTCCTTCTTCCATACGTAACTTCGGTACCTGGGAATGACCTCTGTTTTAAGCAGGTCTTGCCTAGGGAAACTTGAGTTGCTGTTTCCAGATACAAAGTTTCAGTTCTTGGGTGTTTTGGGGAGTAGCTCAATAAATCTCCAGTACAGAAAGAATGCCTGTTTTTGGTTTATTGTAATGTCAAAAGCAAGTTTACATTTTCGCAGTGGAAGAGTCGAACGTCATAATGAAGCCCAAATGACCTTTAGATGGAACCAATTTCACGGGCTGTACCTATCTTCTCTCTTTTGGGGTCAATATCAGCAATGCAGTTCATACGATGATAAACCTCATTCAATAAACCTAAATTGAATTCCTATAATTTATCGTAGTGAAACGATATCTGTTTTTTCTGTCAAACCCCTTAAGAGTCCTCGGACGCCATTGTGTCAACTTGTGGTTTAAAGCCACTGATTCAGAGTATCTATGGGAAAGGGTGAGATGATCTCCACACATTTGAATTGAGAAAGTGTTTGTTTTAAAGGCAATGTTAATGCCATATGTTTATAAGTACTTCAAAACAATGTGGATTAGGATTTACTCCAAATCAAATCTTAATACTTCAGCAGCTGCACCTGGTTGAAGTGACCCAGACCCACCACATTGGATGAATAGCCTATAGGAGTGTTATATGGGAGACTCTGACTCAGATGATGTACCCATGGCATGAGTATCTCAGCCACGTACGATTGATTGTGAGAATGGTTTTGCTCAACATGTGAAGCCTCATTAGACTTCCGTCTCAGATAAATTTCTAGTACTCGTCCAGTTGTACCTATCTCTACTCTCATATTCCACAGTTCCTTACAAGCAAATCTTGTTATAGAGCTGGGTGATTGCTAGTTAGTAGCAATCAAAAGGAAAAGAAAAAGAACTCCTTTTCCATAAAAACTCAGTGAGTCTATACCAATTTTCATTGGTCAAAGCCTGTAGAATAGAACTTTAGTGATCCCATTTTTATAAAAATGCATATAACGTCTCTATA
The DNA here is from genome assembly GCA_011037825.1 of Carya cathayensis. NCBI lineage: Eukaryota > Viridiplantae > Streptophyta > Magnoliopsida > Fagales > Juglandaceae > Carya > Carya cathayensis. The sequence goes on along the minus strand of QGSO01000231.1, from coordinate 1,509,383 downwards.
TGATCCCATACCAATAAGTTTTTGTGCCATCTCAATCACAAACCACACGCCACCACAAAGATTAATTAAGAAGCCCATGGAGAAAGTTACAGAAGAAGAAGAACATTTTGTTTATATACATATATTATGGGTATTTTACTTATTAATACGTTGAATCTTAATTCAATGTTTGATAACCCGAGAGCATGCAAGACTAAAATAATAAATCCAGCAAAGAGGTCGTGCCCACGAGTGGGGGTGGCCGGGGGAGCACATGGCCCCTAAAATCGGGTTTATTATAAGTTAATAATCATAAACAAAAGGAACTAATCCCAGTTCCATGTTGTCTCTACTCTCTGCTAAGAGACATGGGCAAAAGGTTGATGACCACAAGCTCAACATCATATCATATCATTATATAATATATACTTCCTCCACTCGACCTCTGGATTTTTACGTGGCGAATTGTCAATTCCATGCTCATTGGGTGCAATGTGGTCCCTTGCCTCAACATGTCTGCCAAAATAATCCTTAATATTATTTAAAAGCTAATTTTAACTACAGATGTTTTTCTGTAAATTAAAATAATCTTGAAGGGTCTGATTATGTGTCCCACCATATAATATATACGTCTCGACACACACACAAATATTTCTCGGTTGATATGTGCAAATTTTTGAATCATGATTAAATCATGTGGGGCCGGGGTAACCTAAAGTACTTATCATTCATGTGATTCTAGTATGGTCGAAAATTGAAATATATATAAATTTTTCGGAAATTATTACAATATATATAAATGGAGTTAGCACATGATGATATAAATGTCTTTAGCATATATATTTATAGCAGATTCTAACAAAAACATATATGTATGGGGCAAATGTTGAATGGGATTAAACCAAGTCTCCCGCATCATACTCCCCCCTTTTGAGTATCTCCAATTAAGTATGTTTTTTTTATTCACGATCTCCAAGCATGTTGAAACCAAAACATATAAAAGAACAGAGAACATGATGTCCCGGCCCTCTAACACAACCCCCACATGATTTTGAGCACTTATAAAAAGTTGAAGTTTATGAGATTCCCCACCCCTCATTTTCTGAGCTTATCTATGGATTGCAAACCAATTACCAAGAGGTCATGAAATTGCACGAGTTCCATTACCTATGCAATTATATATCTCTGCATTATTGACGTATATATATAGTACTTAATAAGAAACTTTTCTCTCCAATCAGGTCCACTTCAGTACACTACCCTCACATGGGAAAGTAAGTGTGCCACCTTCATGGACCTTGGACATTCAGAGGACGTGAATGTTGCCGGTCACCGGTAGTCAAACGATGAAAATGTCAGTTGGGATCAGATCGACTGAGGTGGCCGGTCACTGTCTGTCGACGTTAAGTCACGGGAATAAAAGCTCTTCAGACACCATTTAATGTTAATTTGTAGTATTTTTAGTTCTTCCCAAAACTTGACCATAAGATGATATACTTGAATAGAATATAAGGTTACTAGCTGTAAATTATAAGGCAGTAATACTGGTGGACTGGTTGGAGACAAATTACAAACATATAAAAAGATAAAATGGGAAAGCGATTCTGTTTTTTCTTTTCTAAATGTTTTCTAAGTGCAGTACCGTTGTTGGTCATAAAAAGTGCATTAGTTTATTCTTTGCACTAAATTCAACACCGGGCGTATGATCTGATGCTATGACTGCGTCCAGGTGATCCTCTTTGAACACTTAATCACATGATGCCGGCACGTCCCCTCTTAAATTAGGAGTTTAGATGTTTTGGAGTCATTTAACTGAACAACTCAAGGTCTGAGGAAAACAGTAGTACCCATGAGTAGAGTACTTAAAGGTGAGGAAATCAGTAACATGTAGATGATTCGTGCGTTTTTGGGTACATTTTACTCTCATATCAAACCCAGTACTGAGAGTAGTTTAATTACGATGCTAGATTTGCATTTTATTTTATGAGATTAATATGTTATAACTACAATGAATACAAATTCTATTGACTAAACTTGTCATCATTGACATTCATTAATGCAATGGCTCTAATTAATCCTATTCGTGAGGTAATGAACGTCCCAAATAACAAGTGTCTGTTCTAAAAGAAACTAGTACTGATGGATCGATATATTTATATCTACAAGAAAAATGGCTTTTTGCTTCACTTAAATTAGATGTAAAAACCAAAAAATTGTTGCAATTGTTTTTTTTTTTTGCAATCATTTTGTATTTTTCACATTTAATTTAGGTGATGCAAAAAGTTAATTTTCTTGTAGTCATGAACACACATTCATGAAGCTGCAATGACGAGCATGCATATGCACCTAATGTCAATCTACTCATTCTCGCCTTTTTTGGGCAGTCAGTGGTACCGTTGAATGAAACATGATAAAGAGTAGGATTAATTAGCCTTGTGATTTCACTCAAATCAAGGCCAGGCATCTAGGGCTTCGCATAAATTTACTTATTGATGATTGAAGGGGGCGACTGATGACTACATAAAATCGAACAAGAATCTTGGGCTTGATGCTCATTGATCACTCATCCCTAGCTAGCCACTTAGTTTCAGCAAACCACCAAATATATATAACAAATGACAAACACCACATGGATTGGGAGTAGTCGATCTAGAGTAAAATTAAGAGCTACTGCATGCATAAATATATGTATGCAGCGCAATGTTTGTTTGTGTTATTAATTTCACCTAATTGGTAGAACTCAATAATTCTTTTATTTATAACTTTTTAAATAATGGTTGAATATCTTGCCCTTATATAATTATAAGTTTGATTAGTTTAGTTGATCGTTTGTCATCTGATCTCCTACGTACGTACCCTGATCATGATGATCTACTGGGGAGCGCATGATGGATCGTGGTCCCTAAAGTCAAGTAGTCCTCTCTCGTTTGGTGCGAACTGATAACTGAGCTGGACAATATGATCTCTGATTAACAATATATAAGGAGTAATTACTTTTCTGTAGATGGTTCGAACCATCTCTAAGGATTAATTAATGTCCAACTTCTATAAGAAATCAGGTGACCTGTGACCACGTTATTGAAAGCTAATTTGCATCGAAAAACTTTAATTTCCTGTAAAATATTGTAGGGTCTCATGCCTCCCACCATGGGCATACACAGGGTACTTAATAATGCTCAATCGATTGAACATTAGAATTAATCGTTATCCAGTGAGATTTGGGTAACTTAAAGTACTTCTCATGTATGTGATCGATTAACATGGTTGAATACGAATACGCATTGTTTCTGGGTTATTCACAACATTTATCTGAAATTATTTCACATAGGTGGAGTTAGCACGAACTACATATATTTAATGTCTCCGGAATATCTTGCAGTTTCTAACAAAAACATATATGTATGGGACAGATTAATATTGAGTGGGATTAAAGAAATCCGTCTTTCCCCCACCAAATCTCCCAGCCTCCGCACCTTTTTTTGAGGCTCTTTGGGTTTAAAGTCAAACTTCCAAACCAAACCCATTAATATTTCTACAGTCTCCAAGCAGCATGTTGAAACCAAAACATATAAAAGAACAGAACACGTCCCTCTAACACTCCCCGCATTTTGAGGCACTCTACAAAAAGTTGTATTTTTAACCCTCATGATTTTTGGAGCTTTATGGATTCCAAACCAATTATGATCAAGAGGTTCCGGTGCAATTGCAAAAGTTCCATTATGCATACATGCAATTATCTCTGCATTATTCACATGTATATAAACCCATTTTTCCAAACAAGGGCCCCATCATCCGCACATGGGAAAGTACACGTGCCACCTCCATGGACCATGATCATCGAGAGGGCGCGAATGTTGCCGGTCACCGGTAGTCAAACAGTGAATGTGTCAGTTGGTTGTACCGCCTGAGCTGGTCACCGTCTGTCATCAAGTCCCGGGACAAAAGCTCCCTTCAGAGGCCAGTTAATGCATCCATGATTCCATAGTCCTTCCCAAAATCTTCACCTCAAGATATTCTTGAATGTGAGTCTATTCATAAATTATAAGGCACTCGACTAGTTGGAGACAAAATAAAAGATAAACTATACGAAAGATATTTATCTTTTCTAAATGCCCTCAAGTGTTTTGGTCATAAGATGCAAGTAGCTAGTCAGTAACATGTACACATGATCGAGTTTTTTTGGGACATTTTTACTGTCATATATATAAAACCCTCTAGGGGGTAGTTTACTGTTTTTTCTATGAAGAGAAATGGGTGATCAAGTTTTAATAGTACTCATTCGTTATGCCAAGAATTTGATGGTCTGATCACAAATTATCCAATTCTCTAAAGGGAAAATCTCACTAGAAGAAAATTGCTTATTTGCGATTAATTAATTCTAGAGAAATGACTATTTCCAATTAAAATTGATTGTAAATAGTTTTTTTGTTGCAATAAATTGATCATAAAAGTCCGATTTTCTTGTAGTGTTTAGGTTTGTATCCCCAACATGTATAAAAAGAAAAGTACTCATTCTATATAAATTAGTACTGATCTTTTCCTAATGGTTGTCAAATATTGATATATGAAAACAGCAGATCTTTTATTTTATTTATTTTGCTTATAAGCGTTATACGCAAATCTTCACTTGCTAGGGAGCAACCAATCACCTTTTTTAATGATTAATATTTCACAATTCAATTAAGAGAAACGATATATCATCCTTAATTCATAGCATAACTACTCTAAAATATATATATATATGTTAAAGTTGTAGTGTATTCAATTTCCGGCACAGTAAAAGCGATCTTTGGATATTTCAATTACAGCTAATTACTTCAGAAGGAAGAGTCATCATGTGATTCATCTAACGTGCTAACATGCCATTTAGGGGCATCAGGCAGATACCTATATTTTAAACCCCCGGGATAGATCCATTTGGATAAGAATGTAGCTGAATGCATGCCGTCTTTTTCCGTTTTAATGTGAATGAAAATCGAAGCGTTCAGTACTTAAAATATATTTGATAATTATTTTCACTGCATTGGTGAAAGAGAAAACAATGGTTTAATGTTTCTTTAAAGAAACATTATATATATATGGTCTTCTGCGTTGAATTAAGTAGCAGAGAGATCAGAGAGAGATTGAGAGAAACCGACATCGATCTCTTGCTTCAAAGAGAAGCAGCTTATATAATAAGAATAAGACTATATATATATATATATATATTGTTTTTCAACGAAGATCATAGCATTTTTTTTTAATCATAATAATACAATATCCGACTTCTCACCTGCATCAAATTTCGAGCTCAGACGACGTTGCTTGGTGTTGTACACATACTAAAGACCGACACGATAATAAAGCTTCAAATTCGTGTACTGAGGTGGTCCTTCTTTTTAGAATGGATCTTGTCCATTATTTTAACCTTCGAATTTTGTATGAGAAACAGATCATGCAGGGATTAATAGATAGATAGGAATATTGCTCCTTTGGCCTCAACCAAAACAGGAAAAAAGTTTTCACTAATTCCCTGCATGCATCATGCCCCCAAACCGAATGATCCCTCTACTACGTACGTACATATATACATATACCTACATACAAATAATAGCCATTTCTCTTGCATTGATAATGCAGACAGACACGTATACGTACGTACGTACGTAGTATCATATAAGGATGTTATGAACGGCCTAATTATAGATATGGTCGACCTTATAAATTCCCATGCTCTCTAGTATTGATATTATGATCACCGTTGAAACATTAGGAACATGATTCGCCGGTTTCACTCAAATCAAGGGCATCTAGTGCTTAATTTGCATAAATAAAATTATTGATGATTGAGGGGTCGGGGGGGCGACTTAAAAGGATTGTAAAGAATCAAATTAAAGTATCTTGGACTTGATGCTCATTGACTAATCCCTAGCTTACTTATTAGTTTCAGCAAACCACCAAGTACACGTTACAAAAAACAAACACCAAAAATATTGCTACATGATCAGTTACAGTTGTATATAATAGACAACAGGGCGGGTGTACGTAGTCTCGAAAACAGAACGACCACCGGGTGCTTTGTCGAATTTGATGTACTTCCTTAGCTGTCTTTTGTAATATGCATGTTTCACTTGGCTCAATATTTAGGTGGGACACAGTCCAAGAAACTGCAGGGCAATGAGGATCGTCATTGACAACATGTATATATATATATATATATATATAATTATTACTCTCTCTCTCACACACACACACAGACGTACAGCTGATGAAACGTTTTGCAAAAATCAATTCCTCCAAAGATTTTTAGAAGAAAAAACCTTCTGATGATACTAAGTACTCGTAGATCATCATCTGCGGCTTGAATTGAACAGTTTATTTGTTATAAAGTTGATCATTTGTCATGATGATCTCTCGCTTACTCTTATGAGCTTTGAGGAAAATTCGTATTCTGTTAGGAACGAATTCAACACAAGATTTACGTAATTCAACAACTCGTTTACGTTCACAAAACTGCAGAAAATTTTATTCAAATCAATGATAATCAAAGATACAGTGGCGGCCATACAGCGTGTGAATAATTGGTGGTTTACTCAAATGAAACTTATGATGATCAAGTTCCCTTTAAATATCTTAATAATTAATTGAACTTTTATGCGGTGTGCTATATATATATATAGTACGTTATGCACAGTACATCATTGACGTCTTAATTGAACTGCCCTTGATACGTAAAATGTGAACTGATCCTGCGTGAGCAAATTTTCCACCTGATCAACCTCCGCTCCGCAAACTTTGAACATGAATTAAAGCTCATCACTTGATCATGTTCAAACTAACCTGAGTTTTCTACCACGAAGTCGGCCTCGATCGCAGAGATCGATGTGTGCTCCAAATAAGGATCATGTGACACACGAAATGGTACAACGACATAATCATGGGGCCAGAGACCACCAATATCACATAATGAGCTCCATATAGTCCCTCGTACTTTTTACGTGCAGGCGTGCTAGCTAGTTCCAATTTGTAGCTAGTTTGGTTACAAAAATGCTTACCATACACATAAAGGTCCTGATGGATCCACGTGAAAATAGCTTGTATCTAAAGGTTCAAACACATGTATCTAAATGCAAGCAGGTGGAATATAAACCAAAGCATGCAGACTCAAAATCGGCGATCGAATTACATCATGCATATATGTTTATCTAAAACCCATCATACGTACGTATACCTAATTGTGATTTTGAGAGCATAACAATCAATCATTGGGTACCCCATTAGGATATATATATATGCATATTTAGACATATGAAAGGCGGGTCACAAACGTAAAACATATTTGTTTAGGTTTTTATTTTTGACAATTTCGAAATTTAATATTGATAAGCAAGTCGGCTTGTTTGTTTGATGCACCTTTTGAGGAATTAACGTAATTCGAAATTTAATATTATTGATAAGCTAGCAAGTGATCATGATCTAGCTCTCCCTGCTGGCCTCTCTCTCTCGAGTCAAATCTCCAGGACAAAACCATATATCCATGGGCATGGCTGTCTTAAAGATACGTACCATATATGCCTGCCTTCATTGTTGTTATAAGCAAGATAAATTATGATCATCTTATATATTAAGATATATATCGATCGTGTCTTTAATTTCTCTTTTGGAATTGTTCAGTCTATCTGAACTCGATCCTTAATCATTGGAACATTCACACGGCATGCAAATTTAGGGACAATTTGAAGTACATCATGGTTCAGAATTAGACATTATAACATGAGTACTACTAGTACTAGTACCACATCTGATCCACTAATGTATGTTGTTCCCAAAAACCATTCAATTTGGTAATTAATGGCTTTTGATGTTTTTCTTAGAAATTTTCTTTTCCGATCAATGGGTTTCGACCTATAATTATATAATATGGTTTAAACCAGCTACTACTTTTAATGAAATAATAGTACGTACCACATGAATATTATAAAGTTATTTTTATTATAAATTAGATTTAACGGATTGCATAAAGTCATATTAATTTGTAAATTTATTTTATATAATATCTTTTTATATGTATAACAATTCTCATTTTTAAATTATAATAAGTCCTACTATAAGTGATGTGCTATCACATCATCTTATATATAACAAAACTCTAATAAACATTATCTAAAAATTAAAGTGAAAGAGATTTTTTTTTCTATTTCAATGAACATGTAATTAAGAAACTATTGTTTAACAAAATGTCAAAAACATTGATATGAACTTACTTAAACATCGAATTAAGTTCTCATCCGCATGTGTTTAATTCGATCGAGAACATACACGAAAGTCTCATTTGATCAACTAGGCATCATCTCTAAGGTACAGCAATCAGGAGCGTATGTGACCTTTTACAGAGAAAAAAGAAAACAAAAAGGGAACAAAAGAAAACAAGCGCGCGTGTGAGTGGCATGGCATATCTCAATTACACGAACAAAAAGAACATAAATAATTTGGAGGAGACGTGTCACAAGATCCAATTATAAATGGCGGCGAATTCGAGGTTGCCCTCCACGTTACCCTCAGTCTCAGCTATGAAATTAAAAAATAAAAATAAAAATATATAATAATAACCTGTAAACAATAAAATTAGAAATAAAAATCTTATCCTCAAATTAACCATAATACTTCCCAAAATGATATTTTTTCAAGACTTGTTAAGAGTATAAGTTTGAAAATAGACAATCAGGTTGCTTTCACGCGCCATCACAGATTTTGACGTCTACCAGAGTTTGTCCAAACTGTAATCTATCATTTTTTGCATCTATCTTACTGTTTTCTTTTTTGGTTTCCATATTGTTAATTAAAATAAAAAAAGAGTTCGTCTCTAGGACTTTAGTTTATAAAGGTTGAGTCTTGTCCTTTTATAAAGAATGAGGTTGAGCTGTCTCTTGGACGTTTGTTTGTAGAGAGTATCAGTAGTAGTGAATATCATACCAGTCACAAAAGGATATAATATATTCGTGGAACTCAAAATGTATTATTTTAGTTTATAATGTTTTGTTTGATATAGAGACATCTTAAAATGTATCTACTCATGAATGTAAGTTTCTTATTGAATAAACGAAGGCAGATTCCTTAAAAAAAATAAAAGAAGAAACACTCTTTCACAAACTTTGATATGGCAAGAACTAATTTGTAGAAGAACTTTAAAATTTTATATCTCCAATTTTCTTTTAATCTGATATGTCAGCAGCATGGAGGATGTGCTCCGCAACTCGGAGACATATAGGTTAAAAAATAAAGTTATTAATAAATTAAATACATTTTTTTTAGCTTATAATAGGGAACCCTAGGCCAATTTTGTTTTTGCTACATTTTATGTTACTTTAGGCAAAGTGTTAATGATTAAAATCTTAATTAATGGAAATAGGAGGAGAATTTTCACTTAAGGTCAGCGTATAATCTTATGACATGGTTATGGGAATGTATGAGCAAGATAACTGTTTTGCAGACAGAATGGCATTCCTTTGGCGACCACACTATACAAAGATTCGACACAATTAAAGGCTATGACCGGTTGATAATTATTGGTCCATGTCGGCCTACCGGTTACCGGTTTTAAATCCAGAACCACATGCTTTTGTCACCCCCCAAGTAACCCTCTATTGCTTTAGATTAAATTAAATAGAAATTGGTCAAAATTCCTCAACATCAAAGGCCGTCCACGTGTTATTGGTCAACCACTAAGAATCTAATAAATTCGCGTGGATTCTATTCCTAAGTACTCTTGAGCAACAACGACTCATTTCATATCCTAATCCGACCAAAGTCTTTGATCTATCTCCCATCCATTAAAAGAACTATAAAATCATTTTACCTACCCATATTTGTTAATTTTCGTATGTCACCATTTAAACTTCTTTCTATTTTTATAACTTAAATAAACTTACACAATAAGATCCGCGCGTGCGCCCACACACACATATAAAATGTATATTTACTTAATGAAAATTCTCGAAAAGGTAGATGAATACAACAAAAAGAGTTTTCATGATTAGCTCGTTTAGATTTATAAAATGTTTTATTTCATGTCATCGTTATAATTTTTTTACATTCACACATAAAATATAATAAATAATTTAATTTTTTTAAATTTTAAAATAATAATAATATTAAAAAATAATATATCATTTAATTTTTATCTAAAACTTATTCATCTCATATTTATTTGCATAAGTTTAAAACAAGACAATAAATCCATTATTAGAATTCTTATTTTATTCAAAAAGAAAAAAAATAGTAGCATTGTTGCCACGCGCTCCCACATGGGTGACGTTTTCGACATTTTTCTTTAAAAGAAGCAAAAACACACACGGAAAGGATTTTAAAGTTACTTTGACCTATTTATTTATAAAAACGGTTTAATTAAATTCTTTAGCTTAAAATCTTCATTTGAGTAATAGAAGTGTTATTAGGATAATATTATAATTACTATCCGAATTGGTGTTATAAGATCCCTATAGAAAATATTAAAAAACTATTCCTTTTTTTCCTACTTTTAAAATGATATCTTTCTTTTATGAAAAAGTTTTGCTACATACAAATACAATTGCGCACTAATCTATGTACCAATACTGATTTATTCATACTTAAAATTTAAATTAATACTGTTTTCAGTAAAATTTACTTTTTGACCAATTACATTATATTAATACACAGATTAATACATAATTATACTTGCAACTATATTTTTCATTTACGAAATTGTATGCATTATGAAATTGTGAATTGGCAACCGGTTGTCACGCTCTCTATAACTCAGGCCTCGTCTCTGTCTCTTTCTCTCTCTTCCTCGTAAGTCGTACCGGATGAATTATGAACGGGAGCTAACAGATTCTTGGAATTATTTTTAAATAAAAAAAAAAACTAATCAAAAGTGTTTCTGTTTTCTTGACATAATTAATTACACGCACGGACAAATTATTTTCTTAGTTAATAAATAAACAAAGCTAAACCCCGGAGAACACACCGGTTAAATAGAGCCCTTCAGTTCTATGTACCTCTCACGTTTACACACTCATTTTCTCCCCCTAAAGCCTTCGGTACCCTTCTCTCTCTCTCTCTCTCTCTCTCTAGAAAAAAAAATCTACAGAGAGGCTACCTTATGTCTCCAACCCACGATTTCACAATGACTTTGGTGTATAGAGCTTGATATCAGTGTTCCTCATCCCTCCTGCCAAGACACAAATTTGATCACTGTTTCTCTTCTGGTTCTACCTCTCTTACTGCTCGTTGAATCTCTTTTCTCCTCTTTGTTGAAGTCTCTCTCCTATCTTCCCTCTGCTTCGTCCTCCGATCCCCATGACTCATATGCCTCAAGTTTCTATCTTTCTCTTGATGGAATCTCAAGATTTAATTAGTTTTTTTGCCTTTTGTTTCGAATCCACCGTTTTCATGTCTTTGTGACATATTTCTAAAATCACCCTTTTTTCTAATCTTCTTGTTCACTGCTCTTTCACTTTCTTCCACCTCTTTTATTTTCTTCTCCTCTTGAAAGAATCTGATAAGAGAAATTTTTACTTGGAGGGAGAAAAGATACAGACATGGAACAGGACCAAGGTATCCTATGCCCAATCAAATACACCGAGCACCGAAACATTATCAAAAAGCTCACAAAGCACAGACAAGTGCCTCACCGGAAACGACAAGATGAGCCAAACACCCCGAGAGTTGTACGGATATCGGTGACCGACCCTGACGCCACGGACTCGTCCAGCGATGAGGACGATGATATCTTCGGCCGGCAACGTGTGAAGCGGTACGTCGAGGAGATCAACATCGAGTCCGGTTGCAAGAACAACGTTGTTTCGAAACCCCGGAAACGACCTGCTGGAGAGGCCACGGCCTGCCGGAGGCCACTGAAGGTGGCTCCGTCGAATGGCAAGAAGTTCCGAGGAGTACGGCAACGGCCATGGGGAAAGTGGGCGGCCGAGATTCGAGATCCCACAAGACGTGTACGACTGTGGCTGGGTACCTACGACACCGCTGAGGAGGCTGCCATGGTTTACGATAACGCAGCCATTAAGCTTCGAGGTCCCGACGCTTTAACCAACTTTGTTACTCCACCCAAAGAAAAGCCCGAAATTAATGTTCCTTCGGTTTCGAGCTATGATTCGGGCGACGAGTCTCACTGTCACGGTCACGGTCTTTCTTCACCGACTTCTGTACTTCTTCAATACAGAACTCCTTCCAGTGAAGAAGCCCATCCCACAGAACAACAAAAACAACATGAAGAACAACAAGAAGAACAGGTGGGAGAGTGTAAGCGAGAAATACAGGCTATGGAGGAAGTGTTCGTAGAATGTCAAGCCGAAATGAGTCTCTCCTATGATTCGGGTATTGGTGAGTATTTACCGCTCGATTTGCCATACTTGAATGATGATGTCTTCAACTTTTCCGAGCCGTATTTGCTTTTGGATGAACCAATGCCGAACGACACAATGATGGACGACTTCGGTCTCCTGTTCGGCGAGAAATCAAATAACGAAAGTTTGGGATCCTCATCGATGATGAATCAAAGCCAGAACCAGAACCAAGGAGAAGATTATTTTCAAGAAATCTTGTTTGGTTCAGATCCTCTTGTTGACCTCTGAGTGAGGACTACTGCTTTTTTGAGATGAGTGTTGTTGGCTGCTGCCGTTGGCTTGCCGATTTATCGGCAGATTTTTTCCGGTCAGAGCAAAAGAGTCGGCTACTTTTATCTTTTCTTTTTTTAAATTTATTCCTTTGATACATCACTACCGAGTACGGACTATGGAGTAGTAGCTTTTTATTAGTGTTCATTTTTTTTTTTTTTAATATCTCCATCCAAATTAACGGAGAAATGAGTGAAGTTTTGTTTAATTTCGATCTGAATTATTTACAAGGCTGTTAAAAGTTGTTTGGTTTTGACCAAATAATAATTTTATGAAACGAATAATTAATACTTTTGGCTAATGTTAATGATGATCCTGGAATCTTGAAATGAAATCAAGACGAGTTCTGGAAACATTTTCTTGTAAGGTAAGAGTATAATGTTTGGAGAGAATTATGGGAATGCATTAAGGAAGAGAATGGGATTATGGGGTAAAAGATTTATGTATCCCATAAATTTGGGGTTTTTTTTTTTTTTCCAAAAAAGAAACATAACCGAATCGTCTAAATAATTGTTGTGATGATTGTGAGACATATACCGTTTTAATTTTCTCAGAGAAGAGGAAAGTTAAAAGAAAGAAAGAAACAGATCTAATAAAAATGATTGATGTGATGCGGCAAGGCCAGCCTCACTGGCATTCCTTTTGCGCCCACACCGTGTGCACACGCTTAGGCGCAATTAACGCTTGAGGGACGGTCGATGGGGTCGGATCGAGTCAGCGTATCCTTGTGAATTTGGAATTTTCTGAAGTCAGGCGTGCGTTTTCGTTTTCCAAGTTCTTCTACTGCCAAGTCGTGCTGCCGCAAAACCAAAGTACAGTGTTAAAGAGGTAAAAATTGCACAGCTTAAAAAGCATGCATATTTAGTAAAAACTAATGTTATATACAATTATTTTTACGTATTTTTTGTATACTTTATTGATATGATTGGCTGAATTAATTTTTTATAATATATAATTAATCATATCACTGGAATGTATAAAAGAGTACGTAAAAATGACTGCAAGTAGAATTTTTGTTTAGGAAATATACAGTAATGTTGAAGAAATCAGCATAATTTTAGCTTATAATTGCTTTCCAAAAATGCAAAACGTACCCTTTTTTTTTTTACTTTCTATATATATGGGAAGAAATGAAATTAATTTTTTAATAGAATATCCTATTTTTTTTTAAAATAACTGTATAACGTTTGCGTATTACACGACTGTAGATAACATTACTAACATAGATACTAAAGTAGTCTAAAAGAAAAATATCGGAAACGATTATGAACAAAAGCTATAATTATGTGACTTGCTTTTATTTAAAAAACAAAAAAAAAGTTAGGTGAGTTGCTAATTTGCCTCATACTTATAACCCATTATGAGACTTTGGCCAAAAAATATTAATTAGAGAATGAGTGAGATTGGGTGTACGAACATAGGTGGCAATAACCCAAGTTGTTAAATAATTTGAATGAATAAGATCATTACTTATATTCTCTTTTCAGCCGTCATATTCGAAGAAATTATTATAATTTGAATTTAAAAAAGAAATAAACATACGGAATAAGTTTCCTACAATTTACTAAATACTTAATATTAGATGAAATCTCTCAAATTTACTAATTTTCTAAATATTACTATTTAAAAATAATTTAATATTATTCACAAATTATTTATTATTTTTTATTATATTTTTAATATTATTTACTGTTAATTCCAAACGTTCGTGGCCTCAGGAATAATTGAGATTGGGTTAACTCTTGCTGTGATTGGACCGAATAATTCACTTTAGGACGTACGTATTAGCGCGTACAGACTTCAGTGCTGGCAATAGTTGCATTAGGAATGCTCTTTCCTGCAGGCTTCAGTGCTCTTTTGCCTGAACGTACGTACTCTAAATTCTTGGAAGCTGTTAATCTTACCGTGAGTCCATGGAGTATTAATTCTATATAATTTCTTTAAAAATCCTAAATGGCATGTGGTCAACCCATCATCAGTCTTTTATAAAAAGGTCAACACAATGCGATTTTTTTTTTTTTTCCAGCATGTTTTTCGCTTCTATTTAATTCATGATTCATGTACAAACTGGCAGAATTAATGGTCTATTTTGTACAATGAGTCATAGTAAGTACTGGTTTCCCTTTTCCTCGATCGAAAAACATACCAGGATTCTTGTAAGATTCCTGTACCTACTTTGAAATTTAGTATAGGTGCTAATTTAAGTGGCCGGGCGCAGCTATTCTCGTACTAAACCTTGTTTTTAGTATTTTATTTATTAAGTAATTTCATAAAAATAAATTTATAATTTAATGTAATATATTAAATTATAATTAATTTTATTATAAAATAAATTTAACATATTATATAAAATTATGTCATTTTATATATTTATTTTATTATATGGTGATTTTTTCTTAGGCCAGAATGGAAAACACAAGGACACAATGTACCATATTGCCAAGTGTTATCCCCCCATCTTCGTGTGGTGGCTAGGGAAAATAAATAAATAAATGGTCATGAAAAACAAAAAGGACCTCTAAATTATATATAAATGGTCACAGGTAAGCGTCCACAACCTGCGTGATGAAGAGTCTGAGCATGTATATCTCTCTGCATGAGTGAGAGTACTTGCTTAACGAATACTCCAAAAGAGGCAGAGGATCAGTGACACGAAAAAGTTCCCATGATTATATCTCAACTCCAGACAATAATTCCGTTGTTTTGCTTTATTTTTTAAAATAGCAATTCAGCTCCCACGAGCTCTCACGTGTTGACGACCCTTAATTAACTTGAAATTAAGAAAAGAAATATCACATATATGATTGTGAAGTGTCCCCTTGAATGAGGGTGTATTTCTTTTTCTTTTTTTATAAAGAGGATGGGATTTGTATCCAGATTTTCTATTCGAAAAACTAGATCATATTCCATTAGATCATCAGAGTCTTGACGAATAAGGGTCGATTTCGAATGCAAACATTACCAATTTGTTAATGGGGGGCTACATATATTTTATATATATATATATATATTATATATAGATATAATGAATGGGGGCTCTAGAAGCAAATAATGGTTGTAGTAATGGAGGTTGGGTTAGTAATGGGGGGTCGTTTTCTTAAATGGTGGTTGCCGGTTGGTAGAAAATTTTGGACAACTAAAAATGGAGCTAGGCAATTAGAGTAATACTGCAGGTACTTGTGGGTTTTGTTTGGGATATATGACCCGTGACACGTGAGAATCTGTCCCATGGCCATGCCGCTCTCGCTTCAGATCGGCCTAGGCCTGCATCTTGAATGATTTGCTTTTCTTTTTCACACCCCTGTTATTACTACTCTTTGAATTAAGAACCAATTGTCACGAGGAGGCACAGATGATCATGATCTTCATGAAAGGTACAGATGCTCGATCGGTATTATTACCTTTTCCCGCGAAGATATTAAGCCCCGTTTGGACGTTAAAAATATCTCATATTATTATTTTTCCTCGTTTATATTTGTTTTAATTTTATATTATTTTAAGAGTTTTATACCATCTCATATTCTATATATTCATTGAGATGTAGATATTGATGTAACGTTAAATCTCTAACCAACTTTTGTTTCTAGAAAACAGCAGCAAATCATGTTCTTCCCCACCCGGCACCTTTAATTCTGTCTTCACTACAAGAAAAATGAGCTTTTACAACCAATTAATAGCAACGAAATGACTATTAGCAACCAAATTCTTGTGACATGATCAGTCATGAAATTAAGGGGTCCCCCAACAACAGTTATTTCCCATTAACATTTAATGTACAGCACATTTTCTTTTCTGGGAAATGATCTATCTGTTCGTTAATGTTACCTAGTTATTAGAAACAGCCTACAATACCTGTTTGGATCATATGAAATCAACTAAGATCCAGCTAGCCAATTACAAGTCCATTGTCAAGAAATAAGAATGAAAGGGAGAGATAAAAACAGATCCGAAATGGAGGGTAGGTGCACGTGGGCGAAGTTTGATATGTACATATATATATATATATATAAAATTCACACACCAACTTAATTATATCTACCAACCAATAACTACTTATCTAGTTTGATATGCACCGGATGAGAGTTAAATTTCTGGAGTTAGATGGCTAGCAATAATATTCCGTATATAATATTATAGATTATATGACACATATGCAATTTGTTCAGAAGGACAATTACCTTACAATTTTTATTTTAATAACATGAGATTATTTAGAATTCTTGTCTAATTTTAGGGCATAAATTATCTTAAGAGGCCAGGGTTCAACCGGCCTGATCTAATTAATTTAGAGGATCCAATCGTAAGGGAAAAATCAAATTAATTTTCTGACCGGCAAAATTGCCACTAGGGATAAAAAATAATAATAATAAATAAATTTAAAAAAAAAATGCATGTCCTTACGTACAAATGATCATGACATTATGATTGCAAAGTGGTCATGTCGGGAAAATTATAAAAATGTCTTGGTTGTTTAAGTGAAGAATATTAGATATATGCTTATATTTTCTGTCGAACAATCATCATGATGTTCTTAATTCTTCACGTGAGATATCAATAAATCTGATTGAGTTCCTTAATTTGCTTTTATGTGACATATCTACTGCAGTTGGCGTAATTAATAACCTTTTACTGACTACTTTGGGCAGGAAACCGACAGTACTCGTGGTAATACTTTATAAGTTTGTACGGTTTGGATGATATAAGACCTGTTTCATTTCAATTTTTTTTATCCTAAGCCAGCAAATTATCGTTCAGATAAAGAAAAATATGATACATGGGGTGTGATTTCCAAACAAATACTCCGTTACAATAATTATATTGTAAAAGTGAAAGGAAAACAAGAAGAAAAAGAAAAGGCCTTAAGACCAAAAACTTGGTCCCCACCCACCTATGAACAGTGGAGCCACTGCTGGAGGCAGTGGAAACTGAAGGTGCATTGCAGTTTATTGTCTTAAGATATTTTTTAAAAAGATCCTTATTTCCTTCTTCAAGATCAGCAGTTAGGAAAAGTAAAAATATTGTAAGAAGACTGACATTGAATGGACTAAACTGCAGTGGACCAATTTCCTTCACTCGCTTCTGTGGTGGTGCATGGAAACCACGTGGTGGTGATTGTGAGATGAGGTGGGGTAGAAAAATCTTGAAGTGGGAAATCTATTGGTGCGATGCTTGTAGCTAGTGGAATCATCAAGGCACGGCGGTGCGTAAAGGTCATGCATGGAACAAACCGCGCGTGAGGTCATGTGCTGAGAATTTTGCTATGGTTCTACATCATCCCGATAGATCGGCGATTGAAGAGTTGTGTGGTGGGCCACATGTCAGTAGACGATCGCTGGAGTGCGCTAGATTGCACTAAAACCGATCCAGTGGAAATGAGATAAAGAAAACACTACCATGAAAAGCATATACACAACGGTATTATAAAAGGAATGGAGAGGAGGGTGGGAGGCGGAAACACTCGAGAAAGATTGAGTTTTTTTCTAGAAAGAAGAAGAGCTTCTCTTTCTAAAACCAACAATTGCCAAGATAGTTCTTATTTCATCTCATCATTACAATTTTTCTAAATTCTCACATAAAATATAATAAATAATTCAACTTTTTCAAACTCTAAAAGAATAATAATATTAAAAATAATATTGTAACAATATTTCATTTAACTTTCAATTTTTATCGATATCAACTTATTTTATCTCAACTCATTATCCAAACAATACCATAGATGAGATTTGGATAGTGAATTGAGATGAGATGAAAATTGAATAAAATAATGTTATAATATAATTTTTAAATATTATTATTATTTTAGAATTTGAGAATTTTGAATTATTTATTATATTTATATGAAAATTTGAAAAAATTATAATAATTAGATAAGATGAGATAAGATGAATTAAATGATTTTTTTTTTTTAATATCCAAACCTCCCCGCCCTCTGGTACGAACAAGATAAGGTCCAGCTTGATTACTTAGGTGGTGGTTGCCAAATTAAGGACCACCAGCGGGATCTTTTATTTATTAGTTGCTTTTGCCATTCCTTTAAGAAAATATATATCACTCAATTTATTTATTTATTTATTTTTTCTGAAAGGAATGTAAAATTAATTACTTTAAAAGATAAAGTAATCTCATCTCTAATTTGAAATATGGGTTCCAACTTATATTTTAATTAAATTAGGGTGAAAATTTTGAGAGTCAAAAATTAAGTACTGATCATAGTTAGTCGATGATCATGATGTAGAATTAATGTAATTTTCACAAAAAGAAAAGACAAAAAAAAAAAAAAAAAAAAGAAGCGTAAGAACGAAAAGACCTTTCACTTTCCTAAACCAAATCACATGACTGACTGACTGAGTGACTGATGAATTTTGTCCACTTTATCACGTGTTAAAATCATATATATATTTAGCTGTCACGTTATATATGCAAATCATTCCCTCTCACGATTGTGACTATGGTCTATTGATCTTTTTATCTTTTATTTTTTTAAAATATATATTTATTTAGTCAACACTGTTTCTGTTCCTCCTAGACCACTAGAATACATGATACGTATTATATATATATATACACACACATATACTTTATTCAGAATGTTAGTCATGACCATGATCATGTGCATACATGTCAAATGCATGATGAAATGGGCATGCATATAACCTCATATAGCAAACATCAGTTCACGAGTGTGATAATGAATTTAGATTTTTGTGAAATAGAAGTTGGGTTACTTTTACTGCTACCAATTAATATTAAACGGTGTCGGATAAAATTTGGTTTGTGTAAAGTAATTTATAAAGTGAACTGTTATATATACAAACAAATTACGTATATAAAAGTAAATACACATACTGATGTAATTTTATAAGATCTGTTAAATTTATTTTATAATAAAAGTAATTTTATAATTTAATATACCACACGATTAAAACACGTCAATTTATAAATTTATTTTTATAATAGAAAAAGTTAGGATTATGCTTGGAGTTACCGTTCCAATATTTTTTTTTTAACTTAATAATTAAGAAAATATTATTTAATAATATTGTCAAAATTTTTTCTTTTTTAAGAAATATTTAAAAATATTAAAAATATATATATTTTGACCTAAAAGTAGCTGCAGTGGACCATGGTATATTGAAGAGGTCCAATATTGGCAATATTCACGTAAGTCGTTATTATTGACATGAGTTGTTGAAATTTGGTTGGGGGAAGAGAAGGGATCAAGTAGATACGGAGGAGACACTTGTTGCTGAGGCAGAGGTAGGATGACGGCTACAGTATTTCAGGCTTTTGTTTTTAGATAGAAAAGGGAAAGAAACGGGGGGAATCGAGCTGCTCACGAAAGCACCCTGCATATATGCATTGCAAGTTGTGGCCGCTTTGTCGACTGATCTCTGCCATACACTTGGAAGTGCTGAGGCGGTGTAATTTAGTGCTGAGGGACAACAGCACCTGAGCCACTTGCATTGTTTTGCTTTCCCTTGCTGCTAGGGCTGTAAATGAACCAGTCTGTTCGATAGCCCGCTCGGTACTCGCTCGGTTAAACTCGAATCGAACTCGACTCGTGAAAAAAAAAAGCTCGTTCGTTAAAGCAGATACCCGCTCGATTTGTAAATGACACATACCCGACAAAACTCGACTCGACTCGGCTAAGGCTCGTTTAGGCTCGCTCGTTTATGCTCGAGTCGACTCGTTAGCTCGACTCGATTAAAACTCATTCATATATTGATAAATATATACATATACCTATGCATGTATATATGTATTAGCTAATAATATAAGCATACCACTTTTATAATTAAATATATAATATGTATTCTAATTATTTATATCTATATAATGAATATACTTTATAGGTATATTTTATAATTTGTATAATAATTTCATATACTAATATGTGGGAACCATATATAAAATAGGTATATGCTATCATATTAAGTGTGTGTATTAATAATATATGTAGGCATATAATATATTGTTATTTTAGATAAATATCAACTAGTTAGATATTAATTATTTATAAATTTTATAATTTAATAGAGGTTCTACTTGTTAGTTGTATAAATTCAATATTAGTTATTTATTTATTTATTTAATTTATTAATTATTAAAGCTTATTCTAAAAAAAAAAAAAAATCAAGCTCGAGCTCGAGCTCGAACTCGGCTCGACTCGAACTCGTTTGTGAGACGAGCTCGAGCTCGAGCTCGAGTTGAGAATTTTGCTTATCGAGTCGAGCTCGAACAAAGAATTAAAAAAAATTTCGAGCTCGGGCTCGAGCTCGAGCTCGAGTATTTTGAGTCGAGCCGAGCTCGGCAAGCCAAAAACCGGCTCGGCTCGGCTCGATTACAGCCCTACTTGCTGCTGCATAATTCCTTCTTTCAACGTGCAATGTTCAAAGCGTTGGTCCCCCACTTAGGCATCACATCAAACAGGCATTACTTCAACAATGGAAAGGTGCACTTTTTACCAATAACCTTACATTAATCTTTATAATTCTTATCTACATTTTAATTTTTAATTTAATATAAAAAGTAAAAAAATAGATATATAACATAAAAATTTAAATTTCTACCGTCATTTTTATATACTTCTTAAACACTTTAATGATATAACTATTATGATCTTTTATCATTATTATCTAATATATTTCACTTCTCTAGTTCCAGCTTGTGATAAACACCCAAAGTGCATAAAAGTATTAATGTTTTTATTTTATAAGCAAGATGACATTCTATTAAATTGAAGGACAAACAATTTGACACAACTGATGATCGATCAGTAGTAGTACATCTGATAGCTCCACCAGATAGATTGAGCATAATTTATGGCAAAATCATGACCTTTGTAGCTCAAAGGGTCTTATCAGAGGTAGACTAATGATCACCCACGTGCCCAATGTGTGGTGCCCGTCCAATCTTTGAAACCTAACTTGCCCCCCCTCACTGTCCTACTTCCGTGCACTTTGTGACGGTGTCACCAAAAACTTTGATTTTTTAATATTTGAGTCTACACCATAATCAGATGGGCCCTGTCCTATTCAAAAGTAATCAATAAAATAGAAATAAAGAAAGATCAAAGACAAATCAGTTCTGCAACACGTGATTATGTGTGTGGGAACTTCTGCACCCAATTACATTTTGTCTCCGATTACTTCTCCGCTTGGCAGCCATGATCAATCCTCAGCAAATTAAGCCAAATCATTTACACCTGGCATGGGTGTGAAAAGTCATGGCCCGTATTTTATAGAGATCGAGCATTGTGAATCCGAGGATGGGAAGGGCATCATGCCCCATTGGGTCGACACATGAAGTCCTCAATTTCACCTACCGACAAGCTAAGGGTCATGGGAAGTCATGAAAATCCTTCCCATCTTTGATGATCATGGATTGCATTTCCAAACGCATTTTGTGCGCGTGAACACAGTAACATGAGCTTCCTTCCAATTTGAATAACTCGAATCTTTGTACCCTGACGTCTTTGATTACATATTCATTCCTGTTTTTATCGGGTTGAGATAAAGTAAGTTCGTAAACACAGGATCAAGATCAACTTGATGTATTTTTATTACTTACAAATTTTTCTTTTAATTTTCCTTTTGAAATGTATTAGATGACTAAACTCAAGGTATATATGTAATATGTAATTGGTTGGTAGGTATATATGGCTCTTGAAACGATCATTACTGCTCCGAAATATCTGTTGTACTTTATGTTTTATATTTTCCCCCCACAAACGAAATCCTCAGCCTGCACTCATTTTAAAAAATAAAAATAATTTCAACCTTAATAGGATTTAGTACTGGTAGAAGATGTACTCGTTTTTAATTGGATTCTGCAAGATCATGTACTGGGGAGTACTTCTTAATTAGAAAAATTAAAACTTACTTTGTCTCTCATGATCACTCTATTGGCCGGGTGGGTGGGAACTAGACGAAGAAACTATAAATGTTGATCAACATCTTCGTATACTGCTAGATGGTGGTGGGACAATGTTTTGATTATAGTTCCCAAATCATCGCACAACTTTGTCTGCATTCCCACAACTTTGCCTGCAATCTTGTTCATACACGTACGTACGTATAAATCTTATTTAATTTGTGGGTGCCTACATATCCTGCATGCATGCCCACAGAATGTCTATGATCCGTATGAAAAAGAGTGGTCATATTTCCACCTCAAATGATAAAAAATTTCCGGTTGTACGTACGTAGCTTTTTGATGTTTCAATATTTAGCGTCGATACAAGGTGATCAGTTCATATTCATGGCATGCATTTAAACAACATCTTTCACATCACTTTCGTACAATTCGAGGTGGGATATAGATGTTGGGTGTGCCACTTGCAAATTGCAGGCAAATATATATGAAAGAAAAGTTGACATGGAAAGAAAAAGTTGACGTAGCAGCTAGCGGTAGCTAGCATATGATAAATGCTTCGTACAAATAGATTTTATGTACTAATTCGCGCATGGATCATTTTTTTAATATAAAAAAATTATAAAAAAAATTTAAAAAAAAGAAGAAAATTTTCTATTTCATGAAAATTATTTCCACCTTCAATTCATATCATTTCATTAAACATATATCTTATAAATTAATATCGGTGCGTGAATTGATGCGCAAAGTATGATTGCAAGAAGACTTTTCCTAAATACAATTGAGTTTCTCTTCAAGCTGACCAAATCTATATCGGAAACAACTTTACATGACCATCAATGCACCGAAAACACCCAAATCTTTCATTTGAGATTTGAGATGACTAGAGGAGGAAAATAGGGAGGCAAAGTTGGACAAAAAGGCCAGGAAGGAGATGTTTTCTTCTTGTCTTGTCTTTCACCTTCGAAAAGGGGAATTCCGTTTGCATTTTTACTTGGGGGCTTCTGAGTCATGCATCCAATAGGAAGTCAACGAGAGCGGTTTGACAGCTAGCTGCAGATTATGAGGCTAATCATGTGTTCAAACTTCAACTTTTTTGCCTCTTAACAAAGCATTTAAAAAAAAAAACAGAGTCAACATAGCGTGAACGGGAGATCAACATTAGCTTTCCGACATTCTTTTAACTCATTAATGTTTTGTATCACGTACCTAATTCTATAGGTTTTCTATTTACCATGACTTTAGCATTGTACGTGTTTTCGACAAGCTGTCTGAATATGACAACGCTACGAGAAAATGCTGTGATGGGCTGCAAATTAAGAAGAAGGCTTTTTCTTTCTTTTCGGTCTGGTTTGAATGAATGTGACATATCGTGGCATGCATGTTCAGTATTGATAAATATTTAGATTTGAAAATTATTAACGTTGATGGGGAAACATAATTTCCATCAAATTTAAAATATAATAATTTTGATTTGAATAAACGAATCAATAGAATTCCCTAAAATATGTTAAGAAATCCTCATCCGAAGTGAAGTGAAATGAAGTTACACGCACACACACACCCCCCTTAAAAAGCTCAAAATCCTACATATCCAGCCATCAGAAACCAGCCTACAGAGAATAGCCCAGTGGGCCATTCTTTCCTTCTATAGTTACTAACTTTCTTTGCATCCAGTGTCATGTGCCACAACCCAGCCCCGTATGAGTCGGTATGACACCTTTTTACACCTTTCCCTCGAGTTCTTACTTGCGAGAGAGAAATATAAACAAATAACATAAACCTATTTCTTCTCCTTGAGACTCTTAAATACGAACAAAAATTTAAAGAGATTTTTTCCATGAATTTGAATCTTTGAGAAATGGTAGACAGAATAAAAGGATGATATACACGGCTGGCTGATCAACAGCAGACCTTTACTCTCTCATATCATGTGAAATCTCTACTCATTTCAAAAGTTTAAACTGATAGAAAACTATAAATTTAATTTTGTATTGTATTCTTAACAAATATAACTTGTTCCATATTTCTCTCCCCAGGATAAGGGATCGAGGCGATTACAGTACACCATTAAACATCATCCAAGTACTCACCGAGAAAGAAGTGATTTTGGATTCCAAAGACATCCATTCCAAGGACGCTTCTAAGGACATCAATGCGTCAAAGACTTCGCGGTAATGTTGAACATCCCAAGAAGATAGTAGATACAGCAGTTTACATAAAAATTGCAAGAATAAAATATTCACAAAGAGATTAGCTCAGTCGAAAGTAGGGAAAAGACCAGAAACATGCAAACTACCATACTAATCTAAAGCCTCAGAAGTAGCTCCCACAAAGATCAACAAATTGATATGAATGATCGTCCTAACTAGTTTGCCAAAACCTTTCAAACTTTCGTGGGAGAGGTTGAGCCAGAGCTTTTTAAAATCATAGGAGCTAGGCAGTGCATCCTTCGACAGACTGCTGCAGAATCCAATTTTTCCACTCATCCCCTGCCTGACAACACATCCAACTGGCTTAAATGACTATTCGATGATGATTCCTCCGCCCAAAAAGTTTGTCTCACATTTCTTTTGCTGGTGATATCATCTTCACACTTCTGTGGATGCTCCTTATAAGCCACCTGATGCAGATGCATCAATGCAATCATGCTTACTGCGAACAAAGCAGCATTGCCCAATATTCCACCAATGCCATCCAATTTAAGCGATTTCTTTGCAAAATCGAAACTCGAGATGAGAACTTTGATCAGTATATTAGGCCTATTGTCTCTGTCAGTCGCAAGTTTTTCACCAAATGGACTATATGGTTGACCATAAAGTTTCTCAGGTGAAACAAAGTGACCTGCATCATGTACATCTCCCACAAATGCCAGAGCTTCTTCAATGACTTTGAACTTCTTACCATGATGTTCAGCCAATCTCATTGCAAGAACCATCCGGCTTTGTTCTAATCGGGCAATTGCAGCATCTCTTTCAGCTCGCTGCTGCATTTGAACAGTCTGTCAAATAGAGAAAAAAAAAAAAACATGGAACCTGTCAGCAAATTGCAATTCCCCAATATCAGCACCAACTGCCATATCTTACTTACCTTTACTCCCATCGAAAAAAAAAAAAAAAAAAAAAAAAAGAAGGATTTTGGACAAAAAAAGCATTTCTTTATCTAAATTCTAGCACCTAGATAGAATTCCTATCAACAAAACCCCGCCCCAACTATTAAAATGGACATATGTATAAAATTTGACTCCATTCTACTCATTCTGGGACCAAAACTCCAGTTTAGTCATAGTCGACAACATTGTGAAAGAATGTGACTTATCACTCGATAGTCTCTAAAGGGCCTTAGAAATTGAGACATTTCCATCCAAAAGTTACAAGTACCATGTAGCCAACTCCATTTCCAGTCATCCTGTCGTGCCATATTCCCGTAATTTCGTAAACAGTTTGTTGGCTACTTGCCTATTTCATTCTTGTCCAATTTAAAGGCCAAAGTACTCTTCCTCCCTTTAATATGAACATTGTAACCAATTTCAGCTTACGTATGATCCATTTCATGGGTTCCCTGCAAGTGTGCTTTAACAATTTAAAGTTGCACGTAAATTGTGGCTTAGAAGGAATGCATACATTTTCAACCAAGAGTTCTGGCCACCAAAGACAATCCTCAGAGAAGTGAATGACAGAGTACAATTGGAGCAAGGGGAACAAGGAGTGATTAATCAGCAGGATCACATGAAGGCCACAACAGGTACTCTTGGGACTGAATGGAGGCCACCACCTCAGGACTGGTTTAAAGTTAACTGGGATGGGGCTATAAACAAAGCACAAGGTACTGTTGGGGTTGGGGTGGTCATAAGGGACTGTCAAGGCATGGTCACAGCAACTCTAAGACAAAGGAAGTCAATCTTCACAGAGCCTCTTCTGGCTGAATCCTATGGAGCTCTAATTGCTGTACATTTTACATGGGACTTGGGGCTATCAAACATAATACTGGAAGGTGCAGTTCTAGCATGTTTCTCTATGAAGCTAAATTAGGTCTTACTAAGTTTGCAAGGTGGGAAGTCTCTCATTTTAGGAGAGATGGAAATACTATAGCTCACCTTCTTGCAAAGAATGCTCTTTCCATTTCAGATTGTATTATTACTATGGAGGAATATTCTCCATGTATTTTACGTTCATTGGAATGAAAGGATCAAAAGGTTGTTTGCCTTAAAAAAAAAAATAATAATAAAGAAGCAGGAGCCAACTGTTTGTTGTTAGCTAATAGAGAGGTGCTTTTTAGGTGACTTTTGAGAAACCAAAAAGTTTCAGCTATCAAACTGACCCTAACTCAACCCGAACCAAACTAAACTAACCACAAGATAATACCTTGGTCGAGTAAAGTATTTTCATTTAGAATCCAAAAGAATAACAGGAACTGTTAAACTCAAAGTTCCATGTTCCTTTTCCTCAATTTTTATATCAACCAAACAGAACGCCAACAAAAACCAAACTAGTGGTGCTTAATGTCAAGACAACTCAAGATAGTGACAATACAAATCGATTTCTGTTTGTTTTTAGAGAAAGCAGTGGAGAAAATATCTTCAATCTTTCTGGCTAGCAATACAATTAGGACCTTAGGACAAAGAGGAGTATTTCTTTTCCTATTTTCCTATACTACACTTTTACAATAGACAGAATATAATCAAAATACAAGATACGAGGACGAAACCGAAATATAATTTACCTAAAAGAATTCAAGCTAATCTTGAAATTCCTTAAAAGACAACCCTCTCACCTCAACCCTACATTTTCAAGCTTCATATTCTCAGCAACAAAACAGAACATAACCGACAAAACTTGCACGATGTTCATAAGAAATAATACAGTTATAACTCAGGCCAGATAATTCGAGCTAATTTTAAAGTTGCAGCAAAATCGCATGAGACTTTTAAGGCAAACAGAATTTAACCAAAAAAGATAGAAAGCATCCCATATAAACCCTAGGAAATCAAGTTATTTCTAACCACGTAGGGCTCAAATATCAAAAGCAGCTATTCGTTATTTCTCACACAATTTTTTCTCGACATTGAAACGTCGAGAAATCAACCAGAAGACTCGCACATAAACGAAACAAGCAACTCACATGGAAAAACTCGAGCTGGTCCTCGAGGTTCTCGAGCGCGGTCCGAATGGCGTTGAGGCTCTTGGCCTCCTGAACTGCCGAGTCGTCGCCCTCGTCCACCCGGAAGTCTTTGACGAAAACGAACCCGGAGGCCTGGACGTTGTCCTCAGTGGCGTCATTTTGGCTATTTTTGCAGTTGTAGGAGGGATGCTTTATCTTCTCGGGCTTCCTCAGGGCTTTGACGGAATTGAGGAAATGAGTCCGCGAAATCGAGTGGATGGCGTCGCTGAGCTTGTCGTGGAGGTCCCAGATTTTCTCCAGAATCGCTTCGATTTCCTCTAGCTCCATTTCCCATTTCATTAGGGAAAATCCTAATCCTGAATTTTCTGGGGTCTCTCTCTCTTTTTACCGATCGAATTATGGGACAGCAAATAACAGCACGTTTCCTAGAAATTTTTTATTTTAAGAAAAAAGAAAAAAAAGAAGAAGCTAAAATACACATGTTGTCCAAACAACGACAACACTTTAATTCAGATATTAAGGACCACAAAAACGTTGACATATGGCGTCTTCTTTCTCAAAACATAATCACAACTGCTTGGCGCCGTAACAATTGGCAAAGAGGGATTGTCTTCTTCCTCAAACATAACTATAATTACTTGCACCTCCACCATTCAGTTGTTGAATGGCAAATTCCCTCTGCCCTCGGAGCAAACGGCATTGTCCTTGTTTTTTCTGGGGCCTTTTTTTATTCCCTTCTTTCTTGGAACTAATGAGAAAGTTCTCCTTCGACAAAGGAGGGGCGATGCCATCAGAGCGCGCAGCTTGAGAAAGACTAGCAACGCACATTAGCTGGTAGCTCCTTATCTTCCTGCATGCGCGCAGGTGTGTTCAGAACTAATACCTCCAATTGCATTTCCTCTCTCTTGAAGAGAATTATAATTTGAAAAAAATATTAAATAAATAAATTTTGGACAATTTTTTTTAAATAAAAAATAGACTCTATCATAAGAAAATATTAAAAAAAAATTCTTTTATTTTAATGAAATTTACATTTTTATAAAATAAAAATAATAATTAAATAAATAAGAAAAATTCGTCAGACTTTTCTTGAAAATGTCGTACGCACATAATATTAGAACCTCATGTTTAATCTACATCTTGCTTTTGCCACTTGTCACTTACCCATCAACTTGGTCACAGTGATTTATCTTGGCCTTACTCCAGGAATTCCATCGAAAATTAATATTGATTTGCTAAAAAAATTATTATATTTTAAAACATTGATTTATTCAACCATTTGTAATTATATTCTAAATTGAGAATACTTTTATTAAAAAGTGATGTTATTTTTTAAAATTATTTTATAAAAACACCTCTTATTTAAAATAAAGTTGTGTAAAAAGTTCATGTGAAAAATCTTATATATATGCATATTATTTTTCTTTTAATTAACAATCTGCTCTAATTAAGTTATTAAAACTCATAATTTTATCCTTCTAAACGAACATATTTGTATACAAGATTAAAATCTAGCAGTTAACATAGATTAAAAAGTAAATTATATATGTAACATAATCAAATTAACTGACAAATACTATATGAGAGTTCAAATTATGTTAATTGTTGATTTTAAGAATCTAAGATGTACAAATATTACAAGAGCCTGGATAATTAATTTCGGAAAAAAAAATCTATACATCATTCTGCCGTCTCCTTTTCATCCTATTAGGTAAGAAGTTACACATTTAACATCATTAAAATAGGAAAAAAAATTTCTTTAGGATTGAATGATAAAAGAGAAGAAAGAACCCAAAAAAAAAAAAAAAAAGGGCAGAAGTTCGAGTGCTTACTGCCAGGGATCATCCCCAACAAGCAGGTTTTGTTGCCAAATGACAACTAGTGAGGGATATACCAAATTGCTTGCAACTGCCAATTCCCTTATAAGATTTCACTTCTTTTTGTGAAAGCAGTGTCCGTGGTTTCATCAGTGTTGGATAAGGGGAATCTGGGTTACTTGTTGGGGGTAGCAGAGACCGTAACAACTTGTTTCCAGGATGTTGCTAATGAACTTCTGTTACAAGAAGTTTCATGTTGCATTCCATATTAAATGAGGGATGCATCATTGACTGGGAACATGCGAGGAAGATAGATCTTTGATCCTGATCTAAAACATGCTTCTTCATCCAATCATCATTGTCAACATTATGATCCGTAAAGGGCCAACTGAATTCGTAGGAGGTCCGATCGAGAACCTGACATGAATTCATATAGCTCATTTCATTCATCGATTTAGGAACACAGTCATTTCGTCCCTCTCTTAAGACCAAAACTAGATTCAGTTGGTTCATATTCTGCGCCTGAGTCCATAAAGAGGGGGTTTGAGAAGTGTCTGAGTCATTAATCTCAGCAAATATATAATCTCCCATGGTTGATTTTGTAGTTCCATCTTTATTCCATGTTTTTAAATCCAATCATGTTTCTGTCTATATACCATGCAAAAAAATCTGTAGCACGGTCTTTGATATCTATTAATTTGTTGAATTTTATCTAGGAGTAAAGTTACTCATCATTCTCTCATCATCTTATAATATGATATTAAATAATTAAAAATTATTTATTATATTTTACTTGTGAACCTATCATTATAAGATGACGAGATGGTGATGGATATATTTTTTCTTTATTTAGGCATTGAAGAGGCGTTGTTGGGTTGCTTTTCTATTTATTTTTTTCCTTATGTTTTGCTTATCTATATTGCTTTTCCGTTGCTTCCTTCTATTTTTCTTGTTCTTTAAATGAGGTTGGTGTCCACGTGGAGTTTTACATTTTTTTAATGTATGGCATTTCTCTTAGCTATAGCTAGCCAGGGACGATCATGAGGGATATATATATGTATATAGTGCAACGAAATTAACATTTCACATTCAACTCCATATATAGTAAAGCATATTACAGAGTGACAACAACGAAATTAAATACACCGAGAGAGAGAGAGAGAGAGAGAGAGAGAGAGAGAGAGAGAGAGAGAGAGAGAGAAGAAAAGAAAAACAAACAAACAAATTCTCATCTTTAGCCAAAGCTTCTTTGAAATCACAAGTTCATTACATTTAACAGCTCTTATTTGTAGGACACTACAAACCACACATGAAGCATATAAAGTACTACTCGTGTGTGTATATAGATTATACATCAGAGCAGCAGGAACCCAATATTGTTTGATAACTTATTTGGACTCATAACGTAATGTATGTTTCTTATTATATATCATATATGTACACATTAACTTCTTCGTATCAAAGCAGCAAAATATATCATCCTTCAGATAGCCTCCCCATAAGTTCCTGCAGTTCGATTCGCAGCTGGTAATTGTCTAGCAGAGCTCTATGTCTCGTTGCCGCCCGCATCCTCACCCGATATTTCCTCCAAAGTCCTCCCCTTTGTCTCACTCACTAAGAATGTGCAAAAAAAGCCCAACATGTTGGTCACAGCCAAAAACATCATGGCCTTCCTAATATCTTTTGTCTCACCATCTAATGTATAGTTCGCCACCCCAAATGCACCAACCATTGCACTAGCCTTCCCGGCAACTGCGCTTATAGCATGGCATGTCTACCTTAACCTGGTTGGGAACAACTCGGCTGGAAGCACAAAGGTGGTGCTATTAGGCCTAAAATTTGTGAAGAAAAATGTTAAACCATACAAAGCCGCGAATATGTTGCCATGATCCTTGAGGTAGTTGTATTTGAGCCCTATGATAAGCATGAAGGCGGACATCATGAAAAACCCCATGAGTTGGATCTTGAACCGTCCTAGCTTCTCGATGAAGAACATGGTGAACCAGTAACTAGGGAAAGTCCCAAGCAATGCAAGGACAAACATGGCGCGTGACGTCTCAAATACCTCTCGTATAGCGCTAAGTTGCACATCCTTCTTTATTAAATTCATTGCTGGAAAAATATCTTTTTGGGTCAGGTTTTGGCTGTAAAATGCTATATCCAACAAGAACCATGTGCTCGTTGTACATATTAGATGAAGCCCGTGACGACTATAAAACTCCATAGAAAGCAATGGATAGCTGTTAGCAGCCTTGAATTGGGACAACTTTTCTTGTTGAACTTGGATTTCAAGATCAAGAACCTGTCCCATATCGGCGGCAGCTTGTTTGGCATTCCCCTCAATTAAGGTAGTATACCGACCTGTTTCAGGCATTTTCATTCTCCAATAGTAAGTTAAGAGCGTCGAAACGGCTCCTATCATAAGCACAATTCTCCATAGATAGTCTCCCTCCCGTTCTACGGAAAGAAAGTGATCTTCTTTGAATGGAACACTTTGATACTTGAGTAGAAAGATCTTTGAAAGTATCATGGAAACTAGGCCCGCGAATATAATCCCCACCCCCTGCATCGCAAACGCAAACACTACAGCAATGAATGCCCCATGAGTTTCTTTGTTAGCATATTCGGACATGATCGTGGCCGAGAGTGGATGGTCTCCTCCAATGCCAAACCCTAGCCAAAACCTAAAGAAACAGAGTGTTGTTATTACAGATCCTGCAATCGAGGTGCTGAAGGACAAGCTAGAGCATATGGCACAAGCAACCATGATGATTAGAGTGAGGCCGTAAACTTTTTTACGACTAAGTTTATCACCCAGCCAGCCAAAGAACAGTTGGCTTGCTAGCGTGCCAACTAGCGCAATGCCAACCACAACATTGTTAACCTGGTGAGGGAGCTTTCCAGGCTTACTATTGTTTGGGGCATAGTAAAGACGACCCAAGGGTTTTGAAACAGTTGACACTACAAGATAAATCCCCCTCTCCTGCTAAATCCAGCCGCTGTGTAAAGCATAAAAACCGTGGCAAAAATTCGTGCGCCACGATTTACGATTGGCGACAAATCGCCGATGTAAAAGTGTCACAGTTGCTCTATGAACCGCCGCAATAGTTACGCCGCAAAATTCAACCTGTTTTCATGGCGATTGAGACGCCAGGAATAGCACTTAAGCCCTTTGCCGCAAACAGAGTTCATCTGGTTGTGAAAACCGTCGCAAACAACAGTTGTGACCCTGTGGAATTGAATCGTCGGAAACAGCGCCATACTAGCAGCAGGAGCCGTTTGTCTCAAACAACCCTGTTTACTGATGGTTGATTCCGTCGTGAAGAACATCATTTCCGATGCTTCTAGATTTGTGGGGAAATTTTGTGGCGGTTTGTAATCACCGCTTATTTTCAAACGTTGTTGGTGGAAAATTTGGATTTCGCCCATGTACATTCCGTCGAGCAATTCCCCGCAGGGATTAGGATCATTTGATCTGTGGCGAGGTGTTTTGTCACCCCAATGGATTCGTGGTAAATCTGGAATGAATTTTTGCAAAAGCCGGAAGCCGCAGTGAACAAATATTTTTGGAATTAATTCCATTTGCACTAACTACTCATCGCTCTTGTCCATTTGTAGCAAGCCATAGCAGTCAATCTCAAATTTGAAGAGCATCAATTTGGGGCATTTTTTCTATGCATGTAGCAACAGGCTTATTGGGTTTTCACTAGTATGTTTTTCTCACTTTCATTTTAAAAAAAAAATTTGATCAAATTGTTCAATGTATCTCTCAAAATTTTATTGGGTTTTCACTAAATTATCATTTTTTTTCCATATTTTCTTCTTGTATGACATTTGTTATAATGATGCACTTTTTTATCCTACACGCACTAATAAACTATATAAAGGTTATGTTAAGCATCCAATGACTAATAATAACACTTGTCCAAGTCAAGGAATTTACGTACAGAATAGTTATAAACTTAGTGCTTGTCATACATGTAGATAGTAAGTTCAAGAACGAGATTCAAACATTCATAAGTTTCTTAAATTTTTCCACCATACATGAATACTTCTATTTCAACATGCCAGCAATCCTACAATTCCTATAAGTGTTTGCGCATATTCTACCTTTGTTACTAGGATCTTGGTTAGCACAACCAAGTCATCTCTAGCAATGCACATAAAAAAACCATGCAAAATCAAAGACGTACACTTATAATATTACATCAAGAGATGATCAATATATAGTTCCTGTTATATTGCACGTTAATGATTGAGAGTTAATTGGCATGTCATCTAATATTGCGCTGATCTCATGCAAATACTACATTAATTTCTAGCTACATCGACGGGATCTGTTTTCTTGGACAGTACTATTACCTTGTAACTTGTTTAATTAGATCTGCCGGCACAAAAGGTAGACTAGATACTAGTTCAAGCAATAGCTACGAAACTGGATAAAGACTTCGAGGTGGTGCAATATGGATATTTGTGGAATTCTAAGTTTCCAACAAGAATTGAAATCCACGTTGTCGCTTGCCACCTTGTAACTTTTAAGTTAAATTTAAACGATATTTTTTGATCAACCTAAGTGCTACCTGATGTCCCTAGCTAGCCTGTCGTTGATATATGTATTTATCGTTTCAAAAGTAGTACCGAGTCGTCTTTCAAGGAAGGAAATGGCCAAAAAACTACGTAAGTACTCTTGTAGTTATCATTTTAAAACATGGGACATATATATCAGATCGATATTTATGAATTTTTAAGTATGTCGTCATGTCCATTGACATATATACACACACAAGAATGAAAATACTTAAGTTACAAAGAGATTACATAAAAGTAAACTCACAAATTGATGTGGCTTGATGTGGTAAGTCAGATTGTAAAGTTACTTTTATTATAAAATATTAGATTTAACGGATTCTATGAAACCACATTAGTTTGTGGGTTTAATTAATGTAATTTTTTTGTATCCATCATAGTGCTTCTCATATAAGAATCATTAGCTAGGATGCCTAGCTTGGGTTTTTTAGGATGTACGACATGATATCATGGTCATGTTATACATGAGATCGAGAATTAGGATGTCATAGCTAGGTTTTCTGAAGATGAATTCCCTATGGAGCCTGATGCATGCATGTTGTTAAGGTTTTTGCTTGTAATTATTAAGAGATCCTTCTTCAGGGACTAGCTATATATATAATTAGCTAGCTAGGTTGCCTCAATTCTAATCCAAGATCCATATTTTAGTGGTTCATGAGAGCGGATCAACTTATCAAGTCGATCGGGGTACTACTTATGCGCTCCTGATCTAGCTAAGTACAGTAAAAAGGAATTTTACAGCTAGCGGATATCTTACTGTAATATCCATGATATGTATGTGTAATATCCATGATATATATGCATCGAAACTACCATATGACTTTCTTCTAGGCAACCAATTAGTTTCTTGGGGGTACCATAGAATTCGATCGATGGCAAGGGCAAGCTGCATGGAGTGATCAGCTTGAGATGCATGGGAGCTAGCTAGGGAGGTTATAATTAATTAGGACTACCAGACTGGATTAGAATTCGATTGATCGAGATGAGAAAATTAATTATATGCATGACAGACTGGACTCTAGCTTATTTATGAAAACAATGAATCACCGGCAGGCCATCAGTAACCATTTCCCAAACAAAATTGATAGCAATGGTTAGGTACAGGTATCCAAGTTTTTGTACAAGGTGGTTATTCCAGCGTAAGATCGATTCAACCAAAGTATTTTTAAAAATTGAGCAAAGAGTGGTAGAGATCG
Organism: Carya cathayensis; assembly: GCA_011037825.1. Classification (NCBI taxonomy): domain Eukaryota; kingdom Viridiplantae; phylum Streptophyta; class Magnoliopsida; order Fagales; family Juglandaceae; genus Carya; species Carya cathayensis. The sequence continues at coordinate 1,474,154 of QGSO01000231.1, read as the reverse complement.
AGATGCATGGAAGAAAATATGGAAAGCCTTGGAAAGGATCGAGGATATCCAATATCCATGAAAGAGATAGACAAATTAAGAGAGTAAATAAAGGGTCATGCCATATATAGCTAAAAGTTTATTTTTGGATTCCCATTTGCCCACATGCATGGCCTCTTCTCACTTAAAACTGAAAGAAAAGAGAGGATTTGCTAGCCCAATATATATAGATTGATTATTATTATAATTAGAGTAATAATATATATGTTGATGCCTGAAAAATCATATAACAAGCTGAGAGGGGAGAAAGAGTAATTTCCAGTCCACTATAACCATTCGAGCCTCGTTCAATATAGCCTGATACCCTCGATGTACGGCTATATTGTGTTAGTGCGTACATGATCCAAGACAGTGAAAAGAAAATAAGTGTGGAGAAAGTAAGATATGTAAATACACAGATTTACGGGATTCAACATAATGCCTACGTTCACGGGCATTTGAGGGGAAGAAATCTATGATAATATGCTTATTACAGTCTCTCATTTCTCACTATACAACGAAAATCTTGAATCTATTTGTTGGAGAAGATCCCTTCAGTGAAGCTCCCTTTCGAGAGGTTGAAGAAGTCGAAGTCGAAATCTTCTGGACATTCCATTTTATCTTATGCCTCTTTCCATTTGCCCCCCGCTTTGGTGAGGCATGATCCGCTTTGCATGTCTAAGTATCTCTCCATTTTCTACTTTCTCCTGACACTGTACCAAAGTTTTGAAATCCGTTCCGGAAATCATTCCGGTTGAGGCACTGAAATGGAATATTTCGGTACCGATACGTTTCGATGTACCGTTTCGGGATTAATTATATATTATATATAAATATTTATATGTATATATAAACTAACAACTAATAAAATAAATACATATATATATATATATATATATATATATATATATATATATATATATAAGTGTGTATCATGTATATGTATATATATATATATATAAGAATTGAAAATTTATAAAATGAATATATATTGAAAAAAATCACAAACTTGAGTTAATACAAAAACATAAAGAAAAAAAATTAAAGAATAGATAAATTATTAAAAATAATAATACTTAAAAAATAGAGAATGAGGGGACATATTTAAAATTATAAAAAAATTAAAATTATATAAATATATTTTACATTTTAGAATAAATTAAATACATTTTGGATTTAAAATTTATAAAAATGCCATCTAAGTATAAGAAAATTACAAAAACTGTCCGAAATTGAATGGGGACCGAATCGCTCAATTCCGGCCAAAATGACCGGAATGGCCGAAACGGGACCGCAATGACCGGAATTTGAAGCGAAACGGAATGGAGTGGTAGAGTGTACCGGACATTACACCAGAATGGCAAATTCCGGCCATTCTGGCTGGAACAGAATGAAATTCAAAACATTGCACTGTACCCCTTGCCCCTTGACAGACTCTTCACCCTATACTTTTTCTCTTGTCTCCTAGTGGTGGCCTAGTGGGCTCGATCTGAGTATTTCACCCCCTCACAATTTATATATATATATATATATATATATATATAGCATGCTACTTTTTTTTTTGTTTTCTTAAATTCTTTTTCTCAATCATACTTATTGGCTTGACTGATAAGGTAATTGATGAGATTTAAAGATGAAGGAACGCTTTTTCTCTAACAATTTATGATGATATATACAAATGGGTTTCGGGATGATTTTAGGGGGGATCTAATAATAGAGGCCAGGCTATAAATAGTAAGTTCAGTACAATATTGTAACCATCCATGGTCAATATCCCTCTTTAATAATTTGTTGGAGGCGATGAAGGAAGTAATCAAACCCTCATCATCCTCCTCCAACGTACGCGCACAAGTCTGGAAATTAAAACCAGAAAGCTAGCTAGGAAAGAAGGTCGTCTCGTGAAGAAAATGGCGAAGCTGCAACTTTGTCTAATATTGTTTGCAACTATTGGCTGTTTTCTAAGCGGGATGCAGGTACGTGCAATGACGCACATTGTTGGAGGAAGCTTCGGCTGGCGTCTCCCTTCAGCTAATATTTCCTTTTACCAAGATTGGGCCAGGCCAAGAAATTTCACTTCCGGAGACAAACTGGGTAACGTAAATGCATGATCTTCTAATTAATTAGATTTTGTGTTTTGCCTACAAGCTAGGGGTTTTAATTGGGTCAACAACTTGTAACAATATATATATATATATATACTTATATCATTGCGCAAATTTTTCACATGAAGTACATGATGATGATTAAGGGGTTTCAATCCAAAAGAAACAGCAGCAAAACTGTACACAAACCTTAGCTACATAAAATATTAAATGGCAAATGATACTATGCCTCATAAGTTTGTTCTTTTGATTTGATCGTTCATGTATTTTATTTTATTTTTTAATATTAAATTACAAAAGAGTAGCCATTTCTAGTGGCAAATTAACTAGTCATGCAGGAGGATAAACCCATATATAACATAAAACAAGAGTTGAATTGGTAAAAGGTTTAAAATTTATAATATTTTCTTTTCTTTTTTGTAATCCGATATATCAGTAGTGCTTGCTGATCTATGTATATCGACTTGCAAATAAAATTTTCGTTGAACATTTGAATCGGTACGTACAATAATTTAGTCGGTTAAGCGCGCGCCTGCATGCATGATATATATATATATATATATATATATATATATATATATAGTTAATACAATATGATTTAAGCTCATGATCTAGAAATAACTAATTTAATACTCTTTTTTCAACTAAATCTTGATAATTTTGACAGTCTTCTTGTACACAACGGGCTTGCACAACGTGGTAGAGGTTAAAAAGGAGGATTATGATGAGTGCACCCAGAAGCATGTGATCAAAACTTACACAAATGGACCAGCAATTTTTGAGCTCACCAAACCTGGTGATCACTTCTTCATTTGTGGTCTCAGCAATCAGTTCTGCAACGGTGGCCAAAAGTTGAGCATTAGGGTGATGAACGGAGATACGTCTTCCGATGGTGGTGGTTTATTTGGTATAATTACCAAGTCCAGCTCCAGCTCCAGCTCGGCCGATTCCATTCGCAGTCTCGGTATGCTTTCGGGTTTGCTTCTTGCACTCATAATGATCATCAATATCATATTGTTTATATAAAATGATGATGATGATCAGCTCGATCTGTGTAAATTAATTGAGATTTGAGATCTTTAATTAATTGTAAGCAGTAATGTGAGATCGATGCTAGCTAGCATGCATGCAGTAGTACTACACATGAAGTCACAACATGAAAACATGCAGTAGTTCATGTTTTCATATATTATTGCTCATAAAGGAATTACATCATCTCACTTATTACAATATTCTGCCGAATATAACTTGGAATATCTTCTAAATTATACAAGTTTTCAGTAAAATTAAGATCATTTTTTGCTAAATTATGAGCTGTCTTGTTTGTCTCTCGCTTAATATTATGGCTAACAGTGTAAATTGCAAAGGAATCCTTACAACCCCGATCAATAAGCCTCCACAACTCCAATTAGATTTAGGCTCCTTTAGAATGTTTACCACCTACAAAGCATCATACTCTAGCGTGAACTTTGTAACAACCATTTTCTTGCAGAAAAGAACACCAAGCATCATAGTATAGGNTCACAACATGAAAACATGCAGTAGTTCATGTTTTCATGAACCCTTAATTTGGTATTGTTGTTGGGTACATGGGTATAAATGGGATGGTTAACACATGATTAATTTCGTTTAATTAATTAATTATTAATAACTGCATCGTCTTGATTAATTAGACATATGAAACCGAGAGGATCTTGTTCTCTTTTAACTTGTGTAATAGTAAGATTTTGAATTAAAAAATTAATCCAACAAGAAAAAGATTAATTAATTACGTATTTAAACTTGATTATCCAATATTATATATTATGAAGAAATATTGAGTAATACTTCAAGCTTCTTCACCATTAAGAGAGTTTGCCCTTAGATTTCTTCTAGCTTTGAGGGTACCAATGACCTACAATCTCTCAAAATTGCACCAACACCAGCTGATCCCTCTGCTACATTAATAGCTGCATCCTAATTCAACTTGTAGTTCCCTTTAGAAGGTCTCAACCATGAAGAAGAGGAAGTGCCATTGATCCTGTCTAAGCTTGGAGGTTGGGTATTCTTTAAGTTGCTATAAAGCTCTAATTCCCTTTTGGCTTTTTTGTCTAGGGTGTGGTTCGAATCCTTGTCCTTCATTTAAGCCAAACTCATTAATACCACTAAGCCAATGAATGGCTTCAACCCTTTTGGTTTTACTAATGAGCAGGTTAGGATGAATGAATCATTTACCATGAACAAAGTCATTCCTCCTAGATCAAAGTAGTTGAGCAATCATGGTCACCTCCTTAAGTTCATTTTCCTGCAGGTTATTAACTAGAAAGCCCTCAATACCAAGAAAAGAAGAGCATTTGAAGCTCAACTTGTATCTTCCTGCACCCTTGGTCCCATACATCTTTAGCAACTTCATAGCCCCATAGTACATGCCCTAAAGTTTCTATCTCAAGTTGACAAATTGGGCAACTGTTGTCCTCCACCACTTTCTTTTTAAACAAATTCGACAGGGTAGGGAGTGCTTCATTACATGCTCTCCAAGCAAACATCCTCACAGCATTAGGAACCTAAAGTTTTCAAATAGTCTTCCAGATCTCAGCTTGCAATCTATCATGAGAAGGACCTCCTTCAAATATGGACATAATTTCTCTATGAAAGTAGTGGGCACACCTCACTGAAAATATCATATTGCTGGTGCATCTCCAAACTAACTGATCTTCTTTACCACCAAGGCTGATAGGAATAGACTTGATAAGCTCAACTTCTTGAGGTGAAAACATCCTTCACCTTCTCAGTTCAGGGTCAATGAGATCAGCCACCAACACATTTTCTTCAGACTCATCCCTTATAGACTAAATTTTATAGGTATGAGGGTTTGGTTTCCAATTGTCCCCCCAAATATTGACTTTTTTTTATCATTACCAACTCTCCAAATTAAACCTTCCTTCAGTGGCTGTAAGCCTGCTATGATACTCCTCCAAGTGTAAGAAGGTATGTACCCTAGTTTAGCCTCCATGAAGGTACCTTTTGGAAAATATTTTTGTTTGAGAATCTGAGCAAGAAGGGAATTTGGGTTTTGAAGCATATGCCAACTTTGTTTAGAAAGCATGACAAGGTTCAAACTCATGAAGTCTCTAAATCTCAGTCCACCCTTATCCTTTGCTTGACTCAGCTTATTCCACTTAATCCATTGTATTTGTGATTAATTTTCATTACAGCCCTACCAAAACTTCTTCAACAACTTGTTGAGCCTTTGAGAGATAGAGAGAGGAAGAAGAAAAATGCCCATGGTGCATGTTGGGATAGCTTGGAGGGTAGTCTTGTGGAGAACTTTCCATGTAGCTAAGAGGCACTTAGTTTCCCAATTTGTGATCTAAGCCCAAGTTTTGGCAATGAGGGAATGAAAAGCAACAACTTTAACTCTACCAACCACATAGGTAACCCCAAATATTTCTCAAAAAAGACTTAGGACTTAATTCCAAAAATCCTCAAGATAGTTCTTTGAACATTAGTGAGAGTATTCATGCTAAAGAAAATAGAGGTATTTTCCTTATTGAGCACCTGGCCATAAGCTTTTTCATAGATCTCCAAGAGCTGTAAGACCCTACTCAATTCCAAAGAGTTAGTTTTGCAGAACATGATGTTGTCATCTGCAAAGAAAATATGATTAATGCGAATTGGGTCATTGCCAATAGGTGCATTTCCTCTTGCCTCAACTTGCTTCAGTAGATAGGTTAGTGTTTCTAAACATAGGATAAAACAGATCAGGGGAAAGAGGATCTCCCTATCTAATACCTCTAGTTGGTGTGAAAGATGATCTTGCCTCTCAATTCAGTATGATAGAATAAGATACAGAAGTAATGCAGTTCATAACTAGTGAGATCCACCTATTATCAAATATGTTATGGAGAGACTGGACTTCATAAAATATTTGGATTCGCCACAATTGAGCTACCCATATATAATTACTATAATTATGTATAAGAGATTCGGATCAGTTACTCCTCGCACTATTTTATCAATTTTATCGAGCAAGTTTTATATTACGTACTACACCTTAATTACTTTTGTATACAACACATCACTTACCTTTATATCAAATGCCTACTTACTTTTTAGTGAGATGGAAATTATTTTATTCTTTAGAGATCATATATTGCAATTACCTTATCGAATCTTAGAAAATTTACGCAATCCATGGAAGAGGGATGTGCGGGCCCCACTGCTCAAATAAATTGGCTCACATTGCCTGCCTATTTTTCTATAATCGATCTCATCCCTAAATCGATTAGGCCATTTATTCTAAAAGAATGTTTGGTATAAAGGAAGAATTTTGTTATATATAATTATTTTTATATAATTTTTATAAATTTTATTAATGTGATTAGTTAAAATAATTATTTTATATTAAAAAAAATGATACAGCCAATCATATTAATGTAATGTATAAAAAATAAATAAACGTGACTACACATAAAATTTTTAATAAAAAAATTATATTTATTAACGACGCTTACAGCATTATATTGATACGGTAAGGAAAAAGGAATAAAACTTTTTTGCATTTATTTATCCATAAATTGAACAATTTTTCACATCGGCAAGCGTGCCTGGTGTGAACCGCAGCAATGGAAAACCCTAGAAAGAAGCCCAACGGCAATCAATTACATAATTAAGGCCTTGTTTGTTTCCACCCTAAAACCTATTTAGTTTCGGCTTTCTGTTTCCAAGTCCACAAACGTCAGACTCAGTAGTTTTAGTAGCGTCAACAAACGTGGCCTCCCTCCTATTCCGTATTAAGAGTCAGAGAGACAGGGAGTCAGAGGGAGACGGGGAGCGTTTTTCTCGGCTTCCTATTACGTCTCCTCCAAGGCACCAAACAGGAAAATTAGCATTTGGCTATATTTATATGTATAGTTTTTTTCTGAGAAAATATATTCCAACATCCAACGCATAATAAGGAAGGGAGATATCAGTTACCAGTATGTTTCCTTAATTCTATTCTATCATTTTTATTTTTTATTTTTTTGGTCTCCTAAATACAATATTAGAGCATGTCTTTTTGTTTGGGGTATTCAGATTGTTTTCTAGAAAGTTCTTGGGAGACCGAACGGCACACAGAGGAGCAGAGCTAGTGAGAATGGTGGATTCAGAGCGCTCCCAAAATTCGTGGGTCAACACAATGGATGGCCATGATTCCGCCTCGCCGGAATCTACGATCGAAATGAGGCAAGAGCTGGGATTCGGTGCTCCGCAAACCTTGCGTTCAAAAAACGGTGGTTCGGATGGCAGTTTGGGGATCGGAGAGCGAGCTTTCTCTGCTGCTGGCGCCGCCTTTCTCTCCGCGATAATCGTTAACCCTCTCGATGTAGTCAAGGTAAGAAAGCACAACCAAAAAAAATTGTTATTTCTTGTTTGTTGGTTAATGATGCGTATGGTTGGTCTGGTACTGTGTAGAATGGATTAAAAAACCAGTTTCTGATTGCATGAATGGAAATATTTATTGATGAAGGGTCCTGTTAAGTTTTTTTGGCTTTGAGTGATGGAAGGCTTGGTGTTCTGATACGTAATATATCACTTGTCTTTTTTTTTTTTTTATACTTTTCAAAGAGGGCTTAAAAAGCTATTCTATTATGTTTGTAATTGACATTGTGATTCTTTAATGGTGGTTCGATTGCTGAGGTTCTCAATTGTTTGTCTTTGGTACTAACAAAAAAATTGTTAGTATATGTTATTGTGGTGCGTTCTTTACGTTGTTGTTGATGAAAAATGCTTATTGGGTACCGCATTAATTTTGCTTCTTGTAGTGAATATCATTTAAATTCTGCTTCCAATTAAATATAGCACGTGCTCTTAGCAAAATATTTTTTCTTCTTGTTATCGAGATGGTTAATTGTGGATCATAAAGCCTAACCAGTGTTCTTCTCTCCTGTCTTTCAGACAAGGTTGCAAGCACAGGCTGCAGGGGTTTCTTACTCGCATCCTTTAAGTAATATTATTAGTCGCATGGCGTATTTTGGACCGCGAACGGTAATTTTTCTGCAATCTCATTCCTCGATCATTAGAGCTTTTTTCTCCTTGAATGTTTGAATTGAAATTGTAAATTGATTGTTACAGTAGTTGGTTTAAATATGAGTAGTTAGTAGAGTTTCTTAGCTTAACTGACTGGAAATTGCAAATTTGTAACCTTGGGGTGATCCTGAATACCCCATGAAAAATGTATGTCCATTGTAATTTCAAATGGCATATAACATTTGGTGCATTTTTATTGTTCTGTTTGGTCCCCAGTAGTGTTTTTGAAGTGATGATGTTTCCAAATTTACTTTTGGTTGAAGCTTTGGGCGTTGTGATGGCTTAAAATGTTAAAGGGAAATAAAAGGGGGGGATGATGTTGTTTCATATTAGTGAAGGAGGCATAAATGTAGTATATTGATTTCCATACCTACAATGATGCCAATGAGAAAATGTTATTAAGGGCATATGCGTGTGTAGCTTCTTTATTTATTTTTTTGTGGTTGGGAAGGCCTTGGAGTGTGGGGTGTCAAATGAAAGAATTTCCAGATTGTTATAAGACTCACTTTTCTAATATTATTGTCAACAGCTTGCTTCTGTGTTTACAATCTTAGGGGCATTGCTCTTTTGTTTAAGTTTACCATCAAACAGTAACTGGTCAATTAACTTTTCCTTCCTTTGCTATATGTTGGCACAGATGTTTGCCGATCTAAGATGTTCCCCAACATGTACACGTGCTGGAATTCATGGTACTGTGTCAATATGTCCTCCTGATTGTTTCCAATACAAAGGAACACTAGATGTCTTCTACAAAATTATACGTCAGGTTTGTGGGTTTATCACTTTTGGGCTTATAGTTAATTTTTTTTGAAGAGGAAGATAATGTTTTTGCTGAAGGCTGAAATTGAGTGAAACATATCCTGCTTCAATGCTTGATGGTTGAATGTGTTGCGTGCTTGTACATATATCCTAGGCAGGGCAACTGCTAGGTTTAAATGAAGACATGATGTTTCAGAAATTTTGAGTATTTGATTTGATAAATGCAGGCTCTAAATAACAAAACAACTTAAAAAATGGTTAAGAATTAGTAGTCAGCCTTATCTTCTCTATTTTAAACCGATCAAAAAAAAAAAAAAATGGTTAAGAATTGGCAGGTTTTATCTGCTCCGTTTAAGTGCTCATTGACGCGTTCGCTATAACATTTTAACCATAATGGTTTAATTGGAAAATCACTATTTGCAGGAAGGATTTGCCAGGCTATGGAGAGGCACAAATGCAGGCCTGGCGCTTGCGGTACCTACAGTAAGTTCCTTATGTTACATGTGGGATTTTCTTCTCTTGTTTCCTTTCCGGGAAGAGAGGGGGGGGGGGGGGGGTGGCGTTGTGCATATTGGAATTTGATTAGTGTAATCTTTGCCATTAAGAATAATTTTATTGAAATTACTCAATTTTCCTTTTTTCCTTTGAAAACCAGGTGGGAATCTACCTACCTTGCTACGAAATATTTCGCAATTGGTTAGAGGAGCTAACCGCCGAGCATGCTTCAAGTGTGACTCCATATGTCCCTTTATTTGCTGGCTCATTGGCACGCTCCTTAGCTTGCACAACTTGTTACCCTATTGAACTGGCAAGAACTCGTATGCAGGTAGTTTGAACATTGATGTTTTCATTCTATTGTCCCACTCTGAAGTTTTGACATTTTAGATGTTCTTGGGGATGATGTTTGTCTTGAGTTGTGATTAAGAAATTTTGAAAACTTCTGAATTACCATGTGCTTATTTCTTGGACACGGACATAACTTGGGAAATAACAGGTTATTGTCAAACATCCTTGAAGACAGCCTGGATATCTGTTTTTCATCTTCATCTTTATGCAGATAGTGGGCTTGTGGTGACATGGTTTAACAACCTATCAATGGTTACCTTGGCCCAGCTCACTAGGTGAAATTTCTGGTCCTCCCCATGCTCCTCTTTAAAAAATCCTTTTGTAATTTTTCAATGTGGCTAGCTATGCCAGGTGGATGGGAAACAGAGACAGAAAGTAAGTGGGAAATTTTGACAAATTGCTCTGTCTCTTTGTCAAAAGTGATTCTGGTCTAGAGAGAACCGTTTCCACCCCACCAATCATCATTCCTTCTTCAGCACACATATTCCTCTAGCTTTAGGTTTTAGGACGATAATAATGTTTTTGCTAATGATACAGTAATCATCAAGTGTAGACCATACTTTCTGATACACTTTAAAATTTGCTACATCAGTGATGTTTTCTGTATGATAAGTTGTATGTCTGTCTCATTAAGTAATAAATAACTTAGGACCAGATGTTTCTCATACCTCTTCTGTTGGTTCAGTTATGTGTTACATTTTACATGTTAGCCTTTGGTTTCTTGAATTTGTGCCTTCCGTGTCGGTCAGAACTCTTTGCAAACATGATTAATTTGATTGTTCATGGTGTATGCTCATCGGCATTTTTTCCCATTGTTCTGCCACTCCAAATCTTGTTTTTGTGGTGGCTTCTTATCTTTTAACTTCTTTTTGTTTGTTTTTGTAATAGGCATTTAAGGTGACCCAAACTGGTGTGAAGCCTCCCGGAGTCTGGCAGACTCTTCTTGGGATCATCTCCCATGTTAACAGCACCAGTGGTCGAAGCAACTGTAAGTTGACTTTTCTTGTGATTATGGTACTTGGGGTGACATGATTTGATGGCATCTGTTAATCAAAAGAATTATTTTCATTGCTTGTTACCCTTGTATTTTGACTGTATTTAGTGGCCCAAGGTCCTTATTTCTAAAGTAGATTTTGGAAAATTTAAGTTTGATTACTATCTTCTGTCGTGTTGGCTGATTTAAAGTTATCTGCTAACACTAGACAACTGCGAGACGACTTATGATCGGATTAAATGTTTGTTGGCACATATGTTCTTCATTTGTGGAACTTTTGGAAGTTCTGAACCCACATTTCAGGATTTTCTTTTACTTTTTTCTTCTGCTGATTTGGTGTAGATCCTGCCTATTCCTTGTGTGCTTGGATTTCACCACTTTGATTATTAATAAAATTTAACTTGTGAAAATATTATGATTGTATTAGTGGCAGCTTGATATGTGATACCCAAAGTTCCCTCTACAGAACATCAACTGAACAAGTCCGTAGTAAACTATTCGTCTTTTGGTTTTAAAAAAAAAGTTCCATAAATTCTATTGTATCAGTTCCCATAGTGGCTTTCTAGAAAAAATGACTTGCCAACTAAAGAGAAGATGCAAGAAAGTATTGTACTTATCACACATCTTTTTTCATATTGGATGCACTACACATGATGATTGTTGTTTTGCCCATAAGTATCTTATACTCAATTTTAACTGTGATTGACATAATTGGTTTTTTTTTTTCTTTTTGTCGTCAGTTCAAGGCTATCGTGTCCTTTGGACAGGCATGGGAGCACAGCTTGCTCGCGATGTTCCCTTCTCTGCAATCTGTTGGTCAACTCTTGAACCAGTAATGTTTTTTCCTTGAAACTGCTTCTTTCATGAATATCAGGGGTCTCTATGTAACACCTAGAAGGTCCAAACCACTTGACCTTTACTCCAAAAGGACTAATCAATGATACAATTAAAGTCTCATTGGAACTTTATAAAGAGCAAGAACTTCTCATTCTCAAGCAATGTGGAATCCCATTCACTACCTACTCTTAACCTTATCATGGGATATCACACTATGTATTCGTTTGATGATTATGTCTGATCTCTATCTTTTCAGATAAGGAAAAAACTCCTTGGTCTGGTGGGAGATGAAGCCAATGCAGCCAGTATCCTTGGTGCAAATTTTTCTGCTGCTTTTGTTGCCGGAAGCCTTGCTGCTGCTGCTACATGTCCTCTAGATGTTGCGAAAACTCGAAGGCAGATAGAGGTCATTTCCCTTTAAACTGAAACTTAATCTTGATTTTGCTGTGTGATTTTTAGTCACCAATATCTTATATGATATTTCCTTTTAATATCCTGAGGGTTCATTTAGAAAGTTCTGAATTGACGCTATTATGTGCTAGGATGGTGTCTTGGCTTTGTTTCTTTCTGTTCATATATTTGATTGTGTATTATAAATAACATTATATATCTTTTTAACATTATAGTATGTTTTCTCATATAACGATGTTGTCTTTACCTTTTATTTCTTGAAATATGCAGAAGGATCCTGTCAGGCAACTAAGAATGACAACAAGGCAAACACTCGTGGAAATTTGGAGGTTTGTCTCTAGTTTATATAACTGTACAATAATTGTATCCTCTTTTTTCAATTTATAGTTCATGAGAACGACACGGAGATAAAAAAAAAAAAAAAAAAGTTGCACCCATAGATATCTCAGCCCTTTTTTATAAGAAGGATAGACAAAGTAACAAGGATTGCCTAAGGAGTCGAGATTCCCATGCCTTTTAGGGATAGATGTCTTCAACAATTTGTAATGTTGAAAAAAGTTTGTTAGGCTTTCTATAGTATAAGTGTCTCCAGCCAATCTATCATCATGTGTTTGAGCTTTCTTAGGTGGCATGAAGGTGTGAGCTACTTTTCTTTGCATGCTCTAGTACTTCATTAAAATAAAATAAAATAAAAGGAGGGTTCTGATCAAATGGGGAAAACAATCATGTACTGCTTGCTACATTTGAATCTGCAATTAAGCATTCCGTCTTCATATTGTACTTGCCAGACATTATTATAGTGGGGAGCCAAACGTTGGGATTATCCTTTAATATATAGGCTGATGTCTTGGCTGTCTGATATATTCTTTTGATCTTTATACGTTGTTAGTAATTAAGTCAATGACCTTTTTTTTTTTTTTTACCAAAGTCTTGAATTTTAAATTTGCTTGCAACAGGGATGGAGGGATAAAGGGGCTGTTCACTGGAGTTGGTCCTCGTGTTGGCCGTGCTGGCCCTTCAGTGGGGATTGTGGTTTCATTTTATGAAGTTGTTAAATATGTTCTACAGAACCATTATGCAAATTCATGACATAGAGTGGCGGCTGCTTTTTATCCAGTTTTCAAGTGGAAGGCTGGAAGAAATTTTGGTGATTTGGAGAGAGAGACACTTACCCGAAAGCAAATAAGTTTTTTTTATCTGTTGATTTTTTTATAAGCTCTGCTATTTTGGTTTATAGCATGCAAATAAGGTATGCAGGTCTAGATTCTTGTCCATGGTAGGTCCTTTTCTGTAGGCCCTGAAGGGCAAAAGTGACTCCTGATCCCCAGTTTTGGACATTCTTCTGTTGTAATTTTTATTGCTCTGTAGGAGCAGAAATTTTGCTAATACTAATCTTCATTCTCTTCTTCGTTTAATTTTAAAGAATAGAAATATTCAAATTAATCTGGTTGTGTTTAATGGACTTTGTTTGGCTACACGGAGTTTCTGTGGTAAAAAGCATTTAGAAGATCATAAATGGGCGTTATGCATGTTTACATATACGTGGAGAAAAAGATTTATGTGAGTTTGAATGTTAAGCTGAGTTGAGTAGTGAGTTGAGATAGTTGATTAAGTTTTGTGGAGTCCATTTAAGATGAGTTTAAATATATTTATATGTTAAGATGTGTTTAAATATAAATATATATATATATATATTTATATATATACACATGAAGTTGTGGGCCCCACGAGAGATGGAAAATTGGGAAGGAGAGCCATTAAAGTTTGTCAGTTATGGGCCCTATGATGAATTCAATTTGAACTGGACTCAGAATGGTATAAGAGAGACTTAAAATCGGTGTGTTCCTTTCACTCTTACACATGCTAGTAAAATTGTAACACGGGACTTCCAAACTTACTGTGGGTCTATTTTCCCCTCTCTTCTCCCTTCTCTCTTCCCTCTTATGCCCGAAGCTCTCTCATCTTCATCTCCTTCTGTTATGAATCTCACTGTTTCGCATTAGCTTCATAACAATCTTCAAGAGATCCCACATATCCCATATTCATCTCCCTCAACAGATCCCGATCCCATCTTTGTCACCTTCAAGAGATCCCACAGATCTCATCTTCGTTTTCTTCAACATATCCCATCTCCAAACCCATCTTCGAAGCTCTCTTCTTATTCCTTCGTCCTGTCGTTGGAAACCTTTCTCCCATGTCCTCTGTCGAACCCATCTCTGTCAAGAGATTTCGATCTTGAACCCACTCGAACTAGAAGCTGAGAATGTATCTCTGGTGCCAAAGCCAGAAGCTGAGCTCTAATTGTATATAAAAACCCCAATTTTCCTTTAAGATTTGATGCTTGCCACTGATTATTAATCATTGAGACAAAGGCATTCTGAAATTGATTTTGGGCTCTGTGGAGAAAATGATACGTCAACTACTTCAATGTCATTTCATCTATGCTCACATGTCCTATAAATGCATACAGCTGGGTTTCAATTTGAAGGAGGAATTGCTTATACAAATCATACATGGATATTTAATTTACATGTTCTGAGATAGTAGAAGCTACCAGTATTTTTCTATCACCACACCGCCTTTTTTGTCTTTTGGGTTTTAATTACATCTTGTGTAAGTTAATTATGGTTTGTGGTCTGGCTCATCAGCCATTAACCCTACGAGAGTACAATATTTGATGATATAGCCGTTGGTATAAATGCCCGACATCCCTTTTGGAACTAGTTTGTGCACCAGATGTGCCTTAGATGGCAAACATGCAAGTTATATGAAGGAATTTAGACATAACATAAAATCCTCTTATATTCATTGAGTGTTTTGGGCCTGGAGCAACCATCGAAGGGGGGAGGGAGAGAGGGGCCCCAGATCTTTTATACGGTGGCCACAGATCGTATTCTAGAGAGAGAGAAAGAGAGCGACAGAGGGTGTGGGGGAGAGCAGGTGACGGGGAGGGAGGGAGGGAGAGAGGGTAGTAAAAAAAAAAAATATTCACCTTTGTGGAGTTTAAATTGTAATGTGCTACAACTCCTACGTGGCAGCTTATAATTTGCTGGTGTAAAATGAAGATGAACACCCGACCGGCCTGGACGCTCTCTCATGGTATAAACCGTGTTTGGATGTTGAGGGTAGTTTAAATATAAACTATACGAACCAAAAACAGCGGAAGCCTTTTCACGAGGATCTCGATCTCTCCTTGGGGGGCTAATTTTTTGACCAGGTAACTTGAGTTCAGCAGAAAGGATTACGAATGTTTTCTACTTGTTAATTAGGACTTCGTGAAGACAGGCTTTGTAGTGATCATGCATGCATGCATGCATGAAATAGAGTATATTATTCAATCTTTGTGCAGCCAAAATGAAAGGCGTGGGGTACTAAATATTCGTGGTTCTGTCGAATATATTAATCTATTAGATGCATCTCTATCGGTCAGTAGACTCAGTACTGCACATAGAGAATCGAAATAATCACTGTGGCATATGTAGGCACATGTTCTGATACTGCGAAAAATTAAAAAAGAACAAATCGAAGTTGAAGAAGAGAGAAGCTTTCGTTTTTATATTGTGAAAAAAATCGACAGAATCATCCTATGTGCCATATGCATAAAGGCATATATATATATATATATATATATATATATATAATTAATATCCTTAAAAGGAATTTACTCATTATTCCTACACTATATATATAATTTTCTTTTTTTATCTTTTTTATTTATATTTTTCTCTTAACAGGTATGTAGTGTAAGGATGATGAGTAAAAGAACCGATCTATACTTAACGTCAAACTGATGTATTTATGTAAATATAGAGGAAAAGATCCTTCTAGCTAGTAATTAAAGAGATCCAAAATCTCGAGTTACAAAGTTATTTTCTTTTTTGGAAATATATTCCGATTCTCTTGACAATTAATAAAGATGTTCTCGAAATATATACCAAATTAACTATATGAAGGGAAGTGGAATATATATAATATGGCAAATGAATAAAGATTATTAATTAAACAAAGAAAAAATATAAATATAAAACGCCCACAATTAATGTATAAAGGGTTTGTCATTTGATTACAAAATTAAGTACGTACGTAGATACGTACATATAAAAGGGCTTCTTCTAAATGAAATTTCATGATCCTCCCATTTCCCAAACTGATAAATTACACCACGCAATCCAAAAACACACTCGCCATCATGACTTCCTAACAATTACAGTACATTAATGTAAATATATAATACATTCATCATTAGATATTGCACACAATGAGGCACTCGATCGATCGGTTATATATTGACGGTACGTGCATGGATTTAGTGGATGATGTATGTGAGCACCAAAGCCAGCAGCATCAGCACATACGCTATTCCTTGATCTATTGATGCGCCTGCAAATTAATTTAAGCATATATGTATAAGATCAATATGATAAATCTTGATGATGATCATGTGCATATACATTCATTCTTTGTTTTATTAATCAAGGAAGTTGAGATAAAATGTTTCAAAAATGAATCGGCCAACAGTTGACCTTCCAATGACAGCTCTTCTCGGCCATCCATCCTTGTAACTTGTCTTTGTGGGACATGTTTATCTACGTACCTTAATTATCTTTCCTTGCATCATTCACAAATATCCCAACGATCATGGAATTAAATCGCATCAGAAAGATTTCTTTTTTCATTAAAGAAAAGAGCTATATAGCTAGCTAGCTTCTCATGTTTGCCGGCCAAGAAAGCCTGGGCCGGGAATTAAAAAAGTGTCCAAAACTTGTCGAATCATATCGTGAAGTGCTATTTCTTGGGAATCAAACAGAAAACAAGAAGATCGAGGATAAAAAGGAAAATTAACCTACCGTCACTTGTGGGCGCAGGAGCAGGAGCGGGAGATTGTGCCTGAGCCATTTGCAAGATGATGGCGAATATGATGGCGACCACCCCGAATGATGAAACCTTAGAAACTGCCATCTCTCTCTCTTTTTTTGACAATTTGTTTTTCTCTCTCTGAGAAATGGGAGATAGAGAGAGAAAAATTCTTAACAAAGAAAAAAGATAAGAGAGGAATCAAAAGGAGGTGGTGAAGGTGGCAATGAGAAAGGAAGGGTTTTTATAGTGTTGGCTTTAACGAGAGGACCTGGGACGTGTGTGCATGAGAGTGTTTTGTGGGAAGGAGGGACCCGAATGTTTAGGGGACCCATACATACATCCATGTGATCTGAGTAATTGTGACCTCTAAATTCCTGTGCTTTTCTTGGCTGTAAATGAATTAATTTATTTATTTATGATTTAATATGCTTATGGTTTGTTGGTTTGTTTGTCAATTGATTTAGTGCAGTTCCAAGCTAGCTGTGTCTTAGTTGCTGCCAGCATAGATGCTGACATTTCTGTCTACATTGTTCATGCTGGTTTCATTGTCTCTCTTAATTAGAAGAATCTCATCGGGATACTTTAATAAATTTCTTGTTGCCATTTTTTTTTGGAATAAGGAAGGGAATCTTTTCAGAATGGAAAGTTGCGTTATGGCAACTGGCAAGGGTTGTAATATTAATTTAGGTGACCTATCGAACACCTTTAAGACAACTCACCAAAACTTTTGGGAATCTTTTTAAAAAGAAAAGTAGAAAATACTTTTGCTCATAACAAGTACGAACATAAAGTCTCCAATTTATCATATGACATCGATAAATTTCTTAGTTAGCAAGTTTTTCTTCTAAACTTACATACACGTTGGGCAATGGCTTTAATGACACTAGCTTTTATGGCACAAATGTTGTTTTACCTATTTGAGTCGTATCGTATCTACAGCGGCCAGAGCTTTGTTTCAGAAATGGTGAAATATTTTTGCAAATATAGTGAGTTTTTATCATAAAAATGATATTTACAGTTGTAGAGTACGCAAGTACTGCATAATCCCTTTGAAAAAGTAAGTAAATACAACATCTTTGGTCGAAGCTTTCGATATTATGGAAACGATAAGGAAGACATTTTCACTAGATTTTCATACAAACAGCTACAAATCCAGTTCCTAAGAATAGATATAGGTACCTGTTCTAATAAACATACTTCAAAAACACGTTGAACAACCTAAATGATATACATACAAACCAATATCTAGCAGAGAGTGGAACACCAGTCGAGGATTTTGATCTCTAACATCTGTCTGAATTAGTAGCAAGTCATGTCAAGAAGGGAGAAAGTGAGGATCCTCTTTTATCTTGTAGATCTCAAACAGTTGTTTAGAGTAGCGAGTTGCCATTGTTCGGCAAAACTCCACTGCCTTTGGGTCGTACTCTTGTAACTCTCTAACGGATTTCTTAAGACCACCTTCAGGGTCTCCATCTGTGAGAAACTCGGCCAAAAAAGAAGCCCTGTATGATAGCATAGATAATTCGACAAATATAATTTTGCGGAACTGACAGAATCAATCGATCAAGTTGAACAAAAAAATTTGTCAAGGAACAGGAAGAAAGGCAAAAGGGAAGAAAGATACAGAAACACATATTGCTTTCACTAACATATTAAGAAATCACATATATGGCACATCTGGGAAAAAAATCCTTTCACTCTTCAACAACACATGTACACTTTTTTTTGACAAAGTCTGTACTCATAAAAACAGTTCATCTTATTGTTTGGCCTAGACTCGGTAATTTAAACTTTATTTGGGCAAATGGCACCAGATGGAGTGGTGCCTGGTTAGCACAAGGGGTAAATACTAAAGTTGAGTTAGGTTTTCTCCCTTATCTGAGTGGAAATCTTGGGTGCTTACCAGCTGGAAACAAGGCCTGGATGCAAATGCAGGGATAGTGCACTGCTCCAATGTGTACTGAATGAAACTTCAAACCCAGGGGGATCTCACAGGGTTCATTTAAAAACATGGTAATTTTAAGATGTTAGAATGGATAAAAACAAACGGCACAACGATAAGAGGGGGAATCTCATTGACTCAGGCTAAAAGCTTAAAACTGGAGACCTGTTGGGATATTTGATTGAGAACGGGGGGAAGTTTATTGAAAGAAAGTAAAATACACCCACATCATCTCACTCATTTGAATCAGATGCAGTAGGAAGCAAATATTAAATGAAAACCCGGAAAAAAAAAACCTAGATAACCAACCAAACAACATATTCTATTTCTCTAGAACAACAGGAATGTAAGACAGAATTCAATAACAAGCATGTATATGGCCACAATACGTTGGCATTCAGAACTCATAAAACCAATAGGCTGAATGAATTGTAAATTCCATCTAACTTATCAAAAAAATATTGTAAATTCCATCTAAAAGTGCGAGGAATTCAACTAAGACCTGAATTATATAAAATAATTATGTATACCAGGGAGTCAAATGCATACCTTGGGGCATCAAACGTGCTAAAACCTCGGTGGTTGTTGTAAAATGTTTCCTTCCTCAATTTTTCATCAGAAGTTTGTCGTCGATACAGAGCACATACAGCCTTCATGCACAGTTCAGTATCCTTCCCCAATTCTGCAAGCATGTCCCCCTCAAACTCCCATTTTGATTTACCATCTTTCCTCCGTTGAATTTTGCATAAAATCTCACCGAAGTCAATATTTTCATCTGATACCTCTGTTGACTCACTAGAAGCATCATCAGCATGAGAAACATCAGAGCTCTCAACAATAAACCCACCCAAACTTTCACCCTCACTGTCTGACCCAACCTCTTCTGAATCAGCTTCAACATCGTTATTTGTAGGGACTCCTTGATGATAAACAGACTCACCAGCCTGAATTGAAGAATTTCTTTCAACCCTGCCTTGTCCTTCACGTTTTCTCAAAGTCGCCAGACGGCGACTTGGAGGGGTTACACTGCCCTTGACATTGTCACCCAGAGTAGTCGTAGCAGTCACTGAGCAGCCATTCAACTCAGAAACTACTTGACCAGGAACTTTTTCCTGAAGACGCATCCGCTTGAGTTTAGAGATCGGAATATCATCCTCATCACTCTCACTGTCACTAGTAACAATATTCGATACTCGTTTTCTTCTGGAAGTCGGAGTAAATAAAAGGTTCTCGTTGCAAGCATCCACATCTTCCTCATCATTCTCATCATAATGTGTCTGTTTTGAACTATTTCCATAAACCACTTCCTTTTCACTTCCCACAGGTGATGCTAATGTACCATCCCCTAAAATTTGAACATTCTGAATGTCCTCGTTATGAGAAGCAGGTAATTGGATATTGGTAGTTTGTTCATTCTCACTGTCACTGATATCCAGAATGCAAAGGGAAGCAGGTCTAGCACCACCTGGAGTGGATGGAGCCAACTTTTTGTTGGGGCTCTTCTCTTCTTCAAATGTCAACTGTTTTCTTGCGCGCCTACCATATTCCAAGTAGACACCTTTCTTTTTTTCCTTAGTACGAGCATCAAGCTTATATGGAAAGTCATTTAAAGGTGTGCCTGCTACAAAACAGGAAATAAAAACAAACATTTCAAAGACTTGCTGATCTATCTCAATCGGAATTAATTTTTAGATAAGTAATCTCAATCAGAAAGCATCATTAAATATCTGATCATTTAAATTTCTTTTCCTGAAAAAAATAAGGCCTCATGGCAATTTGATATGCATAAGAAAAATATTTGTTAAAACACAACCCCTGCCCACAGAAAAAGTCCTTATTCTATCCTCCAGGAATAAGAGATTGCTACCTCATTAAGTTACTGCACTATAAAGAGAATGACAGCAACAGAATATAATAATTTCATGAGATTTATCACAACGTACTGCTAAAGTAGCTCACTGAGGAGATGCTGAAGGAACAAGTTATAACAGTTTTCAGGTATATAATCGACAAACCAACCTATAAGTTCAGCAATCCGCAGGTATGGTCCCAATTTATTTAAACTCAAGCAGAAATGAGTGTATAAATGATTGAGCCCACCAAATATAATTATAGTTTCCAGCGCCTGGAAAAAAAATTTAAGCCCTATGGATGCAGATAATCAAAAGGTACTGGCAAACTAACGTATTTCCCCAAAGAAGACCCCTTTTTATTTGTATTATACTATTACTATTATTGCTGTTATAGTCATTAACATTATATTATTGCTTATTATCGTTATCACTAGAGTCGTTGGGGCTAATTGAGAAAACATAATCAATTTGCTAATATAAGGCAAGACCTAACCTCTAAATCTTGCATTTAGAAAAATATTATTGCAATGGTGTAGTCTGTGATTCGTACCTGTTGCTTGCAGACACCTGAACTTTTCCTTCCAAACCTCAACCTCACTCTCAGCTCTTCTCTTCTCACATTCCAAAACCTTATTTTCAATCAAAACCTGAAAGAGATTATCTTCGTCCTCATTCTCTGCCGTCAAATCAACAATCCTTTCTCTTCGACTACTAAATTTACTTTCACCTTCAAAACCGCTAACGCATTTTTTAAGTTCATCATTCTCTCTTTTCAATACCTGAAGTTGATCCTCAATTGCAAGCCTGTCAATTTCCAATGCCCTCAATTTGGCCTCAAGTACTTCATTTTCGCTCTTCTTCTTTAGAATATCCAATTCCAACTCAACACACCTCCCTTCAGCTTTCTTGCTCCTCTCTTCCAATTCAGTGCACCGACAATGTACCAATTCCCTGTCGCAAACGCTATTACAGTTGGGGACTTCTCCATGTTTCGATTCTTCCAAATTCATCTCCATACTCACTCTCAAAGTTACCCGACTCAAAATAACCACTCAAAACCCAGACAACTTGAACAAGCCTGCATTCGAGAAATCAATTTATAGTACGAAAAAAGCCAATTTGACCAAAACATGTCAATCATTGTTATTTAAAGACAAACCAACAAAAGTTAATGCTCAACAACAACTACAATGAACATCGAGCCTTGCCGATACCCATTTCAGCATTAAACAAAATTTTGGTTAAAATTAGTACATTTATTGTTTTTCCATTACTTGATGTAGCAAAAGCAAACAAAAAGCCACGTAATAAAATGAAAAATATTTGCACCAAATATTCTCGGGAACCAAACAGATAATAACGAATTGGAAACTTACCTGAAAAAGTAGTAATCAGAAAGAGAAGTAATGTTCTTATCAACAAACACAGTGTCGTAATGCTGTGGAACTTGCAATAAAACGTTGATTTCGAAGAGGGACTCTCTATTGGCTACTCCTGGGGTTTTTAGGTCGTGTTTGGATTCTGAATTAGGTCATCTTATCAATTTTATTTTATTTTATTTAATCCTTATAATATTTCTAATTTTTTTATATAAAATAAAATAAAATAAATAATTTATTTTTTTTTAATTTTAAAATAATAATAATATTAAAAAATAATATCTTAATAAAAATTTATTTTAACATCTATTTTTCATTCCTATTCATTCTGTGGAGTAGAAAAGGATTGGCACTAAACCAAACAAGGTAGAAAGGAAGCTTTTGACTCCAGAGTCCGGACCCCAAAAAAATAAATAAAAATTTTATGTGCAGTCATTTTTGTGAACTCCTTTATACACTCCAGTGATATGATTGGTTGTGTATTAAAAAAAAATTAATCCAACCAATCATATGTAGAGTGCACAAAGAATATGCAAAAGTGACTGTATATAATATTATTCATAAAATACACGAAAACTTCCTAACTAAGTTTGGAGCCAAATGGATGCCACGTGTCTAATTTAGGGAGAGGAAATTGACAACCATCTAAAAATTATACATGATATCTACGTAATAAATAACATATCTACGTAATTCACAACACATTTCAAAATGAGAATATTTTTATAAAATAATATTATTTTTATAAGGTTATTTTAAAAAATAACTCTCATTTTAAAATATAATTTCGTAAAATATTGTGAAAAATTATGTGTTTATCATTTTTTTAATAAAATATTTCAACTCAATCTATTTCATTACTATTTACAGATTTTTCATCTCATCTTATTTTCCAAACATTCCTAATGCATGGACACCATGGAGAAGATTTTAACAAGTATAGATCTTCTTGATTTAATTATTGACTTTTTTAAATAAGTTTTCAATTGATCGTGGGTTTAAAAGATTTTCAATTCTATAGATTCACATCAGTTTTCTTACTATATACTTACTCACCAAAATATGGGTTCAATTTATAATTATTTGCTTTGGACACTCTATTCATGTTAAAAAAAATCCTAAATTTAAGACAAGTAGGCCCTATAGTCGCATATATTATATTTGAATTTCTTCTGCATATTCCTTCTTTCCTGTAATATTCTCCTCTATTAAAAAATATAAAGAAAGCAAAAGATCATGTTTAGATATAGGTTTGTGAAAACAAAAAAGGGTTGCACTAGAGTCACTGTTGGGAGCTGCTGCTAGTTATTATAAGTGTTTTTTTTACTCTTTTTTTTTTTAATTTTTTTAACACTTTTAATTATCTTTTATTTTTAAATCACAATATTATTAGAAAATACTTACTTAATCATTAAGAAAAAAAAAAAAACCAGCAAGAGCTACCAATGGTAGCAGTGAAATCATAGTTAAATAAAATATTGAAAAAGTTCTTGTTTAGATGTTGAGATAAAATAAGATAAAAAAAAAATTATAGATAGTAGTGAAATAGTATGTGAATAATAGTGAAATAATTTGAATTAAGATTTTTAAAAGGTTTTTGGGATAGGATAAAGAAAATATTAAATAAAAAATTATAAAATTAAAATATTGTTAAAATATAATGTTTTAGTATTATTTTTGTTTTATAGATTTGAAAAAGTTAAATTATTTTTTACATTTTATTTAGAAGTTTAGGAAAGTTGTAATGATTAAGTAATGAATAAATGAAAAGATTAAAAATTTGAAAATTTGAAATTGAAATATAGTTGTATTTGAGTAATGTTTAGGTATTGAGATTAGATAAAATAAGATGAGATGAGTTAAGACTATCTGACCGTTGAAACGGGGCTTAAGACGCTCCCACATCAAGAAGCTGCCCACAAATAGAAACAATGAGTTCCTAGATTTTCTACAATGTCTCTCGCACTTCAAGTTAAATATAGAAAAAAATATATATTATCTTTTCTTCGAAAAAATTAAAGAGACTCTAGACCAAGCAATGGAACATGAAAATAATCATATGGGTCATTTTGATTGAAGGAAAATTGGTAATATATAGTTCAATGAAGAGAAATATTGGATCCACAATACAATTTAGAAGGTCATCATTAATTGCTAATCTAAAGATTTTATTTTTAATGATTGTTTGATCATTTGATGAAATTTATAAGACATTGTGAAAGGTTGGGATTAGAAGTCTAGAACATATCTGCAGTTAATTTAGTTAGTACTTGACATTCCCTAATTGTTTCTTTTATTTCATTTCACATTTTGTGCCGTAACTGTTTCGTCAAAGGGGTTGCCATGATATCATATGGTCCTAGGTTGAGTTCCCATTATCAAGAGGGTTTTTTTTTTTCACCTTCCTATAGTATAATCGAAGGTTGGATAGGGTGCATGTACTTGACTATGATGTATAGCCCAAAGCCCAACACATTGTTCGATTTAATTGATGAGGCCCAGCATTTTGTCACCACCTAGATTTTTCTAGAGAATTCCACAACCTTCTAAAGCCACATAGTCCTTTGTAATGACGTACAATTGTGTGTAGTGTTCTAGAAGGGGCGTTATAGACAATTCTAGAGTAGTGTTCTAGAAAGGGCCTTATAGACAATTCTAGATGAGTGTTCTAGAAAGGGCCTTATAGTCAATTGTAGAGTAGAAATCTAGAATGTTCTTTACCCTTGGATTGGTGACAAGTGTCACAATCCTAGCCATTCTTTGTACCAAGAGGTCTCTATAAATAGAGACCTCCTCACTTGTGTAAATCACCAAGCAATAGAGCTAACAAGTTCTCTAAAGCTCATCTCTCTTCTTTCTCTCTCTAGAGTTGTTCTCTCTTGTCTTGAGTCGCTTAGAAGGCTTACTTAGGAGCTTTGCGAGGGCAAAACCTCCTAAGGCCGCACGGGACGTGTGAAGAAATTCTAAGTCCGTGACAGTTGGTATCAGAGCCGTCCAGGCTAGGAATGGCGGATCCAAGTGAGATCACCATGGAGCCCATGGAGACAAGAAAGAGCAAGAGGTCGAAGGATTCAACCTCGTCTATGGAGTCTCGTCTCGATGGGATCGAGAGGGCCATGACTAAGTTATTGGCCAAAATGGAGGAATGGGATCAGTCTCACAGGGAGGTGAGCACCCTCGACAACACTGTGACCAAGGTGGAGGTAGCTGTAGCGGATGTCAGGGACCGACTTGACATCGTGGAGCAAAGTTTGGAGGAGCTAGGATTGGAGGGACAATCCGAATCGCTCAAGGAGTCCATTCTAAGCACCATCAGCCCCACCATTGAAGCACAGCACGTTGAGAATGTTGCTTTCCAAGACCGGGTCTTGGGGGAGCTAACAAAACTCCATGAGCAAATGGAGGAATACCGCGTCGGTATAGAGGAGACCAGGGCGGACTGGGCCATGTGCAAGCGGGCGGTGGCCAACGGGGGAGCCATTGGAGCTGGGACAATGGCGACACTAAGGGTGGATACCCCCAAACCAAAAGAGTTCGATGGCAAACGGAATGCCAAAGAACTAGACAACTACATGTGGCACATGGAGCGCTACTTCGAAGCTTTGAACATGCAAGACGAGCGTGTCAAGGTACGTACTGTCTCTCTCTACCTTACTAATCTTGCTGGTACTTGGTGGCGTCGTAAGCACAGTGAGATAGAGAAGGGTACTTGCACCGTTGACTCATGGGAAGAGTTCAAGCGTGAACTGAAAAGGCAATTCTATCCTGAGAACGTGGCTATGCATGCGCGGAAGAGAATGAAGGAGCTGAAGCACACCTCTTCAATCCGCAACTATGTTGAGGAATTTTCTGCTCTCATGCTTCAAATCACCAACATGAGTGAAGAAGATCTCCTCTTCAACTTCATTGATGGTCTCAAATCATGGGTGGCTCAAGAGCTCAAGCGCCGTGGGGTCAATGACATCTCCACCGCCCTGACAGTAGCAGAAACCTTGGAAGAGTTTGAGTATCATAAGAGTGACAACTCCTCAAAGCCCAAATCTTCTAAGGATAATCACGGCAAGGGTGGGGGAGCAAAGGGGTCTAGACCCCCACCGTACAAAGAGCGAGGAGACAAGCCTTCATCATCAAAGGAAGGCAAGAAAGACTACTCTAATGACAAAAAGCCGAAGGATGCTTGCTTCCTTTGTAACGGGCCACATTGGGCTAGAGATTGTCCTAAGAGGAAGGCCCTCAATGCCATGTTGGAAGAGAAGGAAGTCCAAGAGAAGTCGCACCTGGGGTGTCTACAACTTCTCAACTCCCTCAAGGCAAGCACAAAGCCAACCACTAAGGATGGGTCTTTGATGTTTGTAGAGGTACGCGTCAATGGGAAGGAGAGTCATGCCATGGTCGACTCAGGAGCTTCTCACAACTTCATCAAGAAGAAAGAGGCCGCACGGCTAGGGATTCCTCTTAAGAAGGGTCAAGGATGGCCGTCAACTCTGAGGCCAGACCACTTGATGGCATAGCTCATGGGGTGGAGCTACAACTTGGCACATGGAAAGGTATGGTGGACTTTTCTGTCGCTCATATGGATGACTTCAACATCGTGTTGGGGATGGAATTCTTGAGACAGTTCAATGTAGTGTCTCTTCCCCATTATAACTCGGTGTGCATCTTAGAAGGTGGTCCATGTATGATACCCACCGTGTCTAAGCCAAACACCACTCAACTTCTATCTGCCATGCAATTCAAGAAAGGTTGGAAGAAGGGGGAGGTGTCTTACTTAGCTTCTATGGAGGAAAATGAAGTGAAGATTTCCTCCCCTCCACCTATGGAGATCCAAAAAGTCCTTAAGGACTATGGGGATGTCATGCCCCCAGAGTTGCCCAAACAACTACCACCTAGGAGAGAGGTGGACCATCAGATTGAGATGGAACCCGGTGCCAAACCACCCGCCAAGGCACCCTATCGCATGTTGCCTCCAGAGCTTGAAGAACTAAGGAGGCAACTCAAGGAGTTGCTTGATGCTGGGTTCATTCAACCCTCTAAGGCCCCATATGGAGCACCCGTATTGTTCCAGAAGAAACATGATGGGTCTTTACGGCTATGCATTGACTATCGGGTTTTAAATAAGGTAACCATCAAAAACAAGTACCTCATTCCATTGATTGCTGATTTATTTGATCAACTGGGCCATGCAAAGTACTTTTCCAAGCTTGATTTAAGATCGGGGTATTATCAAGTAAGGATTGTGGAAGGAGATGAAGCAAAGACAACTTGTGTAACTCGCTATGGAGCATACGAGTTTCTAGTGATGCCCTTTGGCCTCACAAATGCTCCAGCCACCTTCTGCACCCTCATGAACAAGATCTTCCACCCCTATCTTGACCAATTTGTGGTGGTCTATCTAGATGATATCGTCATCTATAGTTCTACCCTTGAGGAACATGTAGAGCATCTAAGGGTTTTTTCCGTGTCTTAAGGGAAAACCAACTCTATGTCAAGAAAGAGAAGTGCTCATTTGCGCTAGATGAAGTCCATTTCCTTGGCCACAAAATCCAAAGTGGAAATCTTAGCATGGAGGAGGGAAAAATAGAGGCCATCAAGAAGTGGGATCCTCCCACTAAGGTTACCGAGCTCCGATCCTTCCTTGGGCTTGTCAACTACTATAGAAGATTTATAAAGGGATACTCCACAAGAGCATCCCCCCTCACCGACTTGCTCAAGAAAAACAAATCTTGGGAGTGGACATCAAGGTGTCAAGAAGCCTTCAATGATCTGAAGACCGCAATCATGGAGGAACCGGTCTTGGCCCTACCAGATTGCACCAAGCCTTTTGAGGTGCAATCAGATGCATCAGACTTTGCCATTGGGGGAGTTCTCATGCAAGAGGGACATCCAATTGCATATGAGAGTCGCAAACTCAACGAGACCGAAAGACGGTACACTGTGCAGGAGAAGGAGATGACGGCCATCATCCACTGCCTCAGAGTTTGGCGACACTATTTGCTTGGCTCCCGTTTTGTGGTAAAAACGGATAATATTGCCACCAGTTACTTCCAGAGTCAGAAGAAACTGAGCCCAAAGCAAGCTAGGTGGCAAGACTTCTTGGCAGAATTTGATTATGTCTTGGAGTACAAGCCTGGGAAGGCCAACCTTGTTGCTGACGCCCTTAGTAGGAAGGGTGAACTTGCCCACATCACTAGTGTACAAGGGGAGACACTAGAGATGATTCGGGAAGGCTTGCAGCACGATCCCTTAGCCAAGAATTTGATGAATTTGGCTAAGGAGGGAAAGGCCAAAAGATTTTGGGTAGATGATGAATTACTCTACACCACCAGACGACGATTATATGTTCCGAAGTTGGGAAAGCTACGGAGGAACCTTATTAAGGAATGCCACGATTCCTTATGGGCTAGACATCCTGGTCAACGCCGCACTCAGGCTTTGTTGGAAGCTTCTTATTATTGGCCTCAGATGAGAGATGAGGTGGAACTCTTTGTGAAGACTTGTCTTGTGTGCCAACAAGACAAAGTGGTGAACCGAAGCCCTGCTGGTTTGTTGGAGCCACTACCCACTCCTTCTCGTCCTTGGGAGAGTGTTAGTATGGATTTTATAGTGGCTCTCCCCAAATCTGAAGGATGCAGTACCATCATTGTTGTGGTGGATCGGTTTTCTAAATATGCCACTTTTATTTCCGCTCCTAAAGATTGCTCGGCTGAGGAGACAGCCAAGTTATTCTTCAAACATGTGGTTAAGTATTGGGGCTTACCACAAAGCATCATCAGTGATCGGGATCCTCGCTTCACAGGCAAATTCTGGTCGGGACTATTCAAGCTCATGGGGTCTGCCCTACACTTCTCCACCAGCTTTCATCCACAGACAGATGGGCAAACTGAGAGGGTGAATGCCTTGTTGGAGTTGTACTTGAGGCACTTTGTAAGTGCTAACCAGTCTGATTGGGCGAAACTGTTGGATGTAGCTCAATTCTCCTATAATTTACAAAGGAGTGAGTCCACGAACAAAAGCCCATTTGAAGTTGTAATGGGGCAACAACCACTCACTCCCCAGTCATTGGAGACAAGCTATGTGGGGAATTGTCCAACAGCTTTCAAGGTTGCTAAATCTTGGAACGAACAACTGGATGAAACTCGCTCCTACTTGGACAAAGCAACCAAGAAGATGAAGAAGTGGGCTGATCAGAAAAGGAGACACTCGGAATATCGTATAGGCGACTTGGTGTTAGTAAAGATCTTGTCAAGCCAACACAAGTTTACAAGGAAGCTACACAAGGGGCTTGTACGACGTTACGAAGGACCATTCCCAATCATCAAGAAAATAGGGAAGGTCTCCTACAAGCTAGACTTACCTCCAAAATTCAAGCTTCATCCAGTCTTTCATGTAAGCTGTTTGAAGCCTTATCATGGGGATGAAGAGGAACCAGTAGGAGGAGAGTCTAAGCGGGCACCATTGGGCATAACTACCACCTTCGACAAAGAAGTAGAAGAAATCTTGGCAGATCGTGTGATTAGACAGAAGAGTCATAAGCCACGCCAAGAATACTTGATCAAGTGGAAGGGATTGCCCGAAAGCGAGACGACTTGGGAACCAAAAGAGTCATTGTGGCAGTTTGAAGATCACATCCGAAGGTTCCAAGAAGACACCGCGTCGAGGACGTCGCGAAACTTAGTGGGGGAGAATGTCACCACCTAGATTTTTCTAGAGAATTCCACAACCTTCTAGAGCCACATAGTCCTTTGTAATGACGTACAATTGTGTGTAGTGTTCTAGAAGGGGCGTTATAGACAATTCTAGAGTAGTGTTCTAGAAAGGGCCTTATAGACAATTCTAGAGGAGTGTTCTAGAAAGGGCCTTATAGTCAATTGTAGAGTAGAAATCTAGAATGTTCTTTACCCTTGGATTGGTGACAAGTGTCACAATCCTATCCATTCTTTGTACCAAGAGGTCTCTATAAATAGAGACCTCCTCACTTGTGTAAATCACCAAGCAATAGAGCTAACAAGTTCTCTAGAGCTCCTCTCTCTTCTTTCTCTCTCTAGAGTTGTTCTCTCTTGTCTTGAGTCGCTTAGAAGGCTTACTTAGGAGCTTTGCGAGGGCAAAACCTCCTAAGGCCGCACGGGACGTGTGAAGAAATTCTAAGTCCGTGACAATTTGCTTAAGTCGACTAGATTGATTTTGTTGTAATTGTCCTGTCTGTTTTTTTCCGCCACTTTAAGGTCAGTTTGGATACAAGAAATATTTCATCTCATCTCATTCTTAATTTTTTATGTAAGACTGAACATAGTGATAATTAATTGGTGTTATAGATGTGTGTAGAAAAACTAAAATTAAGGCATGCATGCAGTATATCACAATCTAATTCTTTATTGTGATGTGGCTGGCTAGGGACCTTGTGGGATGATTTCTTCAACATAGTGGGATCAGTAGTATGGGTTATGCCTAGGAGGAGGGCTGGTTGACTTCCTTGTTAGCTATAAATTAGGTTTATACTTTATATGGCATCTTGTAAATTGCAACGTACGATAGTTTGGGTGGTGGTTCCTATATCATGTCTATCATGGTGCATTCGAAGGGAAACTAACGACAACAACTTGAACTTTGAAGATAAAAGAATGCTCAATAGATTACCTTAGAATACTAGTAGTAGAGTCAACAAAGTTATATTTTGGCCAAAGTTTAACTAGATTGTATTAGAAGGGATTACAATGGACTCAACAAAGTTACAGTGTTTATAACTTTGATCAATTTCACTTGCCAAATCTATTGAGCCCCCGTTGTTGGCCAAATATTATTTTGGCATAAAAAATTCACTCTCTCGCTTACTTTTCGGTTCTTACTTGTTACATTCCTAGTTTATGTTTCTTAAACATATTTAATCATTTGCATAGCTTTTCATTTCACTTTAATTTGCATTTACACTAAGAAAAATATGATTGTTGAAAAAATATATCAATTGAAAAATATGACCATTATAAAAATAAAAATAAAAACAAAAACCGTTAGAAAATTTTATCCATTGGAATAATATAAACGTTAGAAACTTAATGTGTAATTTTTTAATAATGAATAAATATTCAAATTACAATTAGAATTAAAATAAATGAAAATGTCAAAATCAATATTCTAATAGAATAGTAATAGATTTGTTGAGTCTGTTATTTGATATTATTAAAAAGTGACTAGCTAAATTAGTAAAAATGAATTTTCTAGTCAAATTTTGGCCAATCTTTGTTGAGTCCACTACTAATGCTCTTTAACATCATTTCTTCTTGAGTACTTTTATTTTATGGACAATCACTATAAACTTCCACAAGCACGACTTTCATGATTTTCTTGTATTTATTTTTAACTCTTTAAAAGGGCATGCTGGGCCTAGTTAACCTCGCCAAGGTTGAAGGACCAAATACTACTAGCCTAGCAAATGGCAAAGGAGAAGAAGGCCAATCAACATAGGAAGATGGGCTAGCATTTACACGGACACAACTCTGCTCAGATTATTCGTAGTGAGTCACGTCACATTAAATGACTCGATATGGATTGTAGGCAGGAGATCTTAGCAGAAAATTTTGTCCTCAACAAGGTATCTTGAGAAATGCCATGCCTCACCATCTGTCATGGGAGACATAACCTAAGGAACTGATAAGAGCAACCAAATTAAATGCAACGACATAGCACCTAGAGCAATCGGTGGACACCCAAGGCACAGGCTCAAGCCAACCTAAAGAGAGGAGTGTAAAGCTAGGGGTGGGCAGCGGGGGCGGGGCCCCACTGCTACCCCGCCCCGCCCCCGTGTGGCGGGGCGGATTACCCCGTCCGGCCACATGAGGGCGGGGTTTCCCCCGCGCATATATGGGGTCGTGGGCGAGGGTGGTATGGGGTGGTCCCCCAACCCGCCCCACATATATATATATATATATATATATATATATATATATATATAATTATATAATATATATTAAAAAAACCCTCAGGTGACCAAGACAACATCGTTTTGGCACCTGAGTTTTTATTTTATTTTATTTTATTTTATTTATTTAAGAAAGTAAGCCCAAAGTGACACTGTTTTGGGTTTACTTTTAACCTAAAACTAAACACTCCCCCCTCCCGATCAGATCCAGACGGTAGAGGCAAAGCACAGACCCCCCCCCCCCCCAAAAGCCCCCCCAACGGCGTAAACCCCCCTCCTGTCGAACAGATATGGCCGGCCATCGCCTCGCTGTTGCCCCCATCGCCACCGCAGCTAGCTCCTCGAATCTCGCAGGCCGGTAAGTCTGTATTTTTTTTTTTTTAAATTTAAATTTTTATGGAATTAAGTGGAAGATGAGATTAATGGAGATGGAAGATGGGATTGTGAATTGTGTGCTGTGGAGGATTGAATGTGCATGTGTATGTGATGAATGATCTGATTGAATGTGTTTTGATTTTGTGTAAATTGGTTTTTATAAAATCCTTTTGGTTTGATTTTTATGGTTGGATTTTACTGTAAATTTAATTTAATTATTGAGTTCATTTTGTTATTTGAGGGTTGTCTAATTTTTTTTGCCCTATTAATTGCATTTTTAGGGGCTTGAAAATTTTTGAATTGGGGATCCGAATTGGGAGTTTTGAATTGGGGGATTTCATTATTATTGAATTCATTTTGTTGTTTGATTTGTACTTTGTAGTAAATTTTTTTAAAAAACATGGAGGATGTGATTTTTAGTATTTTTTATATAACGTGTTTATTGAAAATTCTCAAATTTTGTCAAATTACCGATCACAAGGGTGAGACGATTGGGAGGGCCTTGGAGGCCGTTATAAAGGAGTGGGGGTTGACACGTGTTGTGACATGCACAGTTGATAATGCATCGTCTAACGATATTGCATTGAGATATCTTAAGACCTTTCTTAGAGAGGCAAAATAAAACAATCTTGGATGGTAAGTATTTGCATGTGAGGTGTGCGGCACATATTCTTAATCTTATTGTCAGTGAAGGTATGAAAAATCTTCATGACTCTATTACTCGGGTCAGGACTGCTGTGAGATGGGTGAGATCTTTTCCTGCGAGATTGGAGAAATTCAAGGTTGCTGCGCGGTCTGCGGGCATAACATCAAAGAAGGGGCTTTGTACTGATTTGACTACTTGATGGAACTCAACATTTTTTATGTTAGAGGCAGCCCAAGAGTATAAGTTGGCATTTGCCTTATTGGGTGAGGAAAACATCCAATATGTAAAATATTTTGAAGATCAATCGGGATTAGGGAAGCCTATGACTAAGGACTGGGATGTTGTATCTACTTTCGTAGATTTTTTAAGGCTTTTCTACGAGGTTACTACGATTTTATCTGGTTCTTTATATCCTGCATCCCATCATTTTTGTCAACAAATATGTAAGGTAAAAGAAGAATTAGATGAGATTATTACGAGCGGTCACACTAGGTTGCGGGATATGGCATTGTTGATAAGGGCGAAGTACGACAAGTATTGGAGGGGAGATTTTGATAGGGCTAATATGTTGTTATATGTAGTTATTGCCATTGACCCCCGGTTTAAGATGGATGGCATGGTATATGGATTGGGTATTGCCTATGGGCAAATATAGGCGGAGCATATTGCATTAAGGGTAAGGGAAACCCTTGATAGATTATTTGATGAATTTACCATTTTGCAGGGTGGTAATATTATGGCACCTACCCCTATCCCCCCACCAGTTCTAAATGCTAGGGCTGAGAAAAAACATAAAATAGACTAGGGTGATAGGATGGAAGGGAACCCATTGACGATGAGTACTACAGAGGCTAAGCCAAAGATAGATAGATACTTTAGTCTAGATCTTGAACCATATGTACGAGACTTTGATATTTTAGCTTGGTGGAAGATACATGCCCCCAAGTATCCCGTCCTTGCACAAATAGCCCGCAGTATTTTGGTCATCCCTATTAGTACCGTAGCATCGGAGTCGGCCTTTAGCACCAGAGGGCGCGTATTGGATCCATTCCATAGCTCATTAGATCCTTCCACTGTTGAGGCTTTGATTTGCACCTCAAATTGGATCACAAGGAGTCTAATTTATGTTCCGGGTGTTATTGATTATGATTATGTCAACGCAGAGGATGAGGGTGATGATGCACCTGAATATGGTATATGGTAATGTCACCTGAATTCAATTATCTTATTTTTATTATTTATTTAAAATTAATTTGTGTTAATTTCAAATTTAATTGTTGTAGTGATACTTGGGACGGCGTCTACAGCTACCTCCGCTGCAGTATGACTTCTTTTATATTAGACTTTAAACCCACCATTGCTCATGGTTTGCACAATTAATCCCTTAATTTATAATTTAAAACTTTATATTAATAATTCTAATTTGTTTTATTTTTAACTTATTATTATTGCAGGATTTATGATCTTGAATTTGTCTGCCCATATCTCAACACAATGGAACGTCTCAGTGAACTCACCGCCACCCAAAATTGATCAAACTTCCCAATGTTAAGATTTTGTTAATTTATAATTAGTTGTAATGTTAATCATTAATGGTACAATTTATAGTATTTATTATTTTTATGTCTTTGTAATTGTTTATTAGTGATTTTGTAATTTCTATCATTGTAATTTTGTAATAGCTTAATGCATGCCTTAGTTACTTAGTAATTAATAGGCTAATAATATAAGACTAGAAGGTTGACCCTTGAAGTTTTTGAACTTGAAATTTAGTAATTAGTATTTGTATTTCTATTTTTTTTCAAGTTTTTTTTAATATATAAATATAGTTGTAGTTAAATTTTTAGTCTAAAAACATGCATGGATTGTGTTTCTGAGTAATTCTGAGCTTAAAAAACTTATTTAGGCTCAAAATGGCTCAAATAATCTCAATAGGCCAAGGGCCCAATTACAAAAGCCAGAGGGCGGATGAGGGGAGGTCCACCCCCGCACCCCCGTTACCAGATAGGGACAAAAAATGTCCACCCGCATGGGCGGGGGCGGGGTGGGGGTGGCCCAGCTCCCCGCAGGGGGGGTTAGCACCCCTATATAAAGCCTAAATATGGGTAAAACTCAGAAGACTCAGGTTTTCATAAAAACCTCCCTCCTAGACACATACTAAGTACTTAGGTATCGGAGTTGTCACCCACCCACCGAGCCCTCACCTTAGCCCTTACATTTCTTATGCTGCAGGTTGGTTGAATTCGTCGATAGTGGTGCGAAACATTTCACACTCTTGATTAGATATTTTTTCTTATATACGTCTTGCCTTGTGTACTTGGCTTTATCTATTTCTCAATCATAGGAATAGATTCTTCTTCTACCTATAACAAAAAAGTGTGCAATATATATCAGGCCAACCGGGATTGTACGTTAATTCTCTTTCCAAAGAAATTTCTGGAAGTGTGATTTATATTAATTCTGCATTTGAGATTTGGATTGATCTAAAGGAAATGTTTTCTCAAAAGAATGGGCCACGTATTTTTCAATTGCAAAATTCTATTTTAATTTTAGTTTAAGGCCAATTATTTTTTAGTGCTTATTTCACTTGATTGAAGGCTCTACGGGACAAATTGGTTAATTACAAATCAATTCCAAACTATTTGTGTATTGCTCTATGCATACTTCTTATGAATATGTTCACGAAGAACGAGTTCTCCAATTTTTGATTGGTTCGAATGACTCCTTCAGCTCTGTTAGGGCTCAAATTCTCTTAATGAAACCTCTACCACCTCTTAATAAGGTTTTTTCCTTAATACTCCAAGAGGAACAAAAACATGAAATTACTCTTGCTAGTCCTTATTCTTCATTTATGTTGTTTGACTTACTAAAAAATGAGTAGCACAAAGGTTATACCAAGTTCAAAAGGATGTCGTGTAATAATTAGGAATAAAATTCCTAAATTTTCTCCTCGGAAAAAGTTGGTTAAATCTAAACTAGTATAAAATGGTGAAAAATTTCACAAACAAAGGTGGTGGTATGTATAATGAATGGAAGAGTGCAACGGAAATAAAAGAGAGCACTAGTCATAGACTAGATTAATACTTTTAGATTTTTTTGAGTGCCAAAATGAAACGTAAAAGACTGACAAATTGAAATTAACAATTAAATATTCAACTACGCTAAACAATTTTAATTAATCTGAAAATTAAATAATAAACTGAAATTAATCTAAAATGTAATTATAATGCATATTTAATGGAAGTTAAAAAAAATAACTAACATAAAATAAAATAAATAGCAATTAAAATGCCCAAACTTTTAACCAAAAAATATCAATAATAGACCATAAACTTCAATTTGAAATTAAATAAAAAGTAGGGAATGAAAAGATCAAGCAAAATGAATGGAGATGGAGATTGAAAGCAGTGGGGGAGGCTGGACTGTAGCAGTAATTGGACCTCTCAAGGAGCTCTTCAATAGCGCTATAGTTCCTCGATGAAAAGAAAAAAATCAATCCTCTCCCAGCTAGCATGCGGCGCTGAGTAAATGCCCTCTAGCCAAAATAAAAACTGTGCGGCCCCAAATGAAAAAAAATGCCCCAGGAGAATTAAAGTTGCTTTGGCGCTCAAATGCTCCCAAGTGAAAATTAGAAGTATTGCCGTGTAGTCCCAGGTCAAAGTCCCCTTCAATCCAATTCTTGTTCTGTGCGGCGCGCTTGTACTTCAAAATTAAAAGATGTCCAATAAAAATATATGTGCGCCGTCCCCCAAGGTTAAAAATCCTCAATATGTGTTGCTGTGCATCACTTGAAGTTCCACTCAAATCCCAATTGAAATCCTGCCCCGTGCCTTTTTGCCTTTTTGACTTTTCTCATCTTTAATTTTTGTATTCTTTGGACCTAAAAAAATAAAAAGAAAGGATAGAATATCAAAATCGTATTATGCATGTAAAAAAATATTACCTAATTAAATTATAAGTTATAAAATTAAGCATAAACCATAATATTAACCAATTTAAATCATAACTCGAGTTTATGCATCTTAATCATTTTTTCATCTAAAACCAATAATAATGTAATGAAAGAATTAAAATATATTAGTTCTAAATCTATAAAAACATACAATATTTCAGCTCAATCATTATTGCTATTAAGTTTGATGTTTCAGCTGGTTCTTGTAGCAAGATTTCTTCCAAAAAGAACTGACCAGTTTGTAAGCATTGTGGCCTTACTGGTCATGTTATTGAAAAGTGTTACAAACTTCATGATTAACCTCCTAGATATAAGTCCGAAGCCTCAATTTGTGGCAAATAATGTTGTCTTTGTGGATAATGCTTCCTCAGCTGCCTCTTTTTTTCAATTAATTGATGTTCAATATCAGTAACTTCCACATTAGATTCCAGTTCCTCTAGTTTTCCTTCTTCTTCTCCTGTGGGTAAACCATATGATATTTATGCTTATCTTACATATTCTCGTTTATCTCCATCTCATAAGTCTTTTGCTTTAGCCATAACTACCCATATTGAACATGAGTTCTATCATCAAGCTATCAAACACTCTCATTGGAGAGATGCTATGGCAGTTGAGATAGCAACCTTGGAGGCTAATGGGTCTATAAAATAAAATACAAAGTTGATAGGTCTATTGAAAGGTATAAAGCTCGTTTAGTTGCTAAAGGCTACACTCAATAAGAGGGCTTAGACTATTCTAAAACTTTATCTCCCGTGGTTAAAATGGTCACGGTTAGAACCCTACTTGTTGTTGTTACTATCCAAAATTGGCATACTATTCAACTTGATGTTAATAATATGCTTTTAAATTGAGATTTATTGGAAGAAGTGTATGTGAAATTACCACTTGGTTTTCATAGTAAAGGGGAGTCCAAATTTTGTAAATGTAACAAATCCTTATATGGTTTGAAACAAGCTTCCCGTTAATGGTTCTCCAAGTTTTCTACCACTTTACTCTATCTTGGATTTGTTCAGTCTCAAGTAGACCATTCCTTATTCACCCAAACTCAAGGTGCTTCTTTTGCTGCTATTCTAGTCTACGTTGATGATATTCTCCTTACTAGAAATGATATTCATTCTATTGAGCAACTTAAATCCCTTCTTGACAATAAGTTCAAATTGAAAGATCTTGGACAACTTTAGTACTTTCTGGACTTGGAAGTAGATAGATAAAGCAAAGGTATTTCCTTGTGTCAAATGAAGTATGCTTTGGAACTTCTTCAAGATGTTGTTTTTCTTGGTTCCAAACTATCATTGTTCCCTATGGAACACAATCTGAAACTCTCATGTGATGATGGTGATCACTTAGAGGACCCAACATTGTTTAGAAGACTGGTGGGTCGACTTTTGTATCTCAAAATTACAAGGCCAAATATTACATATTTTGTCCATCGACTTAGCCAATACAAGGATAAACCACGTCATCAACATTTGCAGGCTGCTTATTGAGTGCTTCACTATATTAAATGTACTCCAGCTCATGGTTGCTTTTTTCCTGCTCATAACTCCTTATGCATCAAAGCTTTTACTAATTTTAATTGGGCTGCATGTGCTGATACGCTTTGGTCTCTTTGTAGCTATTGTGTTTTCCTTTATGAATCTTTAGTCTCTTAGAGATGTTAAAAACTGTTTCTTGATCTTCAGCAGAAACAGAATATTGATTTATAGCTTCCACTACATGTGGAATAGTTTGGCTACTTGCTTTACTTTCAAAATTTTAAATTTCTCACACTCAAAGTGCTCAATTGTTTTGTGATAATAAGGCTACTCTACATACTGTTGCTAATTCGGTTTTTCACGATAGTACCAAACACATTGAAATCGATTATCATTTTATTTGTGACAAAAGTCAGGATGGCACTATTAAGACTTTTCATGTTTCATGGTTGTCAGCAATTTCATCATTTGGTTAGCAAGATGGGTGTTCATTCCATTTACACTCCATCTTGAAGGGGAGTATTAAATGTAGTTTGTACTATTTTTATTTGTGATGGCTAGATGTCTTAATATGTAGTTGGTTTGTAATTGTTTAGTGTATTTTTTAATTGAGTTGTAAATGTTTCTATATTTAGCTTTTTGTACAGCTACAATAAAAGGTGAAAATATATTGCAACTTTACCTTTTAGTTTGTTTCTCTATGAAAGGTGAAAACTTTTTTGATCTAGTGGAAAAAGAAAGAAAAACAACATAAAGCCGATGGCAACCCAGAGAAACAAACTAGAAAAACTACCATATAGTGGCTGAAGAGGAGAGGAGCAAAAGTTTCTAGAGAGAGGGGAGAGGTTACACTATGATCCTAGCTTGTTGTATGTCACTTAAAAATGATTTTTTTTATTTAAAAAATTTTTTTATTTTAAAAAAAGATTTTACTTAAATTAGTTTATAACTAATTAGAAATGAACAGTTTTTAACGTACGTTAACGGCAAAAATAGAGAAGAGTAAAGAAAAAAACCTTTTTCAAGTTAAATTATATATATATATATACTAGGTCAGAACAATGTGCAAAGCACGTTTGCCTAGTTGGATGTGACAAGGTTTCTAATAAAAATAATATGATTTTTTACAAAAGAAATAATTAATACACCAAGTTAAATCACCTTTTTGTGAAATCTGTGTTGCAATATTTTTCAAAAACTGCAAATGCGCCTACATGATATGAATTTAATGCTTGTGTATGATCAATAGAAAAGTAAATAATATAAATGCAAAAAATTCAAAATATGATAAATTAATACAAATTATGAACAATGTTGGATTTATTTCTCATACTTACCAGACTATTTCAATTAATATATTTTTAAGAGATCACAATTATACACCACATTATAGACATAAAAAATGTGATTAATTCTTTAATAAGTTTTTTATTCAAATTAATTCTTTAATTAGTAGAAGTGTTTCCTTAATTATGAGATAAATTGTTATCAGATTCATGAGTATTATTTATGAGTAATATAGAGAGAATGGGTCAGCTTTCACTCTTGTCCATTTTATTGCCTGCCTCTTTTCAATAGTCAATTGTATGATTTCAATTAAGTTTTACCTATTAGGCTTAACTTGTTTTAAATTTACCGTATTTCTCGTTGGATTTACTTTATGATTTTTAAGTCATGAAATTTATTTTGATGTGTTTTCTTGACATTAATTATTGTTTTGCATTTAAATTGTTCTTACTTTAAATGAGCTTAATGTTGGACTTTAATTATTTTATTTTATTGATATTGAGTTGTAGTGTTTTTATCTAGCTCTTATTTATTTTTTTTATTGTGCATTTTTCTTTTATTGGACTTTTCTATTTTTGGACTGGACCTGTTTGAGTGTATTTTATTTTTCTTTTGGGCCTTGCCAATTCGGTCCCTAGCCCAACCCGTGAGCCTTCAACCCAACCCACTAAATCCCCCAAATGTTGTCGTTTGGTCCAGCCCTTAAGGCTTTTTCATCCATTCTTTTCTTCTCCTACGCGCCGTTGCTTCTTCATCTCCTTTCCGTTTCAGTTTTCATTCCCTTCTTCAATCCATGCGGCTGCTGCTTCTCTTCTTCTCCTTCTTCATTTTATTTCGTTTCTTTCCTCTATTTTTCATTGGGTTGCCGTCCGCTACATTCCTTCTTCCTCTCCATTTTATTTTCGGTTCTTCCTCTCTGCAACTCAATGAACGCCACCACTCATTCCTCCATTTTTGGCTGGCAATGGTTCCATTTCTATCTCTTTAATTTTCGGTTTCCCTTTTACTATAAAACTGTATAGATCTCTTCTTCTTTAGCATTTATTTTTCATCTGTTTTTCTCTCCATTTTCAGGTCTATCCGTGAGCCTCCATTGTTGTTCTAACTTCTTTCTCTTAAATTTTCCTTACTAATTTCGTGGTTCATGCTTGTGATTTATTCTCATTGCATTTCCTTTTGTTTGGTCTTTCCTTGTCCTGTTTTTCCCTATTTGCCGTGCCCTGAATTGCCCTCACGTGCAGCTGCTTCTCTCCCTCTCCAACTCCACTCCACCACCGTATCCTCCCTCCTCCCTCAAATGATAGCACCGCGGCTAGCAGTCGCCGCCACAGTATTGACGGCATCTACCCACAATGAATTGAAGAGAGAAATCGGGAGGAAGGGAGAGCCGAGAGAGAGAGAGAGAGAGAGAGAGAGAGAGAGGATTTGTATTCTAAAAGTGGAGAATCAGGATAAAAAAGGAACGAATAATGAAAAAACAAACGCAATAGACGGAAAAATAAGAAAATTGAACGAAAAATAAGAATGACAGTTAGATATATAGCCACTTATATAATATAATAGAGATATATATTTATATAATAGAGATAGATATATATTTGTGTGTGTGTGTGTGTGTTTTGAGTCGGATAACGATCTCAGATCTAAATCCTCTTAGGGTAGCCTCTACTACCACATGTAACATGTTCAAATTCAATCAAGATTTGACACGAAATGATTGTTGGCAGTAAACAGCACCTCCAGTTGTGTGGAGACTTGGAACTGTGGCTAAACGCATTTTTTCAGGTGGAAAATTACTGGCTGTCTTTTTTTGTTATAGACAGCAGCTGTCAATTAGCTGATATTGCTGGAGGCAGATGATTATCTTCAACAATTTCAGCTTATTTATCAGGAGATTGGATCCAATCCTCCAGAGATTTTGGCCTTGGTAGTATTGTTCAAAGCGGATTAACTTAAAATCCAAATCTGTTTAATTACAAGGATCTATATTAGCTTGAACCATATTATACATTAGCTCCTGAGCGTTTCTTTAATGGTGGTTTCATTGAAGATTGTTGCAGTCAGCTGCGTACTGGATCTATCTCTGCATATTGTTTCAAATTTTCAATATATGGTGCTAGCTACTCGATCTCATCAACAGTTAAGGCAGCAGTTTTTTTTTATTCTTTATAATTTATTTAATGTATTACATATTCATGATGTTATCATATGAGAGATTATTTCCCTACGAGAATCTATATGAAGCTGATCTGCCCTAGCTAGCACGATAAATTTTTATCTCCAATGTCATGATCAGATTCTACATACAAATTACGTTTCTTGGCTTCCATTTGATCTCGTAAATATTCCCTAAACTCAAGATGAGATTAAGAATTAGAGACAGAAAAAAGAGAGCTCACAATTCCGGATAATTAGTAAGAAAAAGGTAATTAATCAAAAGGTCCCCATATGTTTGAGACATTCCTGCAGCATGGCGTGGGGCCAAAGCGCGTAAACAGCGACCAATTAAGTATTCTCATCTCAATGGTCTCCATCACCGGCAGAGTCTAGAGACAACTAATTCAAATTTTTGTTTTGTATGGGAGGAATGCCAATAATGGCATTCAAGGCACATTTTTCTGGTACAATTTTGCTATTGAAATGGACATCTCCATGCCACATCTACATGTGCCTTTGGATTTCTATTGTTAATGAAGAAGCATGCATGCATCTTACATGAACAGCCTCTCTCTTTCTCTCTCTCTCTCTCTCAAACGCCGAGCAAACTACAGACAAATTTGGACATCGATCATCAACCGGTTTACATGGTCGACCAAAAAGTGGGTTTACAGACAGAAAAAATCAAAAGGTATTATTTGTTCTGCCTCTAATATTGTGCCGTAAAGGTGCATGAAGGGAAAAGCAACTTCCCATTTGTCTGATGATCTACTCTCTACACTGCCCTGAAATTTGGATTGATGATGGAAGTCCAACTCCAAACATACGTCCTTCCTAGCTTCCTGTTTAATTCCCTCTGTTACAAAGCAATATCTCTCGCCTAGCTGGTATATATATATATATTGGTAGTTGCATTGCAGTTAGGCTAGCTATAAATTAGTTTGTTGAAAGTTCATTATATTCATGCAAAAGAATATTATATTTTTTTGAATCCGAGCGCACATTATTACATTATATGATACGTGTTTTTTTAATATAAGATCGATACGTGTGTATTGAAGCCAATCATGCATCATATACAAGTTACCGGCCCATTACTTTTCTGATCTCTGATATCTATATATATATATATATATGATGAATTAGCCCAATTATTATATATACTATATTGCGATTGATCTCGACCAAAACTCAATCTCTTGTTGTTTTGAAATTAAAGATATAGAAACCTGCAATAATTAATTTACCGAAATGACGTTGTACATGATGTTCCTCCATGTATATGGTACAAACATCATCATGTACATTCTAATGATAAAATAATACTAATAAGTAAAACAAGTCTAAGTCATATATATAAAGAAAACAATTAACGAAGGATATTTGAGCAACTTCAGATTTTAAATTATTAATAATTGTGACATTTAGCATGACACCAACGGTTTGAGAGGGATCGGACAGAAGTGGGACGGGACGGGCCGGATGGGGACGTGACCTCCCAAATAGGGCATGGAAATCTAAAATGTAATCAAGCCCGTAGGACCTACATATTTTCTGATGAAATGGGGTCTCCTATACAGTGTGTGTGTATATATAGAGAGAGGGAGATTAAATGAGTGCAGTTGTATGGTAGGTTAAATCATGTGGTAGGAGCAGCAGCAGCAGTAATTATTAAGTAATAATGTTTTGCTCATACATTTCGTGGGTGATATTGAATGATGTTTTTTCCCGGACCCCAATGCGCAATAAAAACTGCTGAAGCCTACTCTTTGTTTTAAAATTTTGTCCCACATTCCCTCATTCATATAGAATAAGGGCCATACTAGAAAATCAGAAAGAATTTAATGTAGCTATGACAAAGATGCTGAGTGACTTTATCTCTCTAGAGCTGCGTAACTCTATCATCATAACTAGGCTCAGAAACAGAATGTGAAACTCTTTGGGAAGCCCTATATGGATACATGACATGCTTCTACCACCACTGCATATATTTGCCAGCCTTTTTGGCTTGGGGTTGGAACGTCTTCCACCTTCCTCATTATAATTTACTAGCACTTTTCATGAAGTTACAGTACTAGTTCTTTTACAGTAGTAAAAGAAGCAAAGTCGTACGAGAGTACTCTGATCAGCTGATAAACATAGCGATTATATATGTAAATATCTGTATACAAGTACTACTTCTTTAATCATTTAGTTACCGGAAACATTGTAGGCACTGAGATGCCATACCTGTGCATTGAAAGCCCACCATAATAATAACACTAGT
The DNA here is from genome assembly GCA_011037825.1 of Carya cathayensis. NCBI lineage: Eukaryota > Viridiplantae > Streptophyta > Magnoliopsida > Fagales > Juglandaceae > Carya > Carya cathayensis. Next base: position 1,430,037 of record QGSO01000231.1, on the reverse strand, counting down.
ATCATCCTGCATGCAATAAAATATACACAAGTTGCTGATTTTGCCAAAAGCCCTAGTCGTCATCGCCACTTTACGCGTGCCTTGTCCCATTTATTTCCTCTCTCTCCTAATAAACACTTACAGTACATGTCCATTTTGTCTTCCTCCCAAGGAAGTAACTAGGGTACGTAACACAGCCATTTTGTATAGGAGACAGACATGTTTAATAACGTGATTTTTGTAATTGTTCCCTACCACTGATCTCTAGTCATTTTCGAAACCCAACAAATAAAAGCTAGCTGCAATGGCTCCGTCTATCGTGAGCTAGCTGAAGTCGAACTCAATCCCCTTGGGCCATGACTTTTGTCGGCGGTAAAATCTTTAATAAGTTAGTAAATGATTTTTTTCCCAAAATACTAAATAGTTACAGCTATATAGTCGGACAAAATACTTTACCAAATCACTGTTGCATATATAGTACACATGATAGATTAGAGGAAAAAGCTGAACCTTTCGTGAAGGCTGCCGGAGTCAGATTAGATCGACATTCTTCAGAAAGCTCCTCATCCGTTGTTGAGTTTTACCATGGAATAAATATTTAATGGAGGAAAAAGAACCTTTTTCTGGAAGAGCAAACTCAACTACCACAATATGCATGACAGTAGTCTGCTGGTAAGTTTGTTTAAAAAATGCTTGGACGAGACTTTCCTAACTAAAGTCAAATTGTTGTACGGCTGAGGTTTTCGGTAGAAATTAACATTCTTCAGTACTCGTGACCTTGCAGCGTGATGATGTTAGGGTATATAATGAAACCGTCTTTTTGCAAATAATTCGCTGGTAATCATCAAGTTGCCCTAATGCATGCCTTCTCTATGAAACTTACACATGATGATTTTTTCCTTCACCAAGCTGTATACTTTTAGGGTATATAATGAACTAATGCAAACCATGACATAATTTGTTTATTATGAAATAAATATAATTGTAACATCCTGGATTGAGCGCCTGCATGTACGAGATGATGGTAATCTAGATGATCCATTCCTTAGCCAAAAATATAGGACTCGAATCGAGCCAAGTTTGGAGCTAGTCATGCTATCTCACGGTATGGTATTAAATGCTTATATATATGGGGGAGCAATGAATGAAAGATCGATCGGTGAATGAGATATTGGGAGGAAGAAGTTCTCGCATGGGGTTTGTAAATGGTTTTAGGAAAGTTCAATAAAACGTTCCACCATTTCAGGGATCAAAAAAATACTTTGCTTCAACGGCACTGACGGTTGTGATTCAACCATCATCATGTACGCGGATCATTTCTTCTACAAATATGGGCCGGTCGACGACTTACCAGTTGCATTAGTTCTAAGTCTGTACGTACCGACATGTAGTCGTCTGAAAACTGACACTAGCTAAGAGCATTCAAAATCCACGACCCTGGCCTGTCCTAACTAGCGGACCATGATATATGCTATTCAAAATCAGAATCCCAGCTTCACTTGATCATAATTCTAAACTGATAGACACACACACACCACCCAAAATCGAGCACCATGTATAAGGGAAGAAGCACTCACGTTGAACAGTTCAATCGATCTACTTTACATGATCATGTTGCCCTGAGACTCACATGATTACGCTTTCTAGATTAAACCCATACAATGTCCTGATTTAGGTTGCATGATTTATCAAGAGCATGCATACGGCGGCATGCCTAGCTAATCATGTGAAATAATATCCCAACGTGCGTACAGTACGTACATTAGCAGCTCGAACGCCCTACAATGTCCCGATCATATATAGTCCGGCCAAAAGCAAATTATAAAGAACACGAGAAAGATTATATCATAAATCAATCCATTAAATTTCATCATGTCCATATCAAATAACATCATGTCATGTTGCCCGGCCTGCATTCACCCAGAGTGCATGCATAAAATTATACGTAAATAAATAAATAGTATTCGTGAATATATAAAGCACAAATTTGATCATATAGTCTCTAATTAGCAGACCATTCTAATAGACAAATGAGAAGATCCGCATCATTCAATGCACATCTCCTCAGTTAATAGACCAAATCAGAAACGTAGCTTTTACATTTATATCTTACCTAATTAGCAGAAGAAACTGGAGCTGACGTGTTATTGGCGCACCCTAGAAAATATCGAAAGTCGTAAAAAAATTCCAATCCAATCACCACCTTAATTTGTTCAACGACACTTCGCATGGCTCTATATAACCCTCTTTCTTCTTTCCCTCTCTCTCAGCAACGGTTCTCTTTCTATTTGCTCTGACCTGTTTCTGTTTTTGGTTTTTAAATTTCCATTTTCTCGGGATTCTGTGAGCTCCACTGCCTCCCTGATTTCCCGTGAGATTCCCCAGCATCTAACGGCCTTAAACGACGAAGCAAATTTCATACACCGGGTCCAGCTATCAAAGAGTTGATGATGGCGATGTTTAGTCTCTTTCACCCCAGCCTGAGCTCTCCCATTTACACCTTTTAGCATTCTTTTTTTCTCTTGATCTTGACAATCTTAAACCTGCACTACTTCTCCATCTGGTCCTTTTCCCTTTAAAGTCTCCTCCACTCCTCTATCCCCACCAAGCCCATACGGGAGTACACTTTTTAAAATTTAGAGGTTTTCAGGAAGGAAAAACAAAAAGAAAAAAAAAAGGAGAGCTGAAAATGGGCGATATTCTGTCTGATTTTTTTCAAGAACATGAATTAGGAGATACCAATCTGGCCGAAGATGATCTTTTCAGCATCTTTGAGAGCTTAGAACGTGTGGCGGAGTTCCCTCCGAATGATCATGAAGTTGTGGTTAAGGCCTCGAAAGAAGGCGAAGAGAAGGGAAGACTGGTCTCTCAGAAGTCTACTTCCTCCAGTGCCTTCCAGGAGTCGGAGAGCGAGCTTGAACCATCACCGAAGAGCAAGAGACTGAAACTTGCGGGGATGACTTCTTCGGAGGAAGCTAACCCGGAAGGGCAAACAAGGAGTACTTCCCATATTACTGTGGAGCGCAACCGGAGGAAGCAAATGAACGAGCATTTGTCTGTGTTGAGGGCACTTATGCCTTGCTTCTATGTCAAAAGAGTAAGTTATATATATGCATGCCTCTATTACTTCAGACTACTCTTCTCAAATTCACTGCTTTTTGGTTATAATCTGGTTTTGCATGCTTCAGTAACCTCAGTACTCTTAATTACCAAGAAACTAGTCCAAGCTAGTAACCTCAGTACTCTTATGCAATTGGCTTTTGCACGCTAGTCCAAGCTACTAAACTTGATCTAGAATTCATTAAGCTTTTGAATTATGTAGCTCTAGAGTCTAGAGGTGATGGCACTATGGTTGCAGCTTGCAGAGAAAGAAAGACTTCCTTGGAATTTATGGTAGACATGCAGTAGGATGTGGTTTTGAGTGGACTATTCCTCAGCATTCAGCAAAAGATCTTTCCAAATTATAAATGACAGTGTTAGGACCAAATATTAGAAGTTAAAAGATCCTATATATATATATATATATATATATATATATATATGTAGTTGCTTTTCTACACCAAAATGACTAGAAACTAAAATACCCTATAACCCGTCATTATTTCATTATTTCTTTCAACTTGCAGCTTACACGCTGACCATCTTGTGTGTATATATATATATATATATCTCCAGCATCATTCAGGAGTAAGTTAATTTCTGCCTTTCTGGTACGTACAGGGAGATCAAGCATCCATAATTGGAGGAGTGGTCGATTACATCAAGGAGTTGCAGCAAGTTCTTCAGTCGCTTGAGTCCAAGAAGCAACGAAAAGTTTATAGTGAAGTCCTCAGCCCTAGGCTAGTTTCAAGTCCAAGACCCTCACCACTTAGCCCTAGAAAGCCACCTCTAAGCCCTAGACTAAACTTACCCATCAGCCCAAGAACCCCACAACCAAGTAGCCCCTACAGGTCAAAGTTGCAGCAAGGTTACCTCTCTCCAACCATGGCTAGCTCAATTGAACCATCTCCAACATCTTCATCTACTACTTCAATCACTGATAATGTGATCAATGAACTCGTTGCAAATGTGAAGTCTCCGATTGCAGACGTGGAGGTGAAGTTTTCGGGTCCAAATCTTCTTTTGAAGACAGTATCCCCTCGGATCCCAGGGCAAGCCATGAAAATAATTTCTGCACTTGAAGACCTCTCCCTCGAAATTCTCCACGTAAGCATCAACACTGCTGACGAAACCATGCGTAACTCCTTCACCATTAAGGTAAAACTCTACATATCTTGAACCCCACGCCCATTTTTCTCTCCAGATTTTAGTTCAGAATATTTATGTCGACATTATAAAGTTAACTTGCATTGAAAAGAATACAGATATAACCAAATTCTCACTATTATTCTGGAAAAATGCACAAATTAATATAGCGTGGAGCTCTACAGACAGTTGAGCTTTGTGACAAGTGCTCCTCATGCTACCTTTTTTGCTACCTTTTTGTCTATAGTGCGTTTTGACCTCTCTCTCTCTCTCTCTCTCTCTCTCTCTCTCTCTCTCTCTCACACACACACACACACACACATTTATGTTTCACAGTATATATCTTCAGAACCTATATAACGCATCTCTCTCATTCTCCATGACATGCTTCTAAAAAATCTAAGAATAAATCTTTAAATTGGTTAGTTACTACTCTATTCTTGAACGAATTATTCATTATCTTATTTGTACGTACAAAATCGGCCTGAAAACCAAAGCTAATTAAATACTTAGTTATACTAAAAATGATTTACGAGCATATTCTGATCACCTTAATATTAAGAATATTAAGAACGCTATATATATATATATATATATGCATATATATTTATTATATGGTACGTACTGTAACTTGATACCAATCGATCTGTGGAAACTGACGTTGTCGTGCTGTCCTAGTACTGCTGACTGTCAAGTTTAATGCATGTCTTTGGGAACCACGATGCATTGCATGCGCTGAAAACAATGGTACCTAGCTAGTGCGCAGCGACATGTCCTCATTAATTTGGTTGGAATTTATTGACGAATTGTTATGAAACACTCATGCTTTGATTTAATTAAATTTATTGAACCTAATGATTGAATGTGTTTGTTGATAGATTGGAATTGAATGCCAACTTAGCGCAGAGGAACTCGCACACCAAATTCAGCAAACATTCTGCTAAGCTCACTGATCAAGATTATAAATGGTTTCACCATGAGCAGTCTCAACCCTAACAAGATCTCTTTCTTTCTTTCTCAACTGAAGTGCATGCACTAATAAACGAGAATGTAGGGATTGACATTTGCCAACATTCCCTTTTAACTATAAATGTAACTGTAATCAGCCATGACCTCATGTGTTAGGTAGTACTCATCATGTGTAACTCTCTCTATCTGTACTGAGCTTTTTCAAATTTGAAGTTGCACGGTCGTCTATGATGAATTTTAATTTTCATTATCAAGTTATATATATAAATACTTGATGAATGATGAATTAATTGTCTTTACCTAACTTCTCATGTGGGGGCCCTTTCATGCATGTTATAATATAGATCATCATGTTCTTGCACACAACTTTTACCATTGAATTAGCTACATTAAGGTGCATTTCTGCATAAATATCAAGCTAATTGAGATGATCATCTCACTGCTGAAGAAAAGCCAAAAATAAAAAAAAAATTTTGATGAAAAGAAAAATGGAAAACTTTAGAACTGTATATATATATATAATATATATATATATAAATATATATTACAGGAATCAAACCGATCGTTCATTAATGTTTGAATATTTGAAGTACACCGAAAGAATACCGCGGTTATAAATTTTGACACTTTGATAGGCTCCATCGAGAGTTTTAAAAAGTCCAAAACAAATTAAGATGTGTTTTCAACAAAAAAACTACTTACACTCAAAACTAACCGAAGCTGACAATTTATTTAGGTTAATTATAAATAAATAAAAAAAATTATATTCTGATGTATAGAACACACCTAGTAAAGTGCTTGCAATATTATGACATAATTTAATTTAGAAAATAAATTTTAAATTTTAAATTTTATAAATCAAATCTTACCATAAAAGTGATGGGATAGTGAGTTTTATATCCCGACTTGATAGTAAAATAACTCAGATTACAATTATAGAATAAAATCAAACTTGGATTTTGCAATAAGCATTAATTACTTTTTACGAATGGATCGAACTTTAAAATTTGCAAAACTTGTCCAAGTCCATACCAAAATCATCTACAATGTATTGATGCATGAGATCTCTTGTCTATCCATTTTCAAAGAGCCTCTCACTGATTTTGGTAGATTCTAAAAACTAGATTAATAGTCCTGGGTAAGCCGGCCTCTTGGACATACCTTTGTTAACCAAAAACTCAAGCAGCTTGATTAGCTTCTGATAAAAGCATTTACCACATGGATAGATCATCACTCATCAGCAACTGAAGTGCAATTACAACTCTGATCTTTCAATTTATTCATCGCAACAAGGGATCAGTCGAACTCCAGTACTTAACTCTACCTGATCTCCTATATAAATTTAACATCATATATATATACACACAAAATTAGCCCATCTAACGCGTGCAGCTCATCTTCCATCATTCAACATATTTGAACCCCCTCCATAGTAAGCAGAAAACGCACTACAAACTGGCCTTTCTTAATTCGTCATCCCTCCGGCCAAAGACCCCACCGTCATTTACGTCCACACCAATCCAGTTTCCATAACTAGCTAAGTACTAATACGTACCATCAATGTCAATTTTTAATTAAACCTCCTCGAGACCGACCTCTTCCTCTTCACCCTTCGCATCCTAGCTTGGTATCTTAACACAACGGATCAGACATATATATCTGATTCGAATAACCCAATCCCGCTTCCGCATTGAATATTTCAATATTTTTTTTCTTTTGGTTTTTAGACGTTGACGTATTACGATTCTTAGCTTCTTTGTAATGACTAGACCATAAAGGGAATATAGTAAGATTTGACTAGGATGGGGAAATAGGGCAATGTTGGACCATTGAACATTCATTAACTCGATATATACTGCCTGCAATTTAATGTCATGAAAAAGCCAATCTAGTTGATAGATATATAAATCAATAGATGGAATATTCAAAGCTCTTTAAAAGTTGACTCTATTTAAATATTAAAAATATCTCAGATAATCTGTAAGTAATAATAAAATTATATAATCGAGTTCTATAAATAATTGAGCTACTAAGTATATACCCTAGCTATATATACAATGCAATATTCGTATTGACTCTCTAACCTAGCTAGTAGTAGAAACCCTATTCGAAAATTGCTTTGTATCTTGTGTGTGTCCAAGCTATAGCTAGGGATCGATTGGCATTAATTCCTTCATTATTGTCTCCCCACCTAAAATTCAGAGTACTGGTGGAGGGCTATCTAAGCTTTTCTTGGAATCTTATGATGACATATTCATTTTTTATGTTTGTGGATATCATCAATATTTTTCTATCCCTTTCGCTAGCTTCACCCCCAGGCCACCACCCTTTCTGATCTGATGGTCTATTCTAATACCTCCCACGTATCCAAAAGTCCGCCCAATATAGTATTAATTATACCTGCATGCACCATGAATCTATATTAATTGATCTGAACTACTGAATATTAATGCAGAATTAGCAATATTTTTTAAAAATTAAGTTCCACATAATTTTATGAAATTAACCTAATTACTTAAATATCCTTGTACAATTAGGTTAGCATGCATGCATATTATAATATATTCTTTAAAGTTGTAAGAGGTACATTTATATATATATATATATTTATTTTACAGGCCGTACTTGTTAAAGTACTATGTATATATAAATAGAGTACTGACCCCTCTTGCATGTACAGCTCATGCATTACATTAACAGTGGAAGATCGATCAAATCATGTAGAGCTCATTACTTGTTAAGTGAATCGATGCTCGATGGTTATCGATTTTTTTTTCCTTAAATATTAGAGAAAGGATTATTAAAAAATTTATATATATTTAAAAAAATTTAAAGATTTTTAAAAAATAAATTAAAATTAAAATTAAAAACACAAACTCTAATTATTATCGGTCTTGGTACCGATTATCAGTAGAAACATTCATCTATATATATATATATATATATTGAGTGTACTTGGGTGCCTGCAGCCAACAATAAAACTTGGTGTACTTTGGGTAGTTAAGAAATTGAAAATATTTAATAACTTTATGTAGTATCCGTACATATATAGGCTATGCCATGCATTAGCATCCTCCCCCACCTCTTAGCCGTTGTCATGTTATATATTTATATAACACCTATAAAGTATAAACCTTGCGAAGATAGCCATTACGCTGCTGCATAAGTGGGCCAAATCAAAAGATCTGACAGAGGGATGTTTGGACATAAACATAATAGATATGAAATTATCAAAACTTCTCAAATTTTATTTTTAAATATCACTCAAATATAAAATACTTTTTATCAGTTTCAAATCTTCTTTTTTTTCATCTAATCATTACCTAATTATTATTTAAACATAAAAATTAATACAACTTTTACAAATTTCAAAATATAACACAAAAATCAATATATTACAAAAATCAATATAACACAAATTTCAAACTTTAAAATAAAAATTGTATTAAAAATTAATATATTCAAATCGTTTTTAACTTTATAATATTTTTATTTAACTTTTTCTCTCACATTTCCTAAAACTCAATAAATTAACATTTTAACTCAAACTATTTCACTAGTAATAACAGAATTTTGAAATACTTTTAAGCGTCCAAATGAACTCTAATTCCTCTTATATATTGATCTATGTTGATGTGAACCTGCATAAAGTTATTAGCATGTTTGAATGAATGAGACATCAATAATGGAGCACTGTTCTGATACAGTCCTGGAGTGTAATGTTATATATAGTTATGGAATGTATATGAGTTCCACGTACTTCCTTTGAAATAAAAGATGGGACGCTATATTCTATATATAATGGGTAATTTTATAAATAAACTTTTCCTGCTAAAACAGAACGAACAATTGAAAAAAAGTATAAAAATAATAATTCTTTATTAATATGACCCACATTTTTATAGAGAGTTTATATAGAAATTGTCTATTTAAAATTTGTAACTAGCATTATTCTTTTATTATTGGGCAGGATACTGGTGGGCAAAACAGGATATAGCGTGTGGGTCAAAGGGTTCATGAGCTAGCCTACCCAAAGCCTTTCAGGCCAGCCCATTGTTGAGGGTCCAGTACTATTTTATCGGTAAACTCCTGAAACTTCGGGCCCAAAACTATCTTTGAATGGTCTTGCATGTGCATTGAATAATTCAAGTTGAATTTGGTAGTTCGATCGTCTAATTCTTGTGCTGGTCCGGACCTATCAATATTCAATTTTATATGATAAAATTTAATTTATAATATTCAAATTTTAAAACTTATCTTCTAAATCAAATTATATCATCTGCTTCAGAATATCATCACCATCCCATAAAAGACGAATTTCCGAGTGCTAAGTAATTTTAGTCAAAACTTGATCATTCCAAATTAATCAGATCACTTATAATTTGAATCAAATTGAGAGATTAAATGGGGGCTGCAGGTATTTTATGAACTTATTTCTTAGCTAATTCACAGCTTCTAGTTCCTATATTGGATTGGATTACTGCATTATGTACTTGTATGCATGCCTTGCTCTAGAGTACATTAAATACATTCTGTAACATATAATTTCCTCAGCTACATACAACCTATAATACTTGATTGATGTTTGTAAATATGAACTTCATGTAGGATTTTACATTTAGATAGTTTAGTACTTTTTTAAAGTCTTGGTTAATTTTCTGGAGGCTTTGTGATCCACGGACTTTTTATTTATGTACTACATGCTATTTTTTCTTTGAAAGTGAGAGGTATCGATAAAATTCGATACTTTCTCTTCTCTAAAAAATAATCGAATTAAGAAAGTGTGAAGTGAGACTTTCCTTCACATTTATAAACTGACCACCAGCCCCTTCTACAACTGATATTAGACAACCCCAACAGAGAGATCGATTATTTACAATGGTATTACAAGCTTTCCAACTTATCCTGATCACATGATCATGCACCTTTTCTTACCCCACAATTGCAAGCTAGCTAGCTACTACATGCATGGTTACATGATTACATCTTGTAAGACGTATGAGTTTTTATTTTCTGGAGAAAAAGTCAATTTTATTTTTCATTTCAAAGCTAAAAAAAATATTTTTCAAACTAAGTACTTTACCTGATCACATCTAATGCTATATTGATCAGTTTATAATTTCTCTCAGTGAAGTATGAATTAAACTAGGAAAAGAATCCAGGGTTGTCAAATGTGAAGTTGGCATCGAATTCAGAAGTGCCAAATGGAAAACCCAACCCAACTGTGGGAGAATTTGTAGCTGAGGTTGCAACTGATGATATCTGATCATGAGTAAGCTCAGACTGATCGCAGCCTTGAAAATGCTGACGCCGGCCTAGTCCAAAGCTATTCATACTCATCCCACTCGGGGACATGACCGAGAAAGAATTTGTTGCAGATGTTGCAGGCGACATGAACGATGGAGAATAGCTTCCCACAAAGTTGTTATCTATCAGTACAGAGTCCGGAAAGTACTTTTGTGTTTCAGCCTCAATATTCGAAGTAGAAGGGAAGTCAAACATGCTGGGAAATGATCGGCCGTCGTGGGCATCTAAGTTCTCGGTTTCAACTTTGAGGCTTGCCTGGAAATTCAGGAGCATTTCTTGTGATCCATGTAGTTGCTGAATTTTCTGTGGTTGGCGGTCATGAGGCTGAAGATCGAGCACGCTGTGATTGGGTTCTTGATTTTCAGGTGATGGTGGGGAAGGTATTATTATGTTGGAGGCTTGGGCACACGTATGCCTTCCTCGATAAGTGATTGCAAACATCGTCGGGTCTTCACCAGAACGTTGAACTTGCTTTGTTGCCAAGCAACCGTGGACACTTCGATGAGTGCACCTGTAATAGCCTCTGCAAGTTCAAACAATATCAATCCATTAATTATGTTGATGGAGATCGAACATAGCATGCATATCATGTAAATTAAGCATGTTCATGAAGTTGTATTAATTTGAGCACAATAAGATTCACATGATAAATGCAATGTAATTCATAGATCATCCTAAATTACGTACAATTGCATGGCCTAGGTAAAGAAGGATGTCATGTATGTACATATATGCATGATGAAAGGATAGGAATGTTCAGAACTATTATCATCCTTAATTAGGGTCATGTGTCCAACTTTATAACGCAATTATATACATAATATATAAGCTATAAAATATACAAGCATATATAAATGTAGACAACCGAAGTAATATTTTTCACAATGTGTTTTTTCTGCAGTAACTGGGTCAAAATAGGCAAACCTAGCTAGCTATGGACAATTGCAAAAAGGCTTCCGTTTAAAAATATGCATGATCTTCCAGAATATCTATCGCTTGATCATGAGTGAGTGATCTCATGATCAGTTAATTAAATGCTATCCGAGGCATGCATATATACAAGCTAGCAGCTAGCATGCATATGTGCAAAAGTATATGATCCATTGCCTAAATTCATTTAGATCAGGACGATCAGAAAAGGGTTAATTCGAACTTTATATTAGTAAAGAGTGGCTAATTAATTCTATATATATATATATATATGCTTGATCTGTAGTTACAGCTTGGGGATGGTAATATTTGTTCAAAAGCCATGCACAAATTAATAATAAACAGAATGAGCAATGTTATACATCATACTCACGTCTTACTTTTATTTCACCATGTAAGATGTGGCATAAGGTGGGATGAAAGTAGAATGAAAATCATATAGAATTTTCCTAGATCATGTGCAAATTAAGTTGCTGATCGTTGCTCTCCAGAAAACCCCTTTGAAATCAAACTGTATCTATATATATATATATATATATATATATATCAGCCAAATTAGATATATAGATTGTGTACATTAATGTCGAAGTACGTACGACGTATATACCTTGGGTATCTGGCATTAAGAATTTCTTTCTGCCCATATTTCCTCCAACTAAAGCCATCATTAAGATGCCCTTGATCAAGTCCCATCCCTGGGCTAACTCTTACTCGTTGTGTCCACGTTGGTAAAGCCTTTCTGAAAATACATATAATTAAGAACGCAACATTATTAATTAAGTAATTCAGCTGAAGAAATATTTCTAGCTAGCTAGCTTGAACTTACCTCTTTCTAGAGGCAATATCTCTGTGCTCCGGGTTCTTAAGGTCCCGATCTGAATCTTCGCTCCGCGGACTGCCAACTAGAGAAGGTGGGGATTCCGACGTTCGAATTGCACCCCTTAACGGCTGTGGCAGATCTGAGCTGCTCCATCGAAGCATGGAGAGTGCCGCTTCATATGAAGCCAAGATCTTTTGGACTAAGATTTCGCGGCTCTCCTGCGACGAAGATGGCGCATTGAGATGGCTTTTGAGCTCCCTCGCTAGGTCCCTCCCTTGTGTTAGCTCTTTTATAAGATTCTTCTGCTCCCAATCTCCCATGTTCTCCTTTTCTAAACCTCGGAAAGAATTGAAGGATATGGACAAATTACCTTCGTTCAGATGATACAGCCCAAAAAACAAAAAGTACCCCGGTTTGACTTTAAATTCGCTACAGCTAGCTAATGTCAGATCCGAAGCGTGAGATCAGATCGGAACAGAACAATCTTATGCCAAAGATATGCTACTACAACAAGCTTAAAAGGCACGGAAGTTTAGCCAAAAATAAGAGTTGGGTTTTGAGAACTGATGCCAAAAACTGGCAAGCTGTGCTTTTTTGCTTTTTAACAACAAAACTGCCAAACTGGGTCGATGTTAATGAAAAGGTTTTGCAAACGGATCTCATGGAAAAGGCAAAACCATTAGTTCTCTTAGACGAACAAAACAAGCCAAGACTTGGAAAAATATTGTAAAGGGAATGCAGAACTGGTACTGAGTTTATGGTGCCTTTTGAACCGTATAAAAAAGGAAGAATCTGTGAAGCTGAGGAAATAAAGGCGAAAGCCCTAAAGAAGGAAGGTGTGAGGATCAGGCAAGTGGATTTTTCAATTTAGAAAGAGGGTAAAGTTGGAGCATTTGGAGTAGAGTTGGAAAGGAGACCATAGAATCTTCAAACCAAGCTCCGCGTTATACTGTTATGAATTAATTAATGATGACATGTGGCTGACGATAACTTGGAACCTTTTGCTTACGTTATATAATGCTTTGGAGGGAGGACTCTTCGTTTGGGAACATGAACAAACAAGACAAGCGTATTTTGTGGCGCCTACACGCCCTTCGATTGAACTGTACCATGAACCATGAGTCATTCACGGTGGATATATACTGAAAAAGGTTAATAATTTGTAGTTTTGTTTTCCTCGATCGGGTTGTTTAAAAATTTAAACACGGCAGTAAAAGGTTAGATGTTACAGTATTCAACCTCGGTATAAGTTGAAACTTTCATATGTACGATCGAGAATAAACTAGAATTTTGGACCAATTCAATAACATTTTCAATGAATGACTGGATCGAAGGGTTTGAAAGTGAAGCACAAAGGTGCAAAGTCGTCTCTCCGAAAGGAGGAATTTCTGGATCATCGAGAGTAAAGTCGGTCTTTAAATTTGTAGCCGAAATATTAATTGATTTTTTTAAGGATAATGCTTTAATCTAGCAGCTTGCATGACCAATTCTGCATGCATAAGGTCCAAAGGCTAATTAACCGTGTGGATCGAAGCTAGCTGTACGTACGAACCTCGCAGCCAGGAAGTCATTAGCTAGCTAGGGCGTTAGGTAACAAGTAATTAAAGCTAAGTAAGATTATTTTATTTATTTTTAAATGTTAGGTCGTGGTAATAAATAATGAATATTTAATGCTAAAAAGGGACATATGATATGAAAATTATGTGCAAGTAATGTGATGACATTTGAGTACTCCCTATTTTCTGAAAAATGTTTTGACTCATCGTAGTTTATAAAATAGAAATTTATAGGATTTTGACCACTTTCTTGATGTTTTTGTATGTTTTTTCTTTGTTTGAAAGGAATACTTTTATTCAGTACTTCCCTTAGAGGAAGGAAACAATAGCGCATGAAGGACACTATATCCACCATTATATCAGATACTAGTAATACAGATTTAGCTGAAGTACGTATGAGCTACAAGATTAGCTTCCCTTCACACATGATGAGTAGACCATCTTGAAAAACTCCATAGCTTTGACTTGATGTCACTGATCACCATCCCATAACTGGACAGATTACCATCCTCCTTGGAGATGTTGTTGATCACTTGAAGTGAATCACCTTCAAGATCTATATCCTACAAACCCATCTCCAAACTAAACAGAATAGCATGTAGAGATCCCAAAGCTTTTAACAATAAAGGATCAAAAGCAGATGATCTATTCAATCTCTTACTAGCTAAAACTAACCCTTCACTATCTCTTATTACAACCCCAACTCAATAATACTTTTGCTCCTATCTCTCGCAATATTCCAATTAACCTTAAAAGAATTCAAAGGGGGAGGTTCCCACTTTGGAACCAAATTGCTAGAGCATGTAGAAGTGATGACCTTCTTTGAGTGAGCATCCTGCAACTCCTTTCAAACTTCTTTAGATTGTTGAGCTACCACATTTGGATGCTTGAAATCACTTTGAAAAACATAATGGTGCCTTCTCTGTCATACTCTCCTTGCTACCACTGTTATCTCTTCCACAATTGCTGACTCGAAGCTTTTGCAGATGTCCTCAAAGAGTTTAAGAAATGTCTTCTTCCAACAAGCACTCTTCTGAATTTGTTTGGAGCATTGGCTCCAAACATCTTGTGCTACAAGACATGAACATAAAGCATGAAGCACAAACTACTCTTCAAAGCAAGTAGGACAATTTGGTCTTTCCATAACTTTCTTCTTATAAAGGTTTAGATTAGTGGGAAGACCATCTAAGCAAGCTCTCCACAAAAAGATCATGTTAGTTGGACGGATGTTCAACTTCCAAATAACTGACCACATTGCACTTTGAGTGTTGGAGCATGAAGGTTGACCCTTTGATGTTTCTATCAATTCTTTGTGAAAATGGTATGCACTTCTCACTATAAGCTAACCATTAGAAGAAGCATTCCATATCAATTTGTCTGGTTTATTAGTATAGCTAATAGGAATCTTCATAATAATCTTAGCTTCCTCCCTTGAGAAAATCCCTTTAATCAGAGTACCTCTCCAATGATTAGTGTCTGGATCAATAAGCTCATAAACTTAAGCATTTTCATCAAGATCCTTTATTGCACTTTGAATTCTGAAAGTAGTGGGTTTAGGAATCCACTAATCCTTCCATATGTGAACCTCTCTTCCATTTCCATTTCTCCATGAAGTGCCATTCTCAAGTATTGATTGAGAAGCAAGGATGCTTCTCCAAATATAAGATGGTTTTCCACCCAGTTTAGCTTGACAAAAATAGGCATTTGGGAAGTATTTTAGTTTTAATACTTGGGAAGCTAATGAACGAGGGTCTTGGACAAGCCTCCACCCTTGTTTTGTTAGCATAGCCAAGTTAAAACTTTCCAACTCTCTAAAACCCAACCCTCCCATTGCCTTAGACTTCCCCATTGTGTTCCATGAGATCCAGTGAAGTTTTTGCTCCTTATCTTACTGCCCCCACCAGAAATTCTGCATCACCTTATTGATCTCTCTAAGCAGGTTATGAGAAAGTTTAAAAACTACCATCTATAAGTAGGCAGAGCTTGTACAACAGCTTTGAGAAGAATTTATTTGGTTGCATGTTAGAGAGACTTGACTTTGAAGTTTCTAATTCTATTTTTGGCTTTGTCCAAGATATTTCCAAAAGATTTAGATCAAGTTTTTCCAACCATGGCTGGCAAGCCCATGTATCTCTCATAGGCCACACTTGATCTAATTACTGCAATACTCAAGATAATGTAACGTCCCGAACCCAGAGGTTCGTAGAGTTAGCTCATATAACCTAATATGCACTTCAACAAATTTCTAACATATCTTTCATACCCAAAATATATTTGCAAAGACTCCAAAACCAAACATAAAATTTCCTCTAATATAATTAATTACACATATCAATCCATCGACTCCTCAATACCATAATCCACAACAAAATAAATCAACCACCCCACATGTCTCTATTAACATAAAGAATTGAAAAAAAATACAAAAATCTCCATAATCATTTGGACATGCTAAAATCAAATTACTTAATGAATAAATCTTCCATTAGCACTCGTACCCCAAGGTACTCAACCACTACCCTCAACTATTCCTACCACATACTTATCTATTACTCCTCAACTGCATCATCAAAGTCATCTGAAAATGTTATGGAGATAAGGGGGTGAGTTATCAACAACTCAATAAGCAAAGAAACTACATTAGTATGTAAACATGAGCATTTCTAACATTCAAAATACATAATAAAAATATTTTCTTTCAGAAAGCAGAAACAGATCTTCTTACAAAACATTAGAGCGAAACTTTTTAGAAAATAAACTTTTCCCAAACACAAAATCCTTTGGCATATCCAATCTGACACATTAAATTCATATCATCTCGTAACATCACATCGGGACAAATACCATGTTTCACCCCCGTGGTAGGTTATAAACCACCATTAACCCGTGGCTAGGCCGTATACCATGTTTCACTCCTGTGGTAGGGTTATAAACCACCATTATACCCGTGGCTAGGTCGTATTCCATGTTTCACCCCCGTGGTAGGATTATAAACCTCCATTATACCCGTGGCTGGGCTGTATACCATATTTCATCCCGTGGTAGGGTTATAAACCACCATTATACCCGTGACTGGGCAGAAACAAAACAGACATTTCATCGAAAACAGATCATATTCAGATGCAAAAATCAAAACTCATGCCAAAGTTTTTCAGAGGACACATCATATAAGAGCAAAAACACCGAGTAGCTTCATATCACTTCTCATGTTCGAAATCAGAATAAAAACATCTTCATTTATTCACAGTAAAACTTTTCGATCTATTGAATCAGAACATCTTTATTGAATCAAAGCAACATTTTTCACAAATCTCGTATTCGCTCTTTTCTCAATTCAGAGAATAAAATGCACAAAAATTAACTCATGTCTATACCAGTCATGACAGAAAATATTTTCTCATATATAGAATTTATGCATATGTAGAGCAAACATTTGAGGTCGTTTTTCAAATTTCTTTTAAAAAATAAACATGCATATTTTCAAAGTCGATCTCATTTCATTTCTTTTTGTGTAAAGCTAGCATAAGAATCCCGCTTACCTCAACTTTGAAGTGCGTTAACTTAGTCTTGAGTTCAACCTCTAAGTATTTCACCACCTAAATTAGAAAATATTCGTTGAGTTTTTAATAAAAGAAACTCATCATAACTAACTCTATCAACTATTACCATAAATGAGTAAGTCAATTAAATGCTGTAATGTAACTCAACTTTCACAACCATGCTCATGTTAAGTGAAAATGCATACTTCTTAGTCAATCCACTTACTCCCAACGTCAAATACCCAAAGACAAGCATATTACCAAAATCAAACAACCCAAAAGCCACTTATCCACTCCCAACAACAACAACAACAACAAAAAACTTCATAACCCATGTTAAACTCAACCCATCAGCATATATAAAACCTTAACCCAGCCCAGTTAGCAACATACGGTAAACAAATCCATCCCAGTTAGCAACATACAACCAGAACCTTCACATCTCCATTTCGCATCTATTGCAAAATTTCCTCTAGTCAAAAAGTAATCCCAAATAGGTGATCCAAAAAGTAATACTCGGGCCCAAAAATAATGCACAACTATTGATTTGGAAAGGAAAAAAAATTGGGTAAAATAAATAATCATAATAATTGCAGGTAAAGAAAAGAAAAGAACATAGCAGGGAAAAGAAAGGGGTGGGCTTACCAGCGTTGAAGTGAGGACTCAAAAAGGCAACACTGAACCCAAAATCGCACACTAAGAAAAATAATAATAATAATTCAAAAATGTTGTGGGGAATGGAAAAAAATGAAGAGGGAGGGGAAAGTGAGAGAGAGAGAGAGAGAGAGAGAGAGAGAGAGAGAGAGTCTTACCATCAGCGCACAGAAATTATGGGAAAGAAAGCAAAGTGTGAGAATGGTCTGATGAAAGGGCTTACGAATGTGGTGAAAAACTGAAGAAACCACAGCAACGTGGGAAAAAAATGAGAAGAGGAACTAATAGGAAGAAGATAAGATCAAGGGAGGGGAAAAATACTGAAGTTAAAAGGAACCACTTACCTAGACGCACCGTATAGTGCTAGCTGGGCATTCGTACTAGGCCTAGGCTTAGGCCCTGGGCCGAGTGTTACAAATAATATCTTGTGTTTCTCTTGAAGTATTCTTGCTGAATTGGATAAAAGCCTTCTCCTTATTAAGTCTCAGCTCAAAAGCTTTTTTTATAAATGTTTAGCAAAAAAATCAACCTACTCCACTCAAGAGAATTAACTCTGCAAAAGAGTAAAATGTCATCTGCGAAAAAAGAAATGATTAATGTAAAGTTTGCCTCTCACAAGAGCGACTCCAGTGAAAGAACCTGTCTTCTCTGCATTATTTAGAAGGGAACCCAAGGTTTCAGCACAAAGGATAAAAAGGTAAGGTGATAATGGATCACCTTGCCTAATCCCTCTAGAAGGTTTGAAAACAGGTTGTGGAAGACCATTAATCAAGATAGAGTAAGCTATTGAATCAACACACTTCATCACCAAGTCAATCCACTTCTATGCAAAGCCCATCTTGCTCATCACAGCTCTTAAGAAATCACATTCAACACAATCATATGTCTTGATCATGTCTAGTTTCAAGACCATAAAACCAGATTAACTTGATAATCTGGTATTCATGGTATGCATGGCTTTGTAGGCCATAATGATATTATCCGAGATTAGTCTCCTAATGACAAAAGTTGACTGGCTTGGAGAAATAGTCTCTAGTAAGATCATTTTTCACCTATTTGGAATGGTTTTTGAAATGATCTTATATAGAACATTGTAGAGACTAATTGGCCTAAAATCAGACACCTTGGTGAAGGATTAGGCAATAAATTCCATTCCTTCCCTACTAAAGGATGTGTTACTCTTAAATAGTTGTGGCTCTTGGTGTAAGATTCAAAACCCACTACATTATCCCCAATCCACATAAAAGAAATACCTACACTAAGGCGCCTTTATTGTCAATCACAAAACTATGATCAAAGCCTAACCTTGTTCTCACTGTTTCAACTTTTTCTCTATTAAGTATCAATTAGGAACATGAAACTTGGGCTCCTAATCTTCACCAAAAGGTAAAGTTCTTGAACTGTCCGAGGGATCCCCAGCCCTCAGTAGTTCCAACTAAGACACATCATTGCTGTTGGTGGAGCTGCCTAGTAGCCTCCACCAATCCTTCCTGGTTTAAGCTCTCTCCAAGTAAGAGCACTGTTTTTGACTTCTTAGTAACCCCACTACCTTCCTTTCCCTCTTCAGACACCCTGCACCCCCTCTTGTTTAAACCATATTTATCAGAGTGCACATTATGGACATTAGAAGAATCATAAGAATGAAAAAATTGAAGAAAGGAATGTAATGTTATTCTATTTTTATTTCACCTCAATTTAATCATGATTGTACAAGAGTATTTATAATGGTTTGCAAGCTGTAAACAAGTTAAAAGGAAAGGATAAATACATTAAAGAAGCAAATATTGGTTGCTTTATTTGGAACTCATTATGGAAGGTTTTCTTATCGTTGGTCAGCTCTTAGTATTGCCGTAATGATGTCTTCCATATTTGTAAAGTTACTATTGTCTGCACTGATTTGCTTTGTTTCTTTTTTTAGAAGAGATTGAGTAATTTTTACTGTGATAGTGTCATTGACGACTTGCCCTATTTTTCCTTTTACACTGGTGGAAGAGTCATCATCAATTGTATGTTTAATAAAAATTTATCATGGGTTCTTCTCTTCCAACTGGCCTATTTTTTGGACTTGCTAACACTTGAATCTGATTAGTAATGAAGTGATCCAGTGAGCTAACCTGATTCGAGATAGACAGTCCTTAATAATATAGGGCTAGCTAATTCTTTCTAGCTCATGCCTTCATGAGCTTCCATTAGATCCTCCTCTATAGAGTCAACTTTCCCCTCCAAGGCTTGTTTCTCATTTCCTAAACCACCGTCAATTAAGAAAAGATCTTCAACATCCGGTAACGACATGTCCTTCAAATTTCCCTCTCTTTTTTTAAAATGAACTTTATAGAATTAGGAACCTTACCAAATACAATGTGATTCTCCTGAAATTTGGCGTGTTCCTCTACTGGTTCCTTAGATGGCTCATGTGATTCAGTGCTAACAGATTCACTTTCCTTATTGGGTTTCTTGCCGGAATTCCATTGCTGCTAATTGTGTTGAGGCTGCCCACATCTTCTCTAATTCCTCCTCCATTACAATCTCTACGGACCAATGTGTAAGAGACATGACTTTGCCTGTGCAAAGATAGAAAAGACCTCACCATCTAATGTTTTGTATGTTGATTAGCAAAAGTTTTTCAACGTCATAATGCCCACCTAATTATTTGCTACGTCCTTTCAACGCGGGTTCATAAATGCATATATTCCATTGAGGAAAGAGCAATAAAGTTCAACCAATATTTAAAAGAAATGAGCAGACATCAGTCGCGGGGAAGCTAGCTAGCTATAGATCAATCTCCTATTTAATTTCATCCTATTATTATATTAACGTAACACTATCTATAAATCTTTAGATATTCAACTTAATTTAATAAAAAAATTAATTAATTCTTGATAAGTAGTATCACGCCAACATTTAACGGATTGAAAGTAAGATTGAAGTACCATAATTTGGTCTAATTATTCTATATCATGAATATTTTACCTATTAACATTATTAACTCCTCCCGAAGACATTGTTTCAATTTCTTTTATCAAGACATAACTCGAAAATTCTAAAAAAACATTTGAAAAAGTATGAAATGGCACATGATTACATGCGGATAACGCAACATGCAAACGAATCTAAGATGAGGAAGAGACTAATTATTATTGAGAAAGTGCCCTGCCAATAAAAACCAAAACCAAAACCAAAAAAACAAAGCAATAGTGAAGCCGGATGCTTGAAGTCATGTTAGATACGGCAAGACAGCTTAGGAAGAGTAGAAAGTTGCCACAACCTTGGGGGTTTGCTAGGAAGCCAAAAAATGTGAGCCTTTTTACAAACTTCTAAAAGGGGAAACATCAAGACGAACGCAATTCCCTCATTTTTTTTTTTTTTTAAGGAAAACGAATGACCCGTCCTATAGGGGTCATTCGGTGATGAAAAACTGAGGGACACATTCGGGGGTGAAAGTCCATCAAAGTCGTTTTAAAAAGTCTGGGGAAGGAGGAAGATTGCTGAAGGTGATGAAAAGGAAGAGGAGAGCTAGTGCGAATGTGATCACGAACCCAAAAAAGAAGGCTAGAAGGTTGAGTCTTGGTAAAAGGATTAATGCATTGAAAAAGAACAAGGAAGATGAAGTGATTGCTGCAAAATGGAAAAGAAAAGATATTATGGATGAAAGTGCGGTGATTGAGAACCTTGTGAGGACGTTATTCAGCTTCAATGGATTT
Organism: Carya cathayensis; assembly: GCA_011037825.1. Taxonomy (NCBI): domain Eukaryota; kingdom Viridiplantae; phylum Streptophyta; class Magnoliopsida; order Fagales; family Juglandaceae; genus Carya; species Carya cathayensis. Next base: position 1,408,337 of record QGSO01000231.1, on the reverse strand, counting down.
GGTTAGTTTGGACTGGAAAAAGATGAAGATACCTCCAGTTCATCTTCTTCTTCTTTTTTCTTTTTTTTGGCACTCCTGTTGGTTATGCAGAAATTCTACAAAATGTTTCTTCAAAACTAATGTGGCATTCAGATGCATTGATGTTTGACGGATCCTAGTATGTACGTAGTAAGATGCAAATGGGGTATGAAATCCGCATTCTTGATGTTTCTTTGTCTGACAACAACTAGACTTATCTTCTTATCTTCATTTAAACAACATTGTAGAGGTCTTCTCTTGGTAATTTTAAGAAATGTGCTCAAGGATACACATATGGCAGCAAGAAAATGCACATTCGAAGAGAGCCTGTAAAAAAAGAAAGATATACTCAGAAATTGGCATCCTTCTAACGTTGGTGACTTTAATGTTTGGTGCATATAGAATGCATCGTGAGTCACAACTATAACATTTGACTTCCACTCCAAATGAAATCAGCTACTACAGGCACATTTTAGTTTCTTGTCTTGGTGATGTTATAAAGAACACACTGCACGTTTTAGTCTCTATCCTGTTCTGTTCTATTCCTCTGTATTATTTTTGGCTTTTGTATACTTTTGATCAAGGAGAGGCTGATTATATTGTCTGTAAATATTAATGAGGGAATTTCGAAATAACTTTGGTTGCGGCACAATCTCTGTCTTGTTTTGTTTGTAATCAACAAATATTTTCAAGACTTCACAAATGGCCTAAGATTCCAAGACCTTTGTCATGCCGGAGTGAAGGGACTTATTACAGCCATAGATATTTTTAACCAAAAAGAAGATTCCGGCTCTCCATTTATAGTTATTTTTTGGATCAAGCATGCCGTTATACATTCCATGACCCTCTCGAACTTTACTCATGTTTCATTCGGCCTTGAATCAGTATGCTTTCTACCTCCTTGGATTTCTATTCTTCTTTTTGTTTATAGTAGCATATTGATTTACATGAGCCCTGTAACTGGTAGTTTGGGCTGGATGGAAAATTTTGATCATTTAGAAGTTATATGTTGTTGGAAATGAAGAAAATTGTTGGAGTTAAGGAGGTTCCATCGTAGAAAACAGGGCAACTGAGGCGTCTGAAGCAGTTATTTGTGGGCTAATGCCTTGAGCAACAATGAAGTATCGAAATAGTGAGACAATTACCGCGGAAAGTAGGCTGGAAATGCATGCAGTGGCTTTGTTTTATTCAGGGTAATTTCTGAACCCTTTTATCATGCCATATATTGCTGAACGAACCTTAGTCTTTAGAACGTTGTAAGATATATTAGGGTCATCCTGACCTGAATGAAACTACATATTCCAAAATGATAAAGCTTGTCAAAATGGATTCGATGGACATATAATGGATGCCTTAAATGAATAGATCAGGCCTATAATAAACTTTCATGCTTACGTTTATGCAGGTTAGACTAGAAATTCAGCAAGCCAAACTTGAGCTGTTGTTTGAGGTTCGTAGATTACTAACGGAAGAAGATATAATAAAGAAAGTTGGGATCTCCCCCATGAGAGGTATCATGAAGTTTTGAAAGCCTAAAACCTGTTCTCTCTCTACATTCACAATAAGAGTGCATTAATGGAATCATTGATGTTGATGGTTGTGGAGCTGCTAACTGGAGGCAATTAAGCATTATACCAAGCTACTAGCTTCAATATCATAAGGCAATTAAGGCTCTCATGAAGCTCAAGCATCGAGCTCGAGTGGATTATCTTCGCCAACGTTTTAAGTGTAAACGGAACAGCAGCGAATGCATCTGTAATACAACTCCTCCCTCAAATGGTTTCTGTTCCCGAGTCCCGATGAGTACTAATGATCTGTATTATAGTCTTTTACGACCCAAACATTGTCCGAACAAAATATAAAAATTAGCAGCAGTAGCAGCATCTAGATGAACATATACAGACGTCCAACACTACTAAATTGAATTTTCAGACCCAACGACACTGCATATAATCATGTATACAAGTTTCCCACGAGTAGCTAGCTGAGTTTTTCAGTATTTGATTTCTCGTGTTGTGTTTTTTTGTTTTACTTCCATCATACTACATGTTATGAGAAACCCCAACACAGTCCAATCTTGGCAGCTAGGATAATGTTAGAGCAGAAATGGACCATGGTGACAGCAACGAAGACAAAAAAATGCTGCTATTTTTCGAAAGATGAAGCATTTCCGCCCTGCTACACTGCAAAACCCTTCGAATATTCCAAAGTTTGATAATTACATATCTATGCTAGTGCCTGTTACTATTTGTTTCGCAATATGGTCCATTGGCCAATGCATGCAAAAAGAGGAAGGTTCCGGGAGATTGTTCATATTAATTATCCAATATCCATACGATCAGAGTTTCGAGAAAAAATAAAAAGAAATAAATAAAAACTTGTGCTAAAGTTAATAATTAATTAAAGATCGACGACAAAACAATTATTCAAAGTGCAAACAGTACTGATCTGGAACTGTCTTTCTTGTGCAATTTTCTTCTACCAGCTGCTACCCCTTCCCAATGTCTCATTATCCAAAATCTCTCTATTTCTTCAGGTTTTCGGCCTGGAATCCGGCCAGCTATTAAATCCCACCTGAAGGAATTCGTAAGCGTTATAAATTAATTAGTATCTGACAATCACTTGATATGGGATCGATATTGAAAATCACTACTACTAAAATAATACAAATTATGTTATGCGTGCACCATGCTATTATATATATATATATATATATATATATATATATGTATATATATATATATATATAATAGCTATTAGAATTTGCTGAATTTTGAAGCCATCCACCATTCCATATATTAAATATATTCGTGAAAATATATATAATCATGAAAAGTACTACAACCATATAGAAATTTTACAAAAGTAAATCTACAAACTGATCTAGTTTCATATGATATATTAAATTTAACATCGTACCATATGAAATCACGTGAATTTGTAAATTTACTTTTATAAAATCTTTTTTTAGACAAAGCATTTCCTTATAATCATATATAACTCAAAAAGTTTACATTCCTTAGGTACATGTCTTAAGATCATTAATGGAGGTTGAATAAAAAATGGGCACCATTCATATGTACAGTGTGTTCTCAACACGCATCACTGTGTTAGGCTCAAAAGAGAAAATGCTTTTGAAGTTATGAAAGGTTGTTAGGTAAGAACAACAAAAAAATATATATATATATTTAATATTTTTACAATTATATATGTTATAATATTAATTTACCATTCTAGCCTCTTGGGTAGGTGTTTATGTGAGCATCGTTTTCTGAAAAATTAAAAACATAACGAATATTTGAAATGACTATCTAATTAATGAACTTACCTTTCTCCAACAAGTCTATACATTTTATAGAAGAGATCCTCTTCTTGTTCAGTCATGTTTATAACCTCCCATTCAATGCTACTAACCTCTGTCAGACAGAAAAACAGAACAAGTACGTAATGGTTTGAAAAGGTTTCATCTAGGAGGAGAAAATTAATTAAGGATATGTAGGAAAAACTAAACCCATAAGTACTCAAAACAAACATTAATTAATTAAATGCTTGTTCCTGGCTGGGTTACTGACCTTCAGACTCAAAAGTTGAGATCTTGGCTCGTTTCCGGCGACATCGGTCCATATGTGGCTTCTTTTGAGAGAGAGGTACGCACGTACATGAGAGAGCTGGCCAAGAGAAGAATTCTTGAGAGAATGTGATGGAGAAAAGTAGCCTGCAGAAAATTGCTTAGGGGAGCTTATATATATATATATATATATATTAGAAGATGGTGATGATATGTCTGGAAAATTTTTTTTTTTTTTTTTTTTTTGATGGAATATGTCTGGAAATTGAAAGAAGGAAAGAAAAGTCTGGAATATAAATGTAAATTATGTTGGTGGTAGTACAGCCCAACGAACTTGGAAGATATGTGCATGGTCGTTGACTCGTAGGTTTGAGCATACCTTAGCTAGCTAGCGGCCTGCGTTGCAGATTTGCAGTTAACAGATCACAGTGACAGGATGACACATCGATCGTGAAGTAAATATATAGAATAAAACGAGGGTGGCTCTTTACCGCCTGGCAGTTTCCGTTAGTTGATTTTGTGTGAATTGTTTTTTATATGTATTTTTTAAATATTTTAAAATATTTTTTTTTTAAATCATAATATTATTAAAAAAATATTTACTTAATTATTAAGTAAAAAAAAAAAAACTCAACGGTAGTCATCAGAGAGAGCTACCAGCAGATCCCCATGCATGACATTTTCCATAAAACAAAGATCGAGATATTATATAAAGACAATGATATATATGGCTAAAGCTTTTAATTAAAATGCAGTCAAGAGCTTGATGGTGTATAGCATATACAGCGGTTCTTCAAATGAAAATTTTAGTATTAAAAATAAAAAATATAGTCGTCTGATCGCTATCACTATTATCATCTCTTGATATATATATATATATATATTTTGAGAAATTATATATACAAATTTCAAATATACATTTATAAAATACTTTGTACAAGACAGCTCAGATCTATCATAGCCATTAATCCTGCCCCGGATCGATCATGCCCACCATTCATTCATCAATATACATATTGTTAAGGCGAAAATTGACTAGGATTAGATGATTAAATGATAAGGTTTATCTTATCATTATTTGACTAAATGATAAGATTTATCTTATCATTATATTTGAATTTGTGGATGAATGTAAAATAATTATTTATTTATCTCTAAACAATGTTGAGTCTATCTAGAAGTTTTATGAGCTGTTTAGATAAGTCTCTGAAGTCAAAATCGAATTCTGATAGTTTTGCACTTATCGAGAAGAAATCTGAACAGAGTTTAGTCTATAAAAGAAGAAGTTATCACGAAATGTTAGCAGTCTGTCGGTATGCGTTTTCGCGTCTGTTGCTAACCATCAGCAGAGTCCTACTACGACTGAAACTCTTTCCAGACTTTCTATTTAAAGGGATTCGGTTTTGTATCTTCTTAGAGATGAGAGAGCCATGAATTTCAGAATGGTTATTCAGAGCATATGTGTGAGAAAATTCATTTGAGAATTTTCATGGGATTTTTCATCTCTCTTTAAGTGTGATCGTGCTCTGGTGTTGTAGGATCGTGTGATTGGAATTCAGTCCCTAGAGTTCTAGGAGGAAAGGCAACATTTGAAGATCGCCAGAGGTTCTGGCTGCTACTGCGGTAGAAGACAAACGGGTCGTTTGTCTTGACAAGTAAGATAGTCGAATTGTAAAAGTTTTATAATTGATAATTGCTTGTAATTGTTCTTCAAATAATAAGATTGACTTTCCTGGGTTTGGCTGCCCCGTAGGGTTTTACCTTTAAAGAGTTCTTTAAAGGGTTTCCCTTCGTAACCAATTGTTGTGTCTTACAAATGTGTTTATTTTCTTTGAGTATTTTGATTAATTTATTAATTCTAGATATTGAGACCTAATCAATTTGTTCAAGAAAATTAGTAGACAATTTCGTAGTTTTACAGGAGTACGGAGTACGTTAGGCTTTTCACATATATATATATATATATATATATATACATGCTTTTTGCATCAGATCGAAGGATCAGCTTTTATGTGTGGTGACTTTAATTTCACTGTATCAAGTGTTGTCCATGTATACGTGGAAGACAAGCCATTTCAAATTACATGAACTGAAAAATGACATTAAATATTAGTATATATATATATATATATATATATATATATTTCTCACATGGAAGACGACAAGTAATAAAAGTCAGCTTGTTTGATTATGCCATGAAAGTAGCTGCTAGGAAATTCCCAATAAGTTGTCTGACTCTGAAGCCGATAGCATTCTATTAAATGAAAATCTTATCCCAAGTCTGATGATATCTGCGTCGTTGATCAGTCGTGCATGTACAAAAAGAATAATAATCTCGATAATTAGATTCAAACTATAACAGAAGAATTTTCTCATGTCGACGTTGAAGTTTCCAGCTTATAAAGATCAATTTTCTTTGATTATTTCTTATCTTCTTCCATCTTGACATCATGACTTAGGAGGGAGAGGCTAATTTAATAGGCTATACAGTAGGAGAAATCAGAAAGGATGGAAAGAGACCTGAATTACAGCCCAGGAATCAACACAGAGACAGACAGAGAGAGAGGGAGAGTTTGAAAGTTAGGTGGGGACCGTGGGGTTGAATATCACGTCTCATGTGTGTACGTAAAAAAACCCGTTAATAAGAGAATAGAGGTCATTAATAATTAGGGTATAATATCAAGACTCGAAAAGTATATAACTGTTGTTGAAAATTTTTTATTACAGGATCAGAATACCAATGAGTGCATCACTTGAGAGAGAGTTTTCGGTGAACCTGGCCTCGATCACGAGGCAAAACACTATTTCGGTGAGATTAGTTTCCAAAAGAATCTATTTCTTATGATCTATTTTTTTATTACCTTTTTATCATTTAATGATGTAGTATTAGATAATTAAAAACTATTTATTATATTTTACTTATGAACATATCATCTAATACCACATTATAAGATAATGAGAAAATAATAATAATTAAGATATTGAGCAGCATTACTCTTTAATACTTACTTCTTTTGGATATTTGGTCCTCAAAACTAAGTCAAATGGAAAAATTTTTAAGGAGTCAAGAATCTGGTAGAATATTTTGTTACTAAATTATTCCGTCTAAGTTGTGTTTGGATGTTGAGATGAGTTAAATTCTTTATAAATAGAAATGAGTTGAGATAATTGAGTGAGTTTTGTATAGCTCACTTAAAATGAGTTTAAAGGTATTTATGAGAAGTAAAAAAAGGTTGCGGGTCTCGTGTGCAAAGAAGTGTTGAATTGAGTGATTTTAATTATTTGAGAGTTGTGTGTTTGAATATTGGGAGCTACTTCCGTATTCTGTAGGTTTGGATAGTGAGATGATAATTTTTAGTTTTAGATGAAAGTTTAAAATATTATTTTTTAATATTATTATGGTTTTGATATTTAGAAAAGTTGAATTGAGATTTGAAAAAGTTAAATTGTTTATTATATTTTATGTAAAAATTTTAAAAAATTATAATGATGAGATAAAATGATATGAAAATTTTATTTCTCATCCCACTTGCTAAACCTGCCAACGTAGCCTGCTGGTACTATTGATGGATTTTGTATCTATGTTATGTCAATAGTGTACTGGTATCATCATGCTATATCGAGAATGGAACATATATCTTGGTGAATTAAATATTTGTACTTGTCAAGTTATCTTTTTCTCTCCCATTTTGGGAGTAAAGTCGTGTCATATTTTTGGCAGTAGTTCTATAGGCAAACGGCAAATGTAAGCGGCAAGCAGTCGGTTGACGTGGCCGTTTTTAAAATAATAATAAAATAAATAAATAAATTTAAAAAAAAAAAAAAACCCGAATGAAAAAGCTTTAGAAATGATATTGAAAAACCATTTCGTTCCCGCTTCTGATGTGCGACTGCGAGCAGGAGAACTATTGTGCTACATCGAGCGGGCTTCTTGGATTCCCAACAGATCCACGCCGATCTGCCTGCAGTTGTTCCTCGTTGGTGTAGCACGGAGTCGTTGGGTTGGGCATCCGGTTTGGGTGGGTTGATTTCGGCCCGGTCTGCGTTGTGTGGGTCAAGCCCACGCGTCGTTTGGGTCAGCTCCGTGGGCTGTGTTTGGGTCAGCTTCGTGGGCCATAACCTCGGGTCAACTAGTTGGGCCAGCATTTCGGGTCAGCGACGTGGGTGAGTGTCGTGGGTCGTTTTTGGTTTTGTGGGTCAACTGAGCTGACTTTACCCCGTCGGTACCACCACGGGCAGGTTCTGTTGTGTTGGTTACTTGTTTTTTTCTGCTTAAATAAACATGGGTCTTGAACTGGATTATATGAAATGGTATATGAAAAACTCTTATTTGGCTCTGTTTCGTGGGATTTGCATAAACCGGGCTGCCTGCAGTGGATTGGTGTAAACCATGGTTTTCACATGAGGATCAATATGTGTTGGTTGTTTACAGTTCTGGCTTGGTTTCGTGTAGCATTAGCATGAATTTGGCATATTTTGCATTTGATTGGATGAAATACCCGTGTAGCATTAGCATGAATTTGGTGTAGCTTGGTTTTGCCATGCATGTTGATAGAATATAATATGGCTGTTTACATAATTTACATTGATTATGGTAGGGAGGAATTGTAATAATTTAAAAACCGAAGCTCACTAGGTTGGAAAATCTTAAATGATAAAGAAGCTTGTTACTCTATTAATTACATACATAATTTTGTTTAATTATATTTTACAAGCATCCATATATATTGGTTTGATTAATTTTTTTGTTTGGGCAGATTGATGAGTAGAAATATAATTATGTGATTGATAAGCTCGCAAATACAAATGCAAGTTCATGTAGATATACTCTGCCTACAAATAGGGTGTTGGTTAATGAAATACTTATTTTTCAATTTATTACTAACTCATTTGGATATTTTTAATTAGTGGTTGTTTTGTATTTTGGTATTTGGTTTAATGAAGTTGTTATGCAACTCTTTGGTTAAAGAACATTATGTTACTTGTTGTAAACCAAATTAGAAGAAACAGTTGTAGCTGCATTGTATAATGTGAAAATCTGAAAATTTTGGTTGGAAAGAAATGTGAAATATCAAGTAATGTGGATTTTGTATGGAAAGCATCCTGATGAGTATGGAGTATGCGATTGAGGAAAAAAATGTTACAACACAACTATTTCAACAAGTTAAACAGGATGGAGATGCATAAGTCCTTTATAATTTAACGCCGCTTCAATTCTTTTAAAATTGATTAATTTCTTTGATAAAATATAAATTTAACTATAATAAAATGTAATTTTTGAGATGTTAGAAGAATGTAGAAATCTTCATGATAAGCTCTTTAGATGGTAATTTCACAAAATATCAAAGCAAATGCAAGTATGTGAAATTATTGAGAGAAGTTTCATGTGCTTTCACAATCTTTAAAAATCAAACTATCATTTAACAATATATTCAATTATTTCTATCGTGATACTGCGAGTTGCACGTATCTAGTATATTAAAATATTTAATGGTTGAGCCAAAAAGTGTAGGTAGCTAGAAAAGAGAAATTAGGTAATAGTTTCAAAATTTAAAATATTATTACTCAATAGTTAGATTATTTATATGCAATTACCTCCAAAAGAATTCATCAATTTATTTAATGTGTTTTTTAATGGGACCCAAGCAGGTTATTTTGAAACAATTTATCATGCCATTCCTATAAACTCTAAATTTATTTCTTTTTTAATTTCTTATGCGATTACCAATTGCCTTTTCAACATGTGGACATAATAGTGATCAACTTGTACAGGCCATGGGAAATGAACCTAAACACGCATCTCCCTTAATGGATTGTTTAGACACTGAAGAGCAATGCACTTCCACAAGAGTTGATGGTGAAGATCTGTTGGATAGACTAGAGGAACTGGAAACTGACGATGGCACTCCATTTACACCACATGTGTTGCCATCTTCGGATTGTAATGATATCATTGAGGAGCCAAAGTCGGGGATGGAGTTCAATTCGTTTGAAGATTTGATGGTCTATTATAAGCAGTACGCTAAAAATTGCGGGTTTGGGGTGATGACACAAAGGAGTGAGAGGTCAGATGATCAAAGTGTCAGATATGTCACCCTCGGTTGTGCACGGGGAGGGAAGGCTCGGATTAAGAGTTCCAATATCGCCAACCCACGTCCGACAGGAAAGACGGACTGTAAGGCAAGGATTAATGCCTTAAAAGTCGAGGGAAAGATGCAGTTGACAACAGTGAATAACTCACATAATCATGTAATTAGCCCTCAGAAATCCCGCTTCTTTCGATGTAACAGAGAAGTGAATGAGGCTGTTAAAAGAGTCCTTGACACAAACGACTTAGCTGGTATTCGGCTGAACAAGAGTTACGGATCTCTTGTAGTTGGAGCAGGTGGCTTCGAGAACCTGCCATTTTTGGAAAAGGATTGTCGCAATTACATCGACAAAGCCCGTCATCTACGACTTGGTGCAGGTGGTGCTGGAGCACTTCGTGATTATTTTATGAGGATGCAGTACAAGAATAACGGTTTTTTTGCTTTGATGGATTTAGACGATGATGGGAGGTTAAAAAATATTTTCTGGGCAGATCCACGTAGTCGAGCTGCGTATAAGTATTTTGGTGATGTCATCACATTCGACACCACGTACCTTACTAATAGGTATGGGATGCCGTTTGCACCATTTGTTGGTGTAAATCACCACGGGCAGTCGATTCTTTTGGGAGCGGGGTTGATTTCCAGTGAGGACACAGAGACTTTTACATGGCTGTTCCAAATTTGGTTGCAATGTATGGACGGAATAGCTCCAAAGGCTATTATTACTGATCAGGACAGAGCAATGAAAAATGCTATTGCGATCGTATTTCCAGAAACTCGACATCGATTTTGCTTATGGCATATACTCAAGAAAGTTCCCGAGAAGTTGAGTTCATATGCTGCGTACAAAAGTGGCCTGAAAACTGAGCTGATGAAATGTGTGTACGACACACAAACTATTGCCGAGTTTGAAAAAAGTTGGTCCCTGTTTATTAACACATACCACTTAGATGAGAACGCTTGGTTGAAAAGTATATACTCCGAGCGCGAGCATTGGGTACCAGTTTTCCTGAAAGAGCACTTTTGGGCTGGAATGAGTACTACCCAGCGGAGCGAGAGTATGAACGCCTTTTTTGACGGTTATGTACATTCAAAGACAAATTTGAAGGAGTTTGTTGATCAATTTGACAATGCGTTGAAGAAGAAAATTGAAAATGAATGTCAAGCAGAATTCCAGTCATTTAGCGGCACCATTCCCTGCGTATATAGATCCCCAATTGAAAAGAAGTTTCAAGAGTTGTACACCAATGCCAAATTTAAAGAAGTTCAACAGCAAGTAATTGGTGTGCTTGATTTGGATCCAGCTCTACAGACATCGGATGGGGTAATCAGATCTTATTTGGTAGAAGATGAAGTTTGTATTCAGGAGTTCACAAAACCTGTAACATATTCAGTGGAATTTACTGTCGATAATGGAAATGCAAAGTGTTCATGTGAGTTATTTCAGATGAGAGGGATAATATGTAGGCATATTTTGGCTGTATTCAAATCAAACGGTATAAAATCTTTGCCAGAAGGTTACATTTTAGAGCGATGGAGAAAGGACATCAAGAGAAGATACACATTAATTCGAAGTAGCTACGATGCAGGGGATGAGAGGGCAAATGGTAATAGGCATTCAATTATTTTGAATATGTGTTATGAGATGATCGACTATGCGGTAGAATCTAACGAGCAATTTGAAGATGCACGGAAGAGAATACATGAGATGACTGGACTATATCGTCAGAACCGTAGCCCGTTATCTATGAACTCTGAAAAAGGTTCACCTACTTAAATCCCTCTATTATTTTTTCATGTATAATATCCCCAATGGCATATTAAGAAATATTTCTAACCTTATCTTTGCAAGAAACAAAATTAGAACTTGCTACGACACTAGATACAGCTGCTGCAGTTGGAAATTCAGAAGGAGTAAAGAGTCCACTTGTTGTCAGAGGGAAAGGGAGACCCCCATCTCTTAGAAGAGCATCTAAGATGGAGACAGATATGCGGAAGGTTAAAGCCAAACAGAAAAAAGTAAAAGCGGGAGGAAAGCGCAAACAGGTGGATGTTTTAACCATTTTGTTGTTCATGTGTCTCACTTATTTCTAGTGAGTATTTAAACCTTACTTTATTGCTAGCGAGATGAAGGAGATACAGCTCCCATGAGCACGTGCAGGAATTTATTTGGGGCAACAGAAGTAGATAGCACCAACTGTGGAGAAGGGCAGGTATCAGAAAGAGCCCTTTGTATGAATTTAATTTAATGGTTGGTCAATATTAAAATTGTAAAAAAATTATTGTTTTTCTATTAACAGGTTATGGACAGCATTACACTTTCGCAGTATCATCCCATGCTTGGTACTCAAGAAAGTGTAAGATTTCTATACTTTTTTACATTTCAAATAGTCATCTTCACATTAGGCTAATGGTTGGATATTAATCAACTCAGATATATTATGATTGGATGTCGCGGAGCGAGAGCACACTGGGTGGAGATGGAGCACAAGCATGGCAATACCATTTTGCAAATGGTTGATAAATCGAGCGTTTTTTTAGTTACAATGAAGAATTTTAGGAATGCTAAACTATTGGTTGCATCTTATAGCAAATATTACTGTCAGTTTTTTGATTTACCATGTGGCTAGGAAAAGGTTATTTTTTGATTGGTGTAATTATAACATGTCGATAGGAAAAGGTTATTTTTTTGCAATACCATTCGACATGGGTTGATTATTGATGGAAATTTGATGTAATTATGTATATGGATAGAAGGAGGAGGCTGGAATGGGTTTACACCAGTTTTTGGATAGACGAGTAAAACAAAGTGTAATAGATTATGGAATATTGTAATAGTTATTAATGGAAATTGTTCAGGTTATTAAAAAATATTTGGAGGGGGTATAAGTACTTTATTGTTTTTTATTTATTGAAATTATCTAAATATTTATGGTAATACTTATATGAGAGGTGGAAATTATAGCATTTTGTAGGTGGTGCAGGTGTATTTTTTTGGAAAGTTGGTCAAAGGATATTTAGTCCTTAGCCAACATGTTCATGTTCTACGTAAATTCGTGTTGGTTTCAAATTGTGTACACATGACCACGTGTCCTGATGTCAATTGGGTACTTAGTAGATGCACTTCGGCCTTTTACACTTTATTTGCAAATAACAGATGCAGTACGTTTGAAAGAAAATTTGAAATTAGGTACATATCAGCACGTGTCCTGATGTCAATTGGGTACTTAGTAGATGCACTTCGGCCTTTTACACTTTATTTGCAAATAACAGATGCAGTACGTTTGAAATTGGGTACACATCAAACTGCAACAGATTTGGATCCAAAATTTATAATCAAAACAGACTGAGAACAGAAATTATAATACTACAAAATTATATCGAGAAAAGGCTAAAAACCTCCAATATTCATAGTCAATACAACATTCAACACATTTACACCATTCAACTGAACCATGATTTTGCAAAAAACAAATGCCGTACAGCAGAAATTGGGATTACAAATTACAAGAGCACCAAAATTTCTAGTCCAAACAGACTGAAAACAGCAGAACTTATAATACATCAAAATTATATCGATAAAAGGCTAGAAACCTCCAATATTCATAGTGAATACAACATTCAACAGATTTACACCATTCAACAAAATTACTACATTCAACTGAACCATGATTTTGCAAAAAACCACAGCGTCTTACATGAGTTGTAGACATGGCTGAGATACATTATTATTGGGTCGAGACATCAAAAGTATACCACAAACTATCACTAAAAAAAACCATGTCATTTTTAATACTTTGAAGACTCGGTTATACTTCTTCTCCAATGCTTTTAATTTCCATTCTTCGATGAGAAGCCGCTCATGAAGTAACCTCTCATGCCTCCGTTCAGCTAACTCCAACGTCAGCTTACAGCAACTGTTTTGCTCACTTTGAAGATCAATCCACTCAAAAAAGCCACATTGTTTATTCATCTTATAGTTTGGACAATTGAAAAACCTTCTGCCAAAAGTATTTGCTTTTCCAGAAATCCGAAGCTTCGCTTGGGAGCCACAATAGCACAGTGGTCTCTCCAAACTTGACCCGGAATGAGAAGCAGAACTCATTTGCTATCATGATATAATCAGTAAACAGAGCCCCCACATCAGTATATATCAGACAGTATATATATGCTTGAATTACAAAATATTTTGTAAGAAAATACATGTAAAAAAAATATACAAGAAATACTACACTGCTAACAGTAAAGGCTAGTGGGAGTTGGGAGCGGTGACCGTAACAGCTTCCATATATATATATATTTAGAGAGAGAGAGAGAGAGAGAGAGAGAGAGAGAGAGAGAGAGGACCCTCCTTAGAAAATTAATTAGAGAAAAAAACCCCACAGCACATGCATGAGCTATATATTAATTAAACCATACATGCCACCACATGATGAATGATGTGTAGGTCCTATTATGTGCCAATTTGATTGAACCGATGATGTGAAGCACATGAGTGTCTATTAATGGCATTCCTGTACTGACTTTTTATCATCATGTTTGAACTTTTTCTAATTGAATTGCTAATATTATAACCCTTATTGATCATCTATTGATCATCAATATCATATATTAATGGTCCATCGGCTTTGCTTCATATATAAATCATACTCATGCATACCACAACAAAATTGACTATTGATGATCAGAATAGATTCATTTTAGTATAAATGAACATTTTTATTTGCAAATAACTGATCAAATATAAGCATTTTTCTTATAGTAATAGTAAAATTTAACTAAAATTAGACTAATAGATTGTATTATGAATCTGGTAGCTAGCTTACACCATGTACACCAAACTTGGATGGATGTCTCAAAGATACATATATTGGAACAAATTAACAGCTAGCTAGCTTTAAGTCAAGCTTGCTGTCTAAGAGAAGTCGGGTCCAAGGTTTCATTATTATGTTAATTTTCAGAGATCATACAAATCTTCCTCAAGATACATAACATACGTACATTCTTCACCTTTACATGGAACTTATAACACTGATAATAAGTCCAACTTCCAAATATTCATTACAATAAGATAATATGAAATGTTAATCTCGCAAATCCACAAAATAATGAAATACAAAAACTCGCAACTATACAACAAATACAAAAATTACAAAAATGCAAAAACCCAAAAATATAACAATACCATCATGCAAAAATAAAATAATAATGTAAATGAAAAACCTGGAGAGGTGCGGCTGAGAACAAGAGTTTCAAGGGAGAGGGTTAGGTTTAGGGTTAGGGTTAGGGTTTCGGTATGGGATGAAGGGTTAGGGTTAGGGTTACGGTTTCGGTGTGGGATGAAGGGTTAGGGTTAGGGTTAGATCTAGGGGGTTCGGGTTAGATCTAGGGTTAGGGTTTCGGAATGGATTTCGAAGGGATTTCGAAGGGAAGGGATTGCGCAGGGATTTCGAAGGGTTGGTTGCAGCTAATGGACAAGGGGATTTCGAGTTTCTAGCGAGGGAGACAGATTTCGCAGCAAAGCTACGATACGAAGATGGAACCAGAGAGAAAGGGGGGAAATTTCTGAGAAATTGCAGCAGAGCAGAGACGGGGGAGAACTAGAGAGGAAGGGGGAGAACCAGAGGGGAAGAACCAGATATGAAGGGGGAGAACCAGAGAGGAAGGTTTCGAGGGAGCGTGGGAAATGAGCAGAGGGGTTCGGATGGAGGTTTCGAGGGAGCGTGGGAAGAAATTAAATGTGCAAGCAAGTGAAACGGTGCGTTTTGCTGCGTTTTATTTAAAATAATCCACGTCGGCAAGCCGTTTGCAAGCCGTTTACATCCCACGACTGAACTTAGACTTTTTCTATTTTTGGTTTTGTGTTGGAAAAAGTGTTTTATTTATGATGAATGGATGATGACCATTTGGTTTTAGAGAGGTCTCAACTCATTTCATTCACTTTTATTTTATTTTAATATCCAAATACTATTAAACACAAATATTTTTTAATTTTTTTATCTAATCATTATTTAATTATCACAATTTTTCCAAACTTCTAAACAAAACATAAAAATAATTAAATTTTTTTAATTCTAAAATAAAAATTATATTAAAAATTATATTCTAACAATATTTTAACTTTATAATATTTTTATTTTAATTTAATTTCTCTATTAGATCTAAAGCTCGCTGCACGCAAGTGTCGAAACAAAACTAACAAATTAAAAAACAAGAGAAATAATAGAATTATTACTCCATAACAATTTGTTTATAATTATCTAATAGAGTAATATTATTTTAGTTTGTAAATTGTATTTTAACTTTTACTTTTAATTTGATGGGTTTAAATAAAATAAAAAAATTTATATTATTATATTTAAAATTACATATAAATTGTGAATAGGTGCTAAACCTAGCTATCAATACTCAAAAAAACAAAGAGGAAAACAGCAGGGTTGCATGCTCCAACTTGACTTTGCAAAATGGTATTCATGCTATTTTCCGGTTCACGGATCGACTTGCATTTCCATAGGGAACAGCGTCTATCTCTCATCATTTTCAACTTCCTAAACATGCGACAAATGTTAAAGAGGGAGGGATTACAAGCAAACAGTTGTCTCGAACTGATATCACTGTTCACAATTCTGCTAGGTGTAGTCCATTTTACGTACGCTTTGCGTACCCTCGCTAACGTGGTGGGGAAATTTTATAGGCAAAAATAAAAAATCGTGTAAATGGTTGACGGACACCCACAAAAAAGCTTTCATTTTTCTCCATTGCCCATGAAAAAGCTCTCATCTCTGCACGGAGTTTGATTGCATTTGGTTTTGATTTGGCCGATAAGGAGGTGGAACTAGAGATAGCTGCGTGGAAAGGGTTGTGCCATCTGCATTAATGGCTAAGGTGATATTGTTGGTGAGATCCGAGAACATAAATCCTTCCTCGTTACCTATAAAATAAAAATACAATCTTGGAATCAAAATCACATGCAAGTGATCAGTGGTATTTATTGATCATGAAGACGTACCACCTCTGTACGAGCTTGGCTCTTCCTTTTCCGCAGTTGATAGCTTCCTATCTTGAACCCTCATTTTTCTTGATTTGCTTGGCTAGAAACTCTTTCAGGATTTCTAACGGGGGTTTCTCTATTGGCCCAGGCCTCTGCATGACATAAAGTACTGGAGTATGATTGATGCTCTCTTTCCGAATGGGCTGATTGATGCATGCATACCTATAGGCTATATATGGGCCACAATTAATAGGATAGGTAATTTTGTGACATTCAATTCCACTGACTTGAGCCCAAGAGAAAAATAAATAAATTCATTGAATAGATAGAGAGCTCAATCGAATTCGTCTTATTTCCTTGCAATAAAAAAGAAAGCCACAAATTGAAGCCGATGATACAGAAATTTAATTGAGCGATAAGCAACATCTTCAAGTATTAATGCTTCGGGACCAAACACTGGATAGAGAGAGATAGTCCTCATTCTCTCTACAAAACTCCATTTTAGTGAGAGCCGATGCCGGATATGCTTCTCCTTTTCATAATTGCACCGTGTATACACTTTCATCGTAGTGTTTTTCCCTTCTCCCTCCAATAGTTCGGTTTTAGTTAGATCTGTTGCTCTCCGGCTACCATCTGCCTACATCATCATATCACCCCATCCTATAGTCGCCGATATAATAGGATGAAGCGGAGTCACACCAAAATGATCCCTCACTTTGACCTTGCCGCGTGTGGCCTTCACGCGCCTACCAACAGCTTCATCTCACCGAAATCTTCCAAATCTGGGCCACCCCGTCTCCATTTCATCGGCGCGTGACTGCCTCGCACCATCACAATAGCGCGGGAATGCAGATGATCATTAGCAGCAAATCAGTCCACTCGATGTTGTGCTTTCTATTATGTTATTACTTTCCCTAACTGGTGATCTCAAAGAAGAGATTGTGGATCTTTCCAAAAATTATCTCAAAACAACTAACAACAATACACATGCCACTCTCACCACTTTCAACAGTGGTTCCATCTCAAAACCCTGGATAGTTTGTGCCTCTTTTATTTTTGGTATTTTTTAAGGCATATATATCCTAGAATAATACTATTATACCCTTCCATTTTGCCTCCTCATTTTGACCATTCATATATTTAATTTTTAAATTTTTTTAATTTACTGATTAAAGAAGTGACTATTAATGTAATGATAATTTTTTTTTTACATTTTTTAAAAATATTTTAAAATGTTAAAAAAATAAATTTTGCCTTGCCCAGCAGGCAGGCTGCAGCACTCGTAATTTAGGGGTGAAAACCGACCCATTCAGCATGGTTTTTGGGCAAAATCGATGCCAATTGATGCTTAATTTTTGGGAGAAAAAATTGGCCGAAACCGGTCGATGGGGAGGAAAAACACCAGCCGAAACCGATGCTTCATTTCTCTAGCAGTTCACGGTCGGTTCTCAGACCGAGCTTCGTCTAAGAGAGTAGAGAGAGAGAGAGAGAGGATGAGAACTAAGAATCTAAGATCAGGGAAGAAGACGAATTTATTTCAAAACAATGCCATTTAAATCAAACGGCGTCGTTCTACTTAAATTTTTTTTAATATGTTATGAATTAAATGATGTCGTAAATGACGTCGTTTCAGTTGTGTTTAAAATACAACTATAGGCTTGAAACAACGTAGTTCCACTTAAATTTAAGTGAAACAACGTCATTTTGAGTACAGAATATATTAAAATAATAATAATTTCTTTAGTCGGCCGGTTCAGCGGTTTGAATCAGTTTTCGAATCGATACTAAATCGGCCAATATCGGTTTTCCCTATTTGCTGCCACATGCCTACCGGTTCTCTTCCCATTTTGGCCGGTTCTGGGCTCGGAGTCAGTTTAGGCTGGTTTCGCGGTTTGTTGTACAACTCTTAACTCATATATCCTATCGCACACCTAACCCACGTACACTTTAAAAAGCAAGCAATATTGCGTTGCTCATAATGCTGGCTAGACGCTCGAATAATTTTGTTGCGCCAGATCGGCATCTTTTGATTTTGAGAAAGAAATTGCGATATTGCTTATCATATCCTCTGGAATATGAATTGAATACCATCTTTTTCACGATTTTTCTCGAGTTTCGCGCTTTTGTTGCCAAGGAAATAATCGGAAAAGAATATGATACATAAGAGCTTCAAACACTAACCACAAGTCATGTCGCCTTCTTCCTCCCCCTTCTTATTCCCCTCTCAAAACAAGCCAGATATTTTAGAATTGACACAAGCCCTGGTAGCTAATTCTTCCAAAAAAAAAGTTACTATTTTTTCAATTGGAAATTCCCTGTCTTCACTCTGAAGAGAAGTTTGTAGGATGGGCTTCATTAGCATGTTTGTTTCAGTAAGAAACAGAGAAGCTAAGCATAGTCTTAATAATATTACCAGCCAAAGAAGGTGGAATTAAACGCCCATTTTGATCTCATCTTCGCTTACAAGGACATCTTTGTTCTATATCTAAATAAGTTTCCCTTTTGCCAGAAGTTTTAGATTGCAGGGAATAATATGAAAACCACACTTCATCAAAAAGATGAGGGCAGGTCAGGCTTGAGATTGCCCTGTTGTTTTAGTGTTGATTGGAACCAATCATCAAATGAAAAGAATTTTCTGATATTCATATAACCATTTTGAGTTTCGAGGTTCTTGTAAAGTGCATGGGCACATGTATATTATACCAAGTGCAGGGTATTAAGGTGATTCTATTCTTGACATTACAAACAAAATGCACTTGGTTTGTTTCTTTACCTGGGAACATATTCTTTATACTATCATTCGCTTGTAAACACCAAGAATAGTGCTTCTATTAAGTATCAATCACCTTCTAGGCAACAGAAATTCCATACACTTGGCGCAACTAGTGTTAAAACCTGCGCAATCTGAGCAGTAAATAATGAATTGTCCAAATCAACAAGTGGGAATTGACTCCACCTACCAAAAAGTTTACCAGGTTCATGAACAGACCCTCTTTTTAACTTATAGGGCAGATCACCATCCAAATACAAAGTTAGTCATAATATTGAGGATTTTATGAAGGAAAATAAATACATTTGTAAAATTATATTAACCACAAATTTACTAAAATTATAAAAGTAGTCACATAACATAAGAACATTCGAGTACTTGAAACCATGACACAATTAAGCATCAGAACCTCACTGTTTGACTTGAGGAGAAAGGATTTTAAAATTGTCAAAGCAAAATAAATGGAGGACAGCTAAAAGTTTCTTCATTAACAGAAAAAGACTGATATTATTTTGCTAAATTGTTACTCTGAGAAATTGTGTGACTGTAAACATTCTGCTTCTTTCCAAAATGCAAAGGTTTGAAAATTATGAAACCATCAATGAGTCTACAATGCTGTTTTACATTAAGTACCGAGTCTTAATGAAATTGCAGGAAGCCACATCATCAGTAGTTAAAACAGGACTAGTACTTCTATTAAATTATTAATAATGTATTCTAACAAATTGCTAGCAAATAAAAATGCTCCGGAAACAAGAATCAGAAAGGACTTCCCATACCAAATATTCCCTATAATTTATTACCAAATAACACCTTAATATTACTGTCAACAGAATAGTGGGAATCTGATGACATCTGCCAGTCACTAGAGAACCAAAACAGTTAGCAATTCCCTTCTTGTTGTCTCTCTGTATGTATGTGTGTGTGTGTGTGTGTGTGTGTTTAACAACAACAGGAGTCTACGGGGAGCTGTTGTTTTTAAAGAAACTAAAACAAAAGCACCCCATTAGAACAAGTTGTTTACATCCACAAGTTTACAAAGATGTTGAAAGCACTTCTAATTCTTTCGATTTTTATCATTCTCTTTTCTCTGTCTCTCCATTATATATATTCCCTGAAGAGCGTTAAACAGTCGACCAAGTAGTCTTAAGTATTTGTTTTAGAGAACCTTGCTGTTGGGACAATTTGTTCATCTCAAGACCCTCTTTCCAGGCCTAATATGGGAGACAGGTTGCGCTTGGCAGTCGGGGTCATGGGTATTTTCCTCTCTGTTTATCTTCTCAATTCCCAAGCATTACTGATTACCAAATATCACTAAAAGTTCACCTAATATATATTTATATTGGCACGATGTTTATTGCAGGCAATGCTGCTTCCTTGTTACTCTATGCAGCTCCCATGTAATGTCAACATGCTAATATACTGCATCACTTACTTCATCTTATAATTCAATTCCAGTGAGCAATACTCGATAGATTAAATCATTTGACGAACGTAATTAACCCTTTTTATTATGGTTTTACTATATTTTCAGATTAACTTTTTCAAGAGTCATGAGGAAGAAAAGCACAGAGGAGTTTTCTTGTGCTCCATATATCATTGCACTATTAAACTGTCTCCTTTATACTTGGTATGGATTGCCAGTTGTAAGCTACCGGTGGGAAAACTTTCCTGTTGTTTCTATCAATGGACTAGGGATTCTTCTCGAGTTCTCCTTTGTAGTCATATACTTTTGGTTCGCTTCAGCTAGAGGAAAGGCAAGTTTTGCATGTATACTTGATATGCTAAAGTTACCACAAAAACATGAGAAAAATAATTCTAATTCCTATGCACTGAATGTATGCATGAACAGAACACACTATTTAATTCATTCATCATGCATTCTCCTTTTTTCTTGGAAAGCTGCAGAGATTTCCATATTGCTTAAAATTCTGCACACACGCATGCATATATTTAAGTGAGGAAAATATTGAAGTATGAATACCATGTGGGTGCAGATGAAGGTAGCTGTGACAGTGACACCTGTTATATTAGCATCTTGCACCACCATGATCGTCTCATCTTTTGCTTTCCATGATCACCGTCACCGAAAGCTGTTTGTTGGGAGTGTGGGTCTAGTGGCCTCAGTAGCAATGTATGGTTCTCCACTGGTGGTTGTGGTAAGTCATTGCTTCTCATAATTTATGAATTTTCAAGAAAATGTTCTCTGGAGAAACCTGACGGCAACAGAAGACATGGATATTTTTTTTCCGTTGTACATCCATGCAAGATGCCACATATATTCATGCCACTTCATTCTAAGTTCATATCTTCTGTTAATCTTTTGTCGATCTTGGGCACAACAATCTACTGTCACTCTCAGTATCACTGAATCTTGTTATTGCAGAAGCAAGTCATACTTACAAAGAGCGTGGAATTCATGCCGTTTTACCTATCTTTTTTCTCTTTCCTTGCTAGTTCACTTTGGATGGCTTATGGACTGCTGGGCCATGATCTATTTCTTGCGGTCTGTATCATCATTGAGCTCTAGTTCTATTTTTAAAAATATATATCCTGTTAAAATATCAGACACTTAGATTTTCTGACCTGTATTTCTAAACTTCGGCAGGCCCCGAATCTGGTTGGTTGTCCTTTAAGTATTCTTCAGCTCATTCTCTACTGCAAGTACAGGAAACGAGGAATTATAGAAGAACCAAACAAATGGGATTTGGAAAATAATGATGAGAAATCCAAACATTTGCAGCTTGCAACTAATGAAAGTACGTAATGATGTAAAAGATTGAAGAAATCAATTTAGATCATATTAGGTCCCATTCTACTGTTGTGTCACAAGCGATGGATGTCCAAAAATCTTAATCCAAAACCGTTGATGCATCAATGCAAGTATCTATGGTTCATGCTTGATAAAGTCAAGAAATAACAGTGTGTTTGTAGGCTCAATTCACTGCACTATGTATTGTGAAAAGGATATATTATTATATAGAGAATCAAGTCAAATAGTTTGTATACTATACAAATATATTATCTAGTGATTGAAATATAGATACACTCTGTCTCTAGATCTTCGGTCTTATCCTCGACTTACTTGGTTTATCTTTTACACGCCCCCTCAAGCTAAACTGTGGATCCACCACACAGGCCAGCTCTTCCATTAGTAAGGTAATTGCCTAAGGCCTAGTGGAAGAAGGTCCAAAAATAAAATAATTTAAATATAATTTTTTAAAAATAAAAGAAAATACCTAATTAAAAAAATTAATTAACTCAATGAGAGAACATCAAAAGTATTAAATAAATATTTCGTCTTTATTAGATTTAAAAGTATCCCACATAATAATTATTTCAAGCAACTCTCATTTTAAGAATAAACTTCTCTTTTATCATTATTAATTTAATATGTAATGTAAAAATTATAAATAGAAAAATCTAATTTTTGAGTGTTCATAAAATTTTTTGTATAATCCACTTTTTCCCAAATGTATAGGTTGTTTATAGATATCTCAAAATATCTGTGAATAATAATGAAATAGTTTAAGTTAAAATATTTTATTGGATTTTAATAAATGAGAGAAAAAAAGTTGAATTTAAAAAGAGTTGAGAATATCTAAGAAGAGTTATGTTCCCTAACATGCCCTAAGAATCTAAAACATGTATTGTAAAACTAGATTTGATAAAATCCTCTCTAAATTAAAATTTTTCTAATAAAGTTAGTTATCAGTTGAAAATGTGGTATAAAATCTTAATTAGTAATTTTACTTTGCAAAACTATAGGTATTATTTATAAATAAAAATGTAATATAAAAATAAAAATAACTTTATTTAATTTTTTTTTTTTTAAAAAGCCACATTCAAAATTTTAGCCTTAGGTCTCTAAAAGTATTGAGCAGGTCCTGCCACCAATGAAGCTTGTCCTGCAAAGAAATAAATTGTGTTGAGCCAAGTGGTTTTATAAGTATGTCAGCGAGCTGATCCTTACTTGATAGAAAACAGACAGTTAGACTTTCTTGTGATACTCATTCCCGTACAAAATGAAAATCCAATTTCAAATGCTTTGTGCGAGCATGGAAGACTGGATTAGTTGTGAAATAAGTAGCCCTACATTATCACACCAAAGTACTGGGTGGTGACGTAGAAATATGCCAAGATCCTTCAGTAGTGATGGTATCCAATTAACTATGTTGTGGCATTAGCATTGGCTCAATACTCTGTCAATGTACTCAATCTGGCAACAGTGGATTGCTTTTTCGAACTCCTTGAGATGAGACTGTTACCGTAAAATATATCATAGCCACTTGTTGATCATCTATCCTCAGAAGAGCTAGCCCAACTGGCATTTGAGTATATGCAACCAAAGTAGAAGATGGACTTACTTTTAGTAATAAGTCGAGAGTAATGGAGGACTTCATATACCTTAAAATTTGTTTTATGGTAGTCCAGTGGGGCTTGGTTGGACGATGCATGAATTGACATACCTGGTTGACAGCAAAGCTTACATTTGGTCATGTTAAAGTACTGTAAAGCTCCCACTGTGTTGCGATACAGGTGCTTATCTTCAACTGGATCACCATCATGTAGAGAAAGAGAATAAGCAGTTGACATGGGTGAAGAAACAAGCTTGGCGTTGAGCATGTTTGTTTGCTTGATAAGGTTGTGTTGAAAACCACCCCAAGTGTGAAACCAGTCCACTTGCTCAGCACCATCCTCCTTCAGCACCGTTTCCTTCTTTGTTATATTAGGCAGCACCTTATTTTGATTTTCAACTAAAGCTGCTGCAGCTGGAAATTAGCCATCAATTACGGCTAATTGGTAGCAACTCGTTTAGGTGAGCTCTCCTATAAAAGGAGAGCTCAGTTTGTATAAATCTGAGTGGGAAAAACCAGAGAAAGAGAGGACATGAGAGAGAATTTGTAGAGTGTTGTAACTTTGTACAAATTCAGTAAAAGAGGCTCCAGTGGACGTAGGCAATTTGCCGAACCACTTAAATATCGTCTTGTGTGATTTTGGACAGGCTAGAGGCGCAACAATTGGTATTAGAGCTTTGGTTCGCACTTTCCAGAAATCAAGTTGATCGAAATCAACTTTTGACAACTCCAGGGTGTTTCTCGCGTCAAGACGAATCCGTTACTGCAAACGGAATTGAAAACGGAGGTCGGAGGAGCCCGCACACACCGGTAGAAGATTGGAATGTGAATCCACGCACCCCACCCGCATTTGGAGGTTGAAGACGACTGAACCTCACGCACCCCACGCGCAGCCACGCGCCCAAAGGTTGAAGACGCGTGAACCACACGCGTCTCACGCGCCCCCCACGCGCCCTAGAAGGCCTCTACACGTGTCCTCCATGCGCCCACGTGCCCCCCACTTGTACTGCTGCAGCGCGTGCATCTCACACGCCAGAAGATCAGGACCGTTTACTTTTCAGATCCATTTTGGGCTTGATCTAAGCCATTTGGAGTCCGATTTCAACAATCAAATAGTGCTTTCCAACTATTTCGATCATTCTAGACTCATCCGTACGGTTAGAATTTCGAAATTATTAATCTAAATTTTTCTAAATTCAAATGGAAAGTTCTGGAAGAGATAGGAGCTCTGAAAATGCCAGTAGCTCTGGACATCGATCCACAGTGTCAAATGCCAAGTTTGAAGTTGAGAAGTTCGATGAAACTAGCAATTTCGGCATGTGGCAAGATGAGGTTATGGATGTTTTGATCCAACAAGAGTTGGAGATTGCGTTGGAAGAGAGACCAGATGATATGACTGAAAAGGATTAGAGGAATCTTAATACCTAAGCTTGTAGTACAATCCGGTTATGCCTTACCAAAGAACAGAAGTATTTTGTCATGAGAGAGACAAATGCTATGGAACTTTGGCAGAAATTGGAGGATAAGTTCATGAAGAAGAGCATTGAGAGCCGTCTGCACTTGAAGAAAAAGCTCTTCAGATTTCAATTTCATGAAGGTATTTCTATGTCTGAACATTTGAATAGTTACAACCAAATCCTTGTTGATTTATTAAACTTGGATGTTGAAATCCAAGATGAAGATAAGGCTTTACTGTTGTTAAATTCCTTGCCTGATACATATGAGCATTTAATTACTACTCTATTGTATAGAAAGGAAAAGATCAGTTTTGATGATGTATCTAGTTCTTTAATTAGCAATGAGTACCGCAAAAAAGATAAGCAGGTACAGCAAGATACATCAAGTGAAGCGTTAACAGTAAGGGGAAGACCACAGTCAAGGTATCCTGGAAGGAAGAAAGGTTTTCATTCGAAAACCCGAGCCACATCACGTGGTTCATCAGTCGGCAGAAAACTCACCAGAGACGAGTGTTCCTTTTGTCGCAACAAAGGACACTGGAAGAAGGATTGTCCCAAGCTGAAGGGACAACAGCATAATCAACCCACCACAGCCAATGTCGTGAACAGAGATGATGAGTCAGATTTTGCCTTGACAAGTTCATCACCCATTCGTTATTCCGATGAATGGATTATGGATTTCGGATGTACCTGCCACATGTGTCCCAACCAGGACTGGTTTACTGATTTCACAAAAATTGGTGGATTAGTACTTATGGGCAATGATAGTGCCTGTAAGACTCAGGGAATAGGTAGCATTCGGTTAAAGCTGCACGATGGCAGCGTCAAAACTCTGACAGAAGTTCGGTATATTCCGGACTTGCGAAAGAATCTCATCTCACTGGGATCTCTGGATTCAAAGGGATTCAAAATCACCATTGAAGACGAAACTCTCAAAGTACTAATGGGAGTTCAGGTGGCAATGAAGGGTTTGACGCGAGAAAACTTGTACTTCTTGCAAAGAAGTACTATTGATGGAAGAGCTTCCACATGCTATGAGGAGCTAGATGAGACTGATACTGACACCACCAGTCTTTGGCATATGCGTATGGAACACGCTAGAGAAAAAACTTTGCAAACACTAGTGAAGCAAGGCTTACTCAAAGGTGCCAAGATTGGAAAACTGTTTTTTTGTGAGCACTGTGTATTGGGGAAGCAGAGGCGAATCAAGTTTGGAACCGCTGTATATAATACACTGGGGATACTTGACTATGTACACTCCGATGTTTGGGGACCTACCCAAAATGCATCTTTGGGAGGTAAGCATTGGTTTGTAACTTTTGTAGATGATTATTCTCGTTGTGTGTCGGTATATACGATGAAGAATAAAGATGAAGTGCTGAAAATCTTCCTTGATTGGAAGAAAATGATTGAGACTCAGACCGACAGAAAGATCAAGCGGCTCAGATCTGATAATGGAGGTAAGTATATTTCAGAACCCTTCATGGAAGTATGCCGGAGAGAGGGAATTGTCAGACACTTCACAGTACAAGGTACACCGCAGCAGAATGGTGTGGCAGAACGGATGAATCGTACTTTATTAGAGAAAGTGCGATGTATGTTGCTGGATGCTGGATTCAGTAAACAATTTTGGGCTGAAACTGTGACATATGCATGCCACCTCATCAACCAACTACCCGCAGCTGCCAATGAGGGGAAGACACCTACTGAAATGTGGAGATGTACACATGCTACTGATTATGACTCTTCACTCGTTTTTGGATGTCCTGCTTACTATCATGCTAAATAAAGTAAGCTTGATCCTAGAACCAATAAAGCAAAATTCTTAGTCTTTAGTACTGGTGTAAAAGGGTATAGACTCTGGTGCATAGAGTACAAAAAGGTAATCATCAGTAGAGATGTTACATTCAACGAATCTGAGATGTTTAAGTCACATAAGCATAAAGATTCCAATAATGGCGAAACATCAGATGATTCGCAGAATGTGAAGTTTATTACTTCAAAGAATTTGGGAAAACATGGACAAGATAAGATTGATAGTCCAGTCACAGTACCTCTATGTGAACCCGAATCAATAGCAACCAACAGACCGAGACGAGAGAAACGTGTACCGACACATTTTGCAGAGTATGTGACATATGCATTACCAGCTGAAGGGGGTGAGATCCCAACCACTTACAGAGAAGCCATACAGTCTAGTGAACAAGTTGAATAGACAAAAGCGATGAATGAAGAGATACAGTCTCTTCACCAGAACCAGACTTGGGAGCTTGTGCCGCTTCCACAAGGAAAGAAGACAATTGGCTGTAAGTGGATCGTTAATCAGAAAGATGATCAAGCTGCTAAAAATGGAGTGCGTTACAAAGCTAGGTTGGTAGCCAAGGGCTACGCTCAGACAAAGGGAATTGACTACAGTGAAGTATTCTCTCCTGTTGTGAAGCATTCATCCATTCGGATATTGCTAGCTTTAGTTTCATAATATGATCTTGAGTTAGCACAGTTTGATGTAAAGACAGCTTTCTTACATGGTGATCTAGAAGAGGAGATTTATCTATCTCAACCAGAAGGTTTTAAAGAAGCTGGAAAAGAAAATTGGGTATGCAGTCTGAAGAAGTCTCTCTATGGCTTGAAGCAGTCACCTCGGCAATGGTATAAGCGGTTTAACTGCTTTATGATGGATCTGAAATACACTCATTGCCAATACGATCACTGTGTATATTTCAGAAAACTTGCAAATGGATCTTTCATTTATTTGCTTTTATATGTAGATGATATGTTAATTTCATGTAAAAGCAAGGGGGAGATAAATCGCTTAAAAACTCAATTAAGTCATAAGTTTGAAATGAAAGATCTGGAAGAAGCACGGAGAATATTGGGAATGAAGATTAGCAAAGATAGGGTGAAAGGTACAGTTCACCTTACTCAGAAACAGTATCTGAAGAGAGCACTGCAACGCTTCAACATCGACTCAAAGACGAAGCCGATGAGTACTCCTATGGCCCCATATTTCAAACTCAATGCATTACAGTCTCCTAAAAATGATGAAGAGCGGGACTACATGAGGAATGTCCCATATGCAAGTATTGTTGGAAGCTTAATGTATGTTATGGTGTGTACACGACCTGATATCTCTCAAGCCGTTAGCTTAGTTAGTCGCTATATGCATAATCCTGGAAAGGCTCATTGGCATGCGGCTAAGTAGATTCTACAGTATATTTTAGGGACCGTAGATATTGGTTTGAAGTTCAAGAAGAGTGAAGATAGTCTAGTAACTGGATATGTTGACTTAGACTATGCAGGTGATCTTGACAAACGTCGATCAACAACTGGATATGTGTTCACTATGGCAGGAGGACCAGTTAGTTGGCAATCAACTTTGCAATTGAAAATTGCACTATCATCCACTGAGGCTGAATACATGGCTGTAACAGAAGCCATGAAAGAAGCTATTTGGTTACAGGGATTGGTAACAGATTTGGGCTTTAAGCAGCAAGAGGTTACCGTTTATTGTGACAGTCAAAGTGCAATTCATTTGGCCAAGAATCAAGTATATCACTCTCGAACAAAACACATAGATGTCCGATTTCACTTTGTATGTGAAAATATTAGAAGAAGAGGATATCAAACTTCAGAAGATTGGCACTGAAGATAATCCAGCAGATATGTTGCCGAAAATCATCACAGGGATCAAGTTCCAACACTGTTTGGACTTGATCAATATTATACACTGCTGAGCACCCTCGGGTGCATTGGAGCGCATTCGATAGCAGAAGTCTCTCATGTCAAAGAATGAGGTGCATTCATTTGAAGAATGAATCAGTTTGTAAGCAGCCTAGTATGGAACACTTGGGTGGAGAGGGTAATTGTTGAAAACCACCCTAAGTGTAAAACCAATCCACTTGCTTAACACCATCCTCCTTCAACACCGTTTTCTTCTTTGTTGTATTAGGCAGCACCTTATTTTGATTTTTAACTAAAGTTGTTGCAGCTGGAAATTAGCCATCAATTACGACTAATTGGTAGCAACTCGTTTAGGTGACCTCTCCTATAAAAGGAGAGCTCAATTTGTGTAAATCTGAGTGGGGAAAACTAGAGAAAAAGAGGACGTGAGAGAGAATTTGTAGAGTGTTGTAACTTTGTACAAATTCAGTAAAAGAGACTCTAGTGGACGTAGGCAATTTGCCGAACCACTTAAATATCGTCTTGTGTGATTTTGGACACGCTAGAGGTGCAACAGGTTGAGGATGTAACGCTGATGTGTAAGAAAAAGACCAGATGAAAGGAAGCTAGCTTCAATACTCAGAAAATAGTGTAATTGGCCCATGTCTTTAATTGCAAAGTCTAGGCTAAGAGATGTAATCAGAGAGGTAAGAACATGATTATTAGAGTTGGTGATCACTATGTCAACAACATAGACAAGGAAATAAATTGTGGCCAAGGTATTCTTGTATACACATAAAGATGTGTCAGCTTTGGACAAACCAACCAGTAAATAAGAAATTTCAGAGTCTTCAAGAGATTTACCAATGGCAGCAAGGGTAACTGAAGTGTTTTGACCTTTTGATAATAATCTAAGATCGATGAATCATCTTCTTTAATGTAGAGAGTTGAAACCGAATGCGGGTAATTCATACATGAGACACCGAAGAGAACATGCGTTCAAGGGCTATCCAAACAGCTCAAGAAGAATTAAGGCCAACTACCTAGGTTAGAATCCCTTCAGAAAGAGAGGAAACTAGGAGACTAAGAAAAACCTGATCATGGTGATACCACTGAGTAAATGCTAGATAAGAAGCATCGTCAATAAACTGAAAGGAAGGTAATACACCCCCATCGACATAGCCGTAAAGTTGTTGTCCCCGTAAATATGGACAAAGTTGGGTCTTCCAAAGTAAGTAATTATCTTTGGTAAATTTAAGGTTGCATTTGGATAAGAAGGTGATCTAAGATATTTTGTAAATAGTAATGATAAAATATTAAATAGTGGTAAACAGTAGTAAAAATTAATGAAAAGTAAGTGAGAAGTAATGATAAAATAATGAATAATAGTAGAGTATTATCAGAATACTCTAGTACTAAAACTAGCTCTAATGCTACATTTGGGTAGTGAGGTGATCTCAAATGATTTTGTGAATAATAGTGAAAAAATAATGATAAAATATTAAATAGTAAGTAAAAAATTGTAAAAAAATATGTGAAAAGTAATAATAAAATATTAAATAGTAACGGAGTCATCTCACTATTCATAGGATTGAGAGGAGATTGGGGGGGGGGGGGGGGG